>JASJOG010000444.1:0-169552 GCA_030142905.1 Heliopora coerulea | reverse complement strand
GACCATTTACCTTACATATTTGGTTTTGATCGTAAAGGACCGATTCAAACCATTTAAGACTACGCTGGTTAACACTATACTTTGAAGCTTCCGTATAAAAATATTGTGGTCGATAGTGTAGAACGCTTTTTTTAAGATCGATAAAAACGACTCTGTTGAGATGGTCACGAACTATCAATGTTAACCGACCAATCATTTATGGTTTCAATCAAAGATGTTGACGTGCTATGTAATGACCAGAATCGTGATTGACAATGACTCAGGAAATTTTTATCGTTAACTTAACCATATAGCTAATCAAAAGTTATTTTTTCAAAGTTTTTGCAATTGACGGAATGACAGTTATTCGTTGGTAGTTGTTTTGAGGACATTGTTACCCTACTTGAATATGGGCGATACTCTGGCCAATTTCCATTCCAGTCCATACTTATCGACTAGCTAAATATTTGAGCAAGTGATGGAGCAACTATATCGGCTGCTAATTTTAAGCGTTTGCACAGAATCTTACCTAGGCTCGCTGCTTTCCTTTCACTAATTTCGTTCAAAAGTTTACGAACAACGTCCACTATGGGAGCCTTCAGTTTTGTCTGTTGGCTTGAGATAAGATAAGGGCTTAGGATCAGACGATGATATTTCGGCGGCCAAGCTTTCGCCAATATTGGGGAAATAGGTGTTGAATAATTCGGTCATATCTGCAAACGTATTTATATTTTAGTCCCCTACTTTAATTTCCGAATTACTCTTCAACCTGTTACAATGTCGCCAGCTTAATTGGTTAATCAGATTCCATGTTTTTTAGGATTCCATTTCTTGAACTCTAGATACTCAGTGAAATATTGTCGTTTGGTCTTTTTAATTTCACCATTTGTGTTGTTTCAAACATGTTTGTAAAGCTCCTATATCAATGGATCACGAGACAGCACTGCTTTTCTTTCTAAGAAATCTCTTTTCTACCTTTCACGCAGAAGCTTACAAGTAATTCATCGGGACTTTTTAATAGGCTTATGTTCATCAATGAACACCATTAATAAACTTTTCCACTTAGCTCACGTGACATTAGGATCATTTCTTAAGTTCAGAATACTACGTAATAGATAATTACAGACCCCCGTCAAAACCCATGGTACTTTCTCTGCATTATATCAGCAAATGTAGCAAGCAAAATAATACAAACTCGACTTATATTATATAGTTCTAATTACTTAACCAAATTCGTTAACAATAAGTAACAATTTTGCTCCCTTCGTTCGCTGATATAATACAGAGTGGAAACAATAGGTCTTGATGCAGTGATAAGTTTATTATGACGCGATGACCACATCATTTTGTTGCAATAGTAATAAAATTCATTTGTAATTTTTTATTAGGTTACCGATTACTCCGTGAAGTTTTGTTAATCATAACAATCATGGGATACATCTCGTAATTCAGAACTTCCTTCACGAGCACTCTTCCCCTCTTCCTCGGTGAAAGTTCACTGACGCAAACAAAATTTGGAGATAATGACCACTACTACATTAGCCCCACCCAGGCCACCAGATCCCAGCGGACAAAAAAAAACTGTATTGAATGAGTTAAATGTCTGTAGATATGGTGAGGTCGGGAGTGACATCATTACCCCAAGATTTCGTTCTAAAATGAAAAAATTTTCCCACTTAAACAAATCTTCATTTTCACTCTATGTAAATGATTAGTTCACGATGCGATCCGTAAGTTAAGGGTAAAGATGTTTTTCTTATATTTTGCCCTACGATTCGGTGAGGAATGAGTCAGCTGTCACAAGCGTTTCCCTTTCATAGTGTATATGATTTATGTTCTGTGAATTAAACAATTTTTAATTAATATGATTTAGTTTTACATTTTTTTTTGCTTTAAAAATATTTCCTCACCTGATGCATTGCTTTCATCTTCAGTAGACTGAGGCGCATTCTCGGTCCCCATTAGATTCTGTTCACCTTGGCTATCACTGCTATGTTCTGTAACGCAAAAGAACTGTCGGTGATGTATGTTCAATTATGTTCGCTTCCAACCAAAAAAGCACTTTACTGGATATAATGCAGGCAGCTGAGGTCACAGGCAGAAGCTGCCAGTATTATATCAAATAATGCTGTGTGCCGAAGTAATTATCTATTATAATTACTGACCTTCATCGAAACCTATTATGTTTTCTCTGCATAATATCAGCGAATACAGCGAACAAAATTTTTCAAATTCGACTTGCATAATTTTGCTCTCTGCATTCCCTGATATAATGCCGAGTGAAAACAACAGGTTTTGTTGTGGGTCAGTAATTATATTGACCAAATTTAACCAAACCAAATGATATTCTTAACCAAATTATATTCTTAATTACTTAAAAACCTTAACAGGTTTTGCTATTGGTTCGTTTGTATCGTTAGATTCCTCAACATCATCTGTGCAAAAAAATTAGATTCTCGTTATCATTTCACTGTTATAACTGGTATTTAGGAAAATATTCTAATGAGGATGGTACGAAAAATAAACCATTTATATATATATATATATATATATAAATATACATCCAAGCTTACAAACATCTACACTTAGTAAGATGAAATTTACTTACATATATATATATATATATATATATATATATACGTTATACGACGAGACAGCCATAGCAATGTACCTTGAAGCTTAATAGGTGACTAATCACAGATTATTTATTAATCCCCCTATCCCCTCACGGAGACAGCAAATTCACGGGAGCAGCTTCCACTGAGTCCCACACACACCTGTCCATCCGCTTGTGGGCTTCACGACTATGAATGTGTTCCTTTTTGGTATGTACCCGCAGCATAGACTGTTTTCATAAATCTGAATGTGCGTAATTTTCCGCGGTTGAGGGCACATATTCTTTTGGAATCCTCATGAATTGTTTTCAAATTTAGTTGTTTCAAACGCGTAAACTTACGCACATTCGACTTATTGAAAAGGTTTATAGTCTGTTTCTTCTCATGTGGGATGCTTCTGTAGGTCTTCAATAAAGACATCGCACAGATCACATTCAAAGTTGACTGATCTAAAACATCTCAAAAATAATCGGTCGCTAAAGGGTTAATGAGTCACTAACGCTGCACATCTTGGGTAGACTAGTGTGACAAACAAGTGTACATACGTCCTGTTAGGATTCAAATTGTTTTGAATATCTTCAAAAAAATTTTTAAAAAAAGACTATTTCAGTCAACAACAAATTGTCCTCCAGGTAACTCATACGTACTACCCCAGATACACGCTTGGAGATGTATGATCCATTCACGATTTACAACGTTTAACGGTCTTGAAAAAATATTGGTTTGTTTTATACCACTGATTGTACCGCTGTATCAAACACCCCGTAATGAGTTGTTGAAACTATTACTGTCTTTGTAATTAGTTAATTCGAAATTCGACTTTTTCCCGGTCATCAAATTTAAACCGGACTAATTTACGTGGACACCATTAACAACAAGGCAGTAAACACGTCGGTTCAATCATTTCCTTACACTTCCCGTTTTTTAACCAGTGAGACCAGAACATTTATCAGTAACCTTTCTACCAAGAAACTCCTTGGGTATTTTATATAACCGGCTTTTGTTTCACAGCACTATATGATACGTTCTCCGCCAAAATGCTTACTGTCTCTATCATCGTTTTTGTTTATATGGGTTAAAGCTTGGAATGGATTTAAGTTATTGTGGCTTAACAGCTCTGTTAACGGTTATACTTCAAAGAAATAACAGGATATAGTCAAATAAACTTAACTTAAATGTTTAAAATTATTACTACCGTCATCACCACTCTATGTGCCACAAAATGTCTGGTCACTTGGCTTTTCAAAAATTTTCGGTCTGGTATAAAGATAGGTAGACGACCTTTACATCCTAAAGATATGACTTACGATGTCCGTTACATTAACTAACGTTAAATGACTGTAATATATTTTCACCAGAAAATTCATTCAGTTTTAAGTAAATTTGTTGTCTAAAGGGGTCACAAGACGTAAACGACAAGCATTAAGATTCTTTTCCAATGTTTGAGTGTTTAGGTAAGCCATAATTCAGCTATCTATTACATGACCTATATTACAACTTTTGCGGTTATAGGTCTTTGACAAGCTTCCTTGTAGGTGTAGGTGTTGCTAAGTTCTCTAAAGCGTTTAAGGTAAAGAAAAAAACATGATCCGAAAAACGTCATCTTGTTAGCTTGATATTCAAGTTATGAAACAAGACAAGACAGAGACAAGGTTGCGGTGATTATTCCACTCTATTACAGAGTAATTGTCAAAACCAACTGGTAAGCAAACGAACTGCTATCTGTATGTATACATGCCTTGGATAATGTCATCGCCTATTAACCATGAAACCGGTATCCCGAAAGTGCGAGTTCAGATCCCGCTCGAGTCAACATTTTCAGTTGACTTCGGCAGTGTCAGATTATCATGAAAGTTTCCCTTTATAAGTAACTGGTTGGGCTTATTAGATTTACAAGAGTGAATAATCTTACAATTACTAAAGATAAGATTTGTCGGATTAGTTGGCACGTGAAAGGAAGTGTTAAGATTGTCATGAAAGACGTTGAGATCAGCGATGTGTTGGGCGTAAGATCAATTAAGAAAATGTTGTGCTACGGCACTTGTGTGGAGTTCTTTCATCTCTTAAAAACACCATTGACGGACTACAAGACAATCCAGATGAAACGGTTTTGAATCTGGCCAAGAGCTCTCGGAAGAACAGATTAACTTGGATTACGCCATGTCCTTGCGACACGACCCATCAACTTAGAAATGACGTCCTTAGCGGATAACCTTTGAGACCAGATTGACCGACTCAAACAATTCAAGGATAGTAACTTTGTTACAGAAAAGGTTAAAAACTCTTTGCGTTCCTTTATCTCTAACTACTTTGACTTAGATTCAAAGCAATTCCAGTTAGATCGTAAGCGAATCCGCATTCTTCAAAGATTGGTGATTCGACTACTGAAGATACAGGACAAATAGCGGATAAATTCAACTTACACTTTTCTACGATAGCTGACAAGTTGAAATCTACCTTACAGCAATTAAGCTTTGACCGTTCGAAATTAGTTAATTTTGTTTTGTCTAAGAAAAACCAAGATGTCTTTTATTATATTTCGAACATAACGAGTGATCAAGTTCTTAATATTTGTAGCAAGATCAGCCTTCGTAAAGCAACTGATCTCGATGGAAATAAATCTCGTGTATTGCATGTAGCAGCACCTGTCATTGCCGCAACAATCGCGAAGTTGATCAGTTGTTCCATTGCAACCGGCATCTATCCCCAGCGTTGGAAGACGGCGAAAGTTACACCACCTTACAAGAGTGGTAATGTAGACGATCTTTTTAATTACCGGTCTATATCTGTTTTACCGATTTTGTCAAAAGTAATTGAGAAACGATTGATTTTCACATCGTTCGCAACCAGCCCACAACCAACTCTTTGAGATTCACAAAGGTGAGATAATTCACTTGCTTGGTTACTTTTGTCCAACTTTCGATCGAACACTAAACAACAATAGTAACCTATACAGTAAATTATTTAATTACGTGAATTGGGTAGCAACAAGTGTTAACAAAGCTCAGCCAAATAGAGCGTATGTACTCAGTCATCCGAAACTGGAACAACAAAGATCACGGCGGCCCTGTTGGTGTATCTAACAAAAGATGATGATCAAAATTCTTTTATTAATGTAGTGTAAAACGCTGGCTATGACGTCAAGTGCATACGCTGTATTTGGCAATTAGACCGAAAGTGGCACCACGGTGGCTATCCCATCCGAAATACACAACTGATTTGCACATAGTCTGTAACCAACCCGCAAGCAGTTAATGGTTTGCAATCAATTCCTTTAGATTCAAAACATGGAGTTATGCGAGTCATGTTGTTTCCGCATAAATTGGCAGTTAATGAAATTCTTTTGTTAAAGTTTGCCCGATGTAGTTTCCATTAGGTCACGTTCAAACAATCAATAATAGGGTAGGCGTTTGGGTTAAAACTATTTTCTTAGCAAACTTGGCTACCGGCCACTCAATTCATTTAGCCTCTTCATAAAATAATCAGCCACTTCTGATTTGTAAGTAGTTACGGTGAACGAGTGATTGCACCGACTCGAGCTGTGGAGAATTGAGTTAAACTTAATTTAAATGAGACTACTCTTCATCGTATAAAATGCTCCTCCAGAGAGTCGTGTGGTTTTCGCATCTGTAAGAAAATTCAGATCTGCGGAGTATTAGAATGGAAATAGCTTCATATCCCTTCGAAATTGCAGAAGCCATCACCTGACTATACTACTATAAAAGAAAAGGTCTCTAACTTTGTGCTTATAAAAGAAGTCGGCTTAACTTTTTGATTGATAGTCAACCTTAAAATAATAATACAGATTAGCAGATTTGGCAAATTTTTAGAAAGTCATTGCCCACGTACCCAGCTAGCAGGTTTGTGGAAATGCACCAAGAGAACACTTTTAATTTGGAATGTCCAGTGGTTTATTTCTACTAATTTTTGAGAATATAAAGCATCAGGCCACTGCTAGAGTGCTTAACGTAATGAAGAAGGTATCTTTACGACAGTAAAAAGGTCAAAAATAACATATTAATGCCTTTCTTATAACATAACCTTATAGGGGCATTTTCCTTGCTCACTTATTAGTGAATACGTCCACTATCGTCGGTACGTCGAACTTAACCTTCGTGAGCGAACACGTGCATTTGGATAAGCTACCAAGACGCCTTTTTCAATTCGTCTGTTTTAATGCGATGGGCCTCAGTTCTAATAATTTATCTCGCGTTACTTATCTTACCCCGATAGTAAAAAGCCAGTTTAAATTGTTCCAACGGAATGGTGAAACAATTAAGTAGAAGGTGAAACACATGGCCCCCATGGATCCTCCACTGTCTCTGTATAGTTGTGACTAGTGCCCAGTAGTTGAATATTAAAACTAACGAATCACAATCGGTCTCATTAGTTTCTGTGCAATTTCATTGGCTTCTACACGACAGCCATAGGATTCCACATGAATGCACACGAACACATAAGCGAAAAGATATTTCAGGTAATATTTTATAAACGAGTGCGAGAGGTTTACCAGAGTTTGTTCACCAGTGTTTGTAACTGCTGGTAAGAAAAAAGACACGAGTTTATGAAATAGCTTCTCACTCGTCGATTATAGTGGAATTTGCGGGGTCATAAAGACAATAGTGAGTTAATTTGATCTTTACATCCATTTAATTCTTCCATTTGTCTTGTTTATTCGATTTATTTATACAAATATATGTAGTTTAATTAGTTTGGACCTGTAATTAAGATAGTGATCATAAACGGTTCTTTGTTTTGGTGAATTTTAATGCGACTTCTCCATTGTGGATTCTGTACTGCGCCATCTTTACCCACTTATCATAACTTTTGGTCGTGACCAAGTATTTTCCTATGACTGGAAAATTAGCTCATAAATGGTTTTTGGGAGTTCTATATGGAAAGAAAATTGGTGTGAAGATGATCAAATGGAGAACTCATCCGATTGAAAACGCTGAAAAGCATCCTCTAAGCCCGTTTTCCACAAAGAAAATTTTGTCATGCGAGTCAACTTTTCATTGTTAAAATTGAATAGATCCATCATTAGTTCCACCTAAAAGCTCACGAGACAAAAGAAAAAGTCGCTTCGCGCAAAGTAATTTGTCTCGGGGAAAACAGCTTTTATGGGCGTTTAACCTTCAGCGAGTAAAAGAGATTTAACTTTCACTTTTTCTATTTATCCAAGGTCCGGCCATTTCGTCATCGAGAAACTCACAGCTGAGAGAACATCGACGCGTACCATGAAAATCATCAAGAGGCACGAAGTGAGAGCAGTCTTTGCCGGAGCAATCCTCTAATTGATGTCGAGCGCATCGTTTGTCCTCTTCATGGCCACATTTACATTTTACAGCAAACTGATACTTCAAGCCTTTGTAGTCAGACTTTAGGACGAATTTTCTCTACAGCATCACTGAGGGAGGACTTCAACTTCAATGCAATCTTCGCCAACTCCTCGTTTGTAATTTGGTAGCCATTAGTACTCAAAGCTGCTTGAATTCTTGACACATGTTGGACGATGATAACATAAAATTTCACGTCATCATCTTCCACCGGCAAAAGACTGGAATAACTGGAAAGACGCGGAACATCACGAAAGTAAATCTTGTTCTTAAGAATGAGGATCACAAGCAGACGCGTGAACAAACCAAGAGGAATGTAGCCACCTTCGAAATCTATGTACAAGGAGAGAATACAGCATTTTTTCAGCTGGTAATCTACTTCTCTTCTTGCCTTGCCAAGTTCAGCCATTGATGGAACCAGCCAAGTTTCTTTATCCCAAGGGCATATCAAATTCACCATTTCCATCATTCTCGTAAGAGCTTCCATGTGTTCCCCATGTTCCTCGAGTACTTTACGAAGCAATTTTTTAGATAACTGACCACGATCTTTCAGTTGCTCCCAGAACGTAGCATGGGTTGGAGCTCGCCTATCACTTGGTAGCACATTTTTTATTTGAGTAAATAGTTTGATTAGCCACTGTAGATCAAGGACCACGAGACTGCTTGCTTTGTCATCGTCAGGGAAATGCATGACAACATTCTGGTGGTGAAGGGTTTCAATTGCTTCCGACAACTTGTCGACCACCTGAGAGTCTTTTCCCACTTTTTCTACATCATTATGTGTTATATATGGCTTTGATTTCATCACTTCAGCAAGACTACGTTCCAACTTGAGCCAGTTAATGGGAAATTTACCTTGATATTTTAGAATAACTTGCGAGCTTTCGAAAATCTTTTGTCGAAGTTTCTCAAACTGGGAAAGTTTGGAAGAGGTGTTATCAATGACAAAAGTGTCTACAATATGGGCTCGATAACCATATTTAGCGAAGCTGTTCAAAACGTTTTCCTTCGCTTTTTTCACTTGTTCTTCACTGGTAACCAAATCAGACTTAGTGAACACCAAGATGGCTGCAGGTTGATCAAATTCAGTAGTACCCACATGGTGTCTATTGCACTGATAGATGTTACGGAGAGCTGACATCCACCTATATGCATAGTCAAGGTTGGTCTCCACCAAATAATTCTCTATCGGCATCGGGTTCGTTCCTTGTTCGGCAAACAACGGCTTAGCTTCATCAGCAAGTTCTTTGTCAAGAGCAACAACCAGGACGAACAAAGACTGCAGTCTCAAGAAGATTGAGTGAATATCATAAAAAATGGATTGGCCAGCTACGTCATTAAGCACTAACCAGACCTTGTTCAATTGATCATCGTCATACGAGCCGACTTCTAACATTTGTCTTTTAACAGCTTGCATCATTCTATCATCCAAAAAACCATGAATCTTTTTCGTATTGTCTTGAATCCGAACTCGTCCACCTCCTTCTCCTCCTTCGCCTTCTTCTCCTTCTCTTTCTTCTTCTCCTCTTCATCTTCACCTCTATTTGCCTTTTTATCTCCACTTATATCCTTAGTTGCATATCCGTCATTGCTATCGCTATCTCCTGGTCGATTTCCAGGTCTATCAACGCTCTTGTCTTTTTTTTATTACGTTGTTTCATCCTCTTGGCAATGTCTTCAATGAAAGTACGATTGACAAAGTCATCGGATGCCTCGTTTAGTTGTATTCCGGTTGTACCCATTAGAGGCATACAATTATTACAATATAAGGAGCTTCGAGTGCGTTAGAGAGCAGCGAGAGGGCGCCTTTAACAAAATTTGTCCCAGGCAAATTACTAACATGGTACGGCTCTGCCTGGAGTATACACAATCCAATTTAATCTTATTAGCTAACTTAATTGAAAAGACAAAAATTACCTTGCGCTTCCAGTATCTTGACGAGGTCATGCCTTTCCATCTTCTTCAAGATCTTAATCAACTTGTTAATATTGTTGTAAGACTTCGTATACCAGTGGGACAGTAAAGCATCAGCTGGATCTTGTCGCAGTTGAAACGTCTTTAACTCGACAGCGGTATATCCCAATTGTCCAGCTAAAGCTTTGTAATCTCTACCATGAATTGGCTTGTTCAACTCTTTACAGATTGTCTCATAGACTGCTGCGTTGAGATCACGGATTGTCAACTTTTCTTTGCTGCTTCCTGATGCCAAGATAGGAATCAAAAGGATAAGAGTTAATAGCATTATTTTATAGTATGTACAAGTCTAAAGTGTAAAGTTTCTCTAGTTTACTTGTCACATCCAGTTAGCATCGAAGCAATTTCCCTCACCCACATTTAATTTTGTACATTTGCTCAGGCGTTATAATTATTTACCAGCCATAACAGGTGAACTCTAGGGTTCAATGTTGCCGGAGGAAGTTGGCCAGATTTTGTCCACCTCCAAAATATCTGAGGGCAAATCTTGGGCCAATTTCAAGGTCACGAATCACAACCATCGTATCAGAAAAATTAATATAAAATGTACTAAAATACTGATTATCTAACATTTTGTTTTACACAAACTGATGTGCGTGTTACTATAGCTTTCATCTGTAAAAAGGGTAACCACAGAGGACTCCTTTACCTTCTTAAACACCGAACCTCTAAAAACCCTTGCGCAGGTATGGTACTGAATTGACAGTGCTCTTATGACACTGTAAATGTTCAGTGAGTTACTTTTAACAGCTTGAGAAGTTTGATCAAAGATAGTTATTTGTGAATTGTAAGACGTTTTTCGACAGGACCAAAAACTACTTGCATTTCAGCAAGTGCTGCCTTCCCTCCTTTAGACAGAGTTTTCTCTGCAGCTCAAGCCTAATTTTCCTTCTTTTCTGATGCAGTCACAATCCGCTTTGTGATCACCTCCACGAACACGTCTCGTTATTGTGCTCGTTCCAAGATTGTTCTTGAGTTATGCCACGCGTTTCTCAAGTTACAATCCTGGATAAGGGTATAATAACGTAGTCCGTTTCACTTGATGGCCTTTTTATTTATTTATTTTTTTCATAAAAAAATAAAATAAATGGAATTTAATATAAAGTCAATTCCAAATTGAAATACAACAAACATGAAAATTAAAACGAAATAAAAGTACATCTATGCACAACAGCAACTACACAACTAAACAGTTTTCAGACATTTCAAATAAACGACAAATTTTTTAATGGTGAACATGTTTCGGCATACTTATGCCATCTTCAGTACCGTGGAAGAGATCTAATTATAATTTACAATAGGATATATATTCATAACATGCCAAGTGATATGGATATTAAATTACAATGTTGAGAAGGCGGAAAATATTTACAAGTTGAAAACGGTGTTAAGGTGGTGTATCTGTTTATTAAGGTCTGGTTTAAGTTTCTTAATGTAAAGTGCTTCTTTGAGTTTTAATGAAAAAGGAGAGTTAGCAGTGTCTAGGACACGAAAGCATGATGGTGTGAAGTTAGATTTGCATTGAGGTGAAGCGAGGAAGTGTTAAAAGACGCGTGAGTTTTTGTCGGAAGTGGTGTGCTCCTTAATCCGTGTGGATAGATGGCAAGTGGTTTCGCCAATATAGCGAGAATTACATCCCACACAAGAGAATTCATAGACCACACATGATTTAAGGAGAGATGGAATGGGATCTTTGAAGCTAAAGGAATTTTTTATTTTGAAAGAACAGTAAACTATTTTGAGATCTAAGTCAATACAAAAGCGTTTAACGAGATTCCGTTGTTTCCGTTCAGTAATTTGTGAGTAAAAGCCGATGTAAGGTAGTTTAAAATAGTAGGTGTTGGGTTTGGTCGTAGTAGGTTGACAAGTATAGTTTGATGGGTCCGAGTTGTTGGTGTCGTTGTGTGATTTGATGACTTTGTCAATGAAGTGAAAAGGCGTTTTAATTGCGTTTTAATGTGTCAATGCGTTCACGTCACGTTGGTAGCCAGTGGATGTGTTGTTAATTTTGGGTGTGCGGTCGAGAAGAGTTTTTATTAGTCCTGTTTTGTAATTGTGTGATGTGAAACTGAGAAAATTCATTAAGAGTCCGGTGTAAGTTTTCTTGTGAAAGATAGAAGTCGTGGATGTTTCTGAATTAGCGTCTTTTGTGATGCGTATGTCTAAGAATGGTAGTTTGTTGTCTTGTTCTTTTTCAAGAGTAAATCTGATGTTATTGTGTTGTAAGTTTAAATAATTAAAAAACGATAAGGCGTCGGTATCGTTATTGAAAACACAAAATATATCGTCTACATAGCGCCTGTAAAATAATAAGTTAGGTCCGTCGTAATTGGTAATCCAATTCCCTTCATGATAGCCCATGAAGAGATTGGCAAATACTGGTGCTAATGGGGAACCCATTGCAACCCCGTCAATTTGGTCATAAAACAGTCCGTTGAATAAAAAATGCGTTTGTGATGTAGCGATAGTGAATAGTTGTTTGAGGTCGTTTCTGTTCATGTTGAAGTTAGGATGGTGAGCGTCAAATGATACAATGTATTTGTTGTTAATGTCTTGGTTGTGGATTTCATTGACAAAAGAAAGAGAGTCTTTAGTAGTGTGGTCATTAGGAATAATAGGGTTGAGTAACGTGCATAAGTATTTAGATAGGTTGTAGTTATAGGAGCCGATGGAAGAAACTATAGATCTAAGAGGAGGTGGTGTGCTGGGTTCTCTATGTTTAAGTCTTGGACACACTGGTTATTCGTTCTTTCGAACAATACGAATTCAGCAAATCAACGCAGTTGTCATCAGAAAAATGTTTCGATCGATGGCGACCACATTCCACCTACTCATAACACCAGTTGTCACACGTCCTCACACTTTTTTACGTCCTCTTCTTCATAGCCCGGCAGAGAGAAGACCGAAATACGAAATCAGCGATTTTGTATCCCACGACAATTTCCACCCAAGAAACATCATAAACTAAGAATATAGAAAATTGAATGCCGCTTTTCTTCTTAGGAGAAGAGATGAGGTTTATCCCATCGAATAAGTTTCACTTGAAGCCGGGTGCATAAACCAGCTGGGGCATTGGCAGCTTCAAAATAAACAGAGTGCAACCAGCAACAATTTTCTTCGCCGTTCTTCGATCTCCTCCCTTTCCTTCTTGAAATGCACAATGGACGGGAGAAATCGGTTGATCGCCGATAGAGTTACAACAATTACGACTTGCGTTTCCACTAAGTCGTAATTGTTGCAAGAGTTAATCGGCGACAATCGCTGTCTGAATTACAACAACTACAACTACATGAAAACCAGACTTAACTAAGCAGTTTGCATATCTTTTGCGTATTTTCAGGCGTTTATACTAACTTATGATGTTTTGCATGACTAATTATGAGTTACAGTCAAAAACAAAATTGGACTCGTACACATTCTTCTAAATTTGCAAAATGTGATTATAAGCACAACGGGTAACCTAGAGTAGTGCATTTATCCCATTAGCAAATTGCTACAGTTCGTTACAATTCTTTCTTCAAATGTTTACTGGCAGTGTCCACTACAACTGCACAAAGCTGTAGAGTTTAGGCTTGCTTTGTAGCGTTTACATTGACCTCAACATCCTTTCTTCCAACCACAATGGATCAGCTCGTAGTAGGTGTCCTTTACCTGAGCCAAGATTGTCCAGTATGCCTTCGATGATTGTCTATCTTTCTGCCGTCCCCATTTCGCAAGGCTTGGCAGAGTTGGTTGCCTAATGAGCACCTATCCTCATATGTGACCAGCCTGGTAACAGATAAGCACAGTGTGTTGTAGAAGCGCGGCTGATTTTTGAGAAATGTTTCCCAGAGTGCAGGATCGTTTGGAGAAGAGGTCTTGTCTAGCTTGGTTGACTTGATTGAAAACACTGGTTCTATGGTAGAGAATCACCACAAACCTCTCACTGACAGACATACTTGCATCGGTAATTCGATTAGGCATTGAACTCAAATCCAGAAATACGTCTGTTGCAGCAGGACAGACCTTTCAGGTATCCCACTCTTTTTTGGTTTCCCGGCGAAGAATGAGAATGAGTCACATCCATCTATGGCATGGAACATTGCCAGTACTTTGGCCCTCTGTGGCCCCAACTGTCGAACGATGTTGTGTATTGCCAAGTATCTCAGATGTTTACCGACGCCAAAGACAACCCACTTTTCTCGAGCTGGAATATCTCGCATATTAGATACAGCTAGAGCTACGACATCTGTGTCGTTTGTTTCAATCAAGATTTTGTGATGTCCGCAGCTCACAACATCTAGCAAATGTAAAAGGATCCGAGTATCAACTTCCTTGCGTGTACATGGGGCAATACACTTGTGTCTTCTCGCGGTGGTAAGCTTAACACACATTCTCCGCAAGTGCTGCTTATCGATCTTCGCCATGTACCCGAACTCTTTCCACTTCCAGCCGATAATTTAAGAAAATAAAGTAGAAAACATACTCCGAGTATCAGTTCCATCTTGAACTCAAAATTTGAGAAAAGCAAGTGGACACAGTGTTCAATAGTAATATTTCGAATTTATTACAAATTCATCATCATACTAATTTACACAAGCTAGACCTAGGTCAATATATAGGCACAAGCGTGGTGACATCATACAGGAAGAATGTGTGACGAAAGAAATTGGAGTGTGAATGAGTGAAGTGTTATGTCAGGTCAATTAATGAGAATGTGTAGGCGGAAGAAATTAGAGTGTGAATGATTAATGTGTTATGTAAGGTCAAATAATGAGAGTTCTTTGCTGGCTTTGAGTCCTACGTTAAGTTCTGGTTTTAGAGATTTGATGAAGAGTGCTTCCATTAGTAAAAGTCGGTTTTTGTTAAGTGAATTGTTAGCATATAGTATTTTGTAGTTGTTAACGATGAGATTAGATAATTTGGAAACGCGTATCTGAGGAAGTGTTTTGTCAGTCAAGTCTGTTATGTTAAGTGTGACAGTATCTTGTGCGTTCTTGCATTCTAAAAAGTGTTCTCCTACTGCACTCGTGTCATGTTTAGTGGCATGTTCATGGAGTCTTGTTTTGAGGCATCTTTCGGTTTTTCCAATGTAAGAATAGCCGCAACCAGGACAGGTTATTTGGTAAATGGCGTTAGAACGGACTAAAGGAGGAATTTTGTCTTTGTTGGATGTGAAAAATGCGATCTTTTTAGTGTCATAAATTACTACAAATTTAACCGGTCTTATAAAACATCGGTGTAATTTCTTTAAACATGACTTAACAATATTTTCTCCTTGGGTTCCAAGATAAGGAGAAAATAGGACTATGGGAGGGAATAATGACCAGAATATGAACTGGTTAATAGAAACATAATAACAATAATAACAATAATAATAATAATAATCAGCAGCAGCGGCGTATATAACAATTTCTGGAAGGGGGGCGAGATTTGAAAAATTTCCGACAGGAGTTAGCCTAAATCGGTTTACCTGAACAAACGGCAAATGCATTTTTATTAGTCATTTAGAGTTTAAAATTAGTAATAGCAGTCTAGCCTTGGCTGTAGTACGCGGACACAGCGGCGCCAACCAACTAGCATTGACTGGCTTCTTTTCAGGACACAAAATGTTACCAACAATTTTATAGGCTCTTTTGATTACACGATTTTCCTATTTTGTACTACTGCATTTGCAACTGACTGTACACTGTGCGTTAATTAACGCATTGTTTCAAAGTTAAAACGTTGAAGTTTATTGGACGAAACTTTACGTTGTTAGGCACCTGTCAACACGAACCGCGAGGAATGAATTTTCTAATGCTAATTTATAGGCAGACAGTTGCCATATTTCAGAAGAAAACATTCGGTTTTCTACATTCGGTTTAGGTAAAAGATGTTTAAAGTAGTTTCAAATTTTCATTTACCGTAATATCGTATCATTTCTATGATCTACAAATGTCCAATTTTTGACATTTCTAGTCCTGAAGGTTTTTTGACTTCTCAGCGAATGAAATATAGTAAGGTATCCTCCTTCAAATTTTCTGACAAGCTCTAAACTTTCTGACGGAAATTTCCGGCCGGAGGGCGGTCGCCCCCCTGCTTCCCTATATACACGCCACTGATAATCAGGGCTTCACTGAAAAACACTTCGGTGATGTGAGCTCCCGGGTAAAATAACATTATCATTATCATTATCAAAAAGCGCGAGGCCCCCAAAAATTGTGCGAGGCACAAAAAAGCGCGGAGCCGCTAGCACGTTCCCAAAATCCCCCCTATCCCCCCCACCTTTAATCTGCCACAATCGTGATCAATATTTCGTTTGGAAGCGTTCGATATTCCCTACAACCATACCCAAACATCTGTCGTACTTATACCCTAGAAAATGGAAATATCTGGAACGAAATGTCAACGGAGACTAGTCAATTGCAAACATTGCTAACTTAGTTTTCAAAAACCTCATGCACCAATGGTGATATAAGGTGGTTATATACCTTAAACCTCGGTATCATTTAAACATCTCGTACTAGGTGTATAGCTTTAGAAATGACCGGAGTAAGGGTACAAAATGTACTGATAGAAAATTAAAAGCATGTTAAACATGACTGTTGTCAACATGAAACATGTTGCAATGATAGGGTGGTTTGGAAAAGCTAAATTGGCGAAATAAACGGAACGGAAGTTGAATTTGCCACAGTTACCTATGAGTCATATTATTGCGTGTCCGCAACTTGTTGACCAACAAGAAGATACGTTCTTAAATCTTTTGCAGCAAGATAGAACTTGTATTATTTCACTTTTAGTTACGAAGAATAAAACACAGGCCGAAAATTGTCATCTTGTGACTTGATATTCAAGTTGGAACAAGAAACAGACAAGTTGAAAAACGGTAATATTTTTGCATCATCTTGGTCTGATGATGACTCTGAAATAAAGCCGAAATATTACCGTTTTTCAACTTGTCTGTTTCTTGTTCCAACTTGAATATCAAGTCACAAGATGACAATTTTCGGTCTGTGTTGTATTCTTTACCTTTTCAAATTGTCCTCTGGTTGTGGTTTTTTACTCTTAGTTACGCTACACGACTTTACTCGTCAAGGGGTGAGCTCCCGCAAGGAAAGAGTTAATGGAGATTTAGACATCTTGGAAACAATATAGAATATTAGAATAACATTGGTAACAATTGATTGGTAAAGATGGTCAAAGCTAAAGTTGTTTTAATCAAAGGCCGATAACAACAGTTCTACTAAAAAAGCAAACTATTTTGTACAGTATTTGGTTCGTTCTGTTCGTTATTTTTGAGCAATTTTTGTTTTCGTGAGATTTTCTTTTGATCTCGTTTTGCTCCATGAACGCATGAATGCTTACTTAACATTCATGTATATTCACTTATTTTGTTTTTAATTGAATTTTTCGAAGAAAAGCAACTCCTAAAACTACTCCTGAAACTAAGTCTAAATTTGCGGAGAAGTCAAGGCATTTTTGCGCCCAACTCAATGACATTTAATTCAAACATTCAAAAGTTCAGAAGTATTTTTACTAATAGTTTTATCACGGGAAAAGTAAATGAAAAAGTATCCTTACCCTTTGGAAGCCGTAACAAAAATGCTGGGATACCGGCAACGCTACAGGTTTTTTCAATAGTCTTTTCAAAGAAGTACTATATCACACCAGTTTACGTAACATGCTGTATTTATTTAATGGAAAACATGCTGCTGAAGTGTGAATATCAGATGTGGGATATCGTCATAGGTCATTTACATTCACGACATTTTAAAATCTTTTGACATGCAAGAAAATGGTTTGCTGAGTTAAAGGGAGGTAGTTATCTTTAAAATGGCAAGACTTTGTTACGGATACCAGGTTAACCACCAACTGTAGTTGTGCATACTTATATAGCCAGAAAATAAACGCCACATTTATACGTATTGCTAACAAATGTTTACCTGCTTTTGTACTTTCAGATGTTTCTTCTTTAATTTCTTTGACGACCTCTGCAGAATGCGACAAAAAGAATATTACTAATAGAATTTCGATGCTCATATGCCTTTATTGTCAAAGTCTTGTTTATTTTTAAATAACAGGTCTTTTTAATATAAATACTTTTACGGAAAATATTATATAAAAACCTAAATCGTACATAAACTTCTTTGTCAGCTGTAAAGCTTTGGATAAAGATTTATATTATATGTTTATATAGTTTTTGAAAAAAAAAAAAGGACGAAAAAAACAAAAGGGCGAAAAAGCAAAATATCTTTCGACCAGGGATCACACTCAGGAAACTAACAGCAAGTGCGCTATTGGTTAAAGCAAATTACATTAATCTAGGGTGTAACGAATTAAAGTGCGAGTGTTAGTGCTCGGAAATACCATTAGATTAAATGCGACCAAATAAAAAACAAACAAAATAGTGTCTACGATGTGCGGGCGGAGCACAGCTGGCTCCGTGATCGTCATTTTTCTCGGAGGCGGACATGTCCACAACGGAGTTTCGACGCTTTCTTCAAGAAGTGGAAGTTTCGCTACCGGTCGCACCATGGTTCCCATCCTGGTCTTCATCTCAGCTGCTTGGACAACTCTGTTTTTACCTACTATACGACGAATGACACGGCCTTACGGCCACACTCCACGAGGGGAATGTGGATCTACCACGAGCACGACATTGCCTTTCTCGAGATTCCTCACATCCTTTGTCCATTTTCTTGATTCCATGAGGGAAAATACGTAGTTTCTAAGCCACCTTTTCCAAATGTGGACGGTCAGTACTAGAGCCTGGCGCCATCGTTTCCTGCTGGAGACTTCTCTATCCACAAAGACATGGGGTGGCAGGTTTGGATTCGGGCGTCCCAACAGGAAGTGATTGGGCGTAAGGACTTCTTCGTCAGCCAAGTAAGTACTATCATGCGTCAGAGGACGCCCACTGAGTAAGGATTCGACTTCCTTTACGATGGTGAAGAGGAGTTCGTCGGTAAGCATCTAATTCTGAAGGATGGCGCGCATTGTTGGTTTGCACGACCTCACAAGGCGTTTCCAAATTCTTTCACAACGTGGGGCGGACCGTGGGTTGAAACACCATTCGATGCCTTCCTGCAACAATGAATTGATTCGGTGGTAAATCCATCGATCTAAGTAGATGCGTCACTTTTTCTCGGCGCCCATGAAGTTTGTACCATTATTTGAGTGGATAACTTGCAGCTTTCCCGTCTGGAGATCATCCTGTGCAGGGCCATGATGTAAGAATCATTCTCCAGGGTATGCACCACCTCGATGTGCACGGCACGGTTTACCAGACACGTGAAAAGGCAACATAATCGCTTCCCGGCCTTTCGCAACCATTTTACAGCAAACGGTCCGAAATAATCTAATCTGACACATAAGAAAGGAGGGAAATACGCGATTAACCAGGCTGCCGGTAGATCGGCCATGATCGCTACTTGAGGCAGTGCTCTGCGTCGTCGACAGTACGGGCATCGATATGTGAGATGGCAGATGGTCGCACGGTAGTTAAGTATTCAGAATTCCAGTTGAATGGCATTGCGAACGTGTCCGTTGCCTTCATGGTGGGAGTATTGGTGGTAGTTAGTTATCAATAATTTCGTGATATGACATTTGGGTGAAAGAATAATTGGGTGGCTAGTCGCATATGACACGAGAGCTTTCGAAATGCGACCCCCAGCGTGTAGGATTCCCTTTGAATCTGGGAAACGAGGCAACGTCAGGATACGGTTTGGCCGGGGTGCCCGTGTTTCCTTATTTAAGCACATAATTTCTGACGAGAAGGCTTCTCTCTGCGACCTCTTTATCCAGGTTTCTTTAGTTTCGCTTAGTTCGGGCGAGGCTAAGATGTCCAACCTTACAATTCTCTTTCGGGCGTCAACAATTGCTTAGAAAACGTAAGACCTATGAAGTAATTCGGAGGAGTCCATCCCAGGATGAGAAACGGTTTGGGTCGAGGAAGTGAACGGGTACTAAGGCCGTGGCGTTCGTCCAACCTTTTGAGTCAGCAACGCTTTCCTCATCGGTGATATTGTCTGGCTGTGGCTAAAATCCTTCAGGTTGAGATTGGAAAGCCGACCCATTTAACCATCGAGAACTAAAACGGATGTCTAATACATGCAATCCACTACTTCCATCGTCAGCCACGTTTATCCAGCTCGGTACGTGGCGCCACTGTTCAGGGTTCGTCAAATCATGGATCTCTGCCACACGGTTGGCAATGAATGCTGGGTGACGGTGACTTGTATTGTTGATCCGTCCAATGACGGTGCGACTATCACTTCACAAGTGACAAGAGTCAATCTCGTACGTGGGGTTTTCCTTCACAACTTCCGACAAACGAGCACACATAAATGCGGCTTGGAGCTCGGGTTGCAGAATACTCAGGTGTCGAAGAGGCGCAACTCGAGATTTTCCCATCACGAAACAGCACTGGATCGACTCATCGTCGTGCAGGAAACGGAAATAGGCGACAGCACAGAAAGCAGATTCGGATGCATCACCAAAGAGGTGGGCTTAAGTGTTAACTGGTGAAGCAGGAACTGATCAATAAAATCGAGGAGGGCTAAACGATTCCAGGTCACTGAGCTGATCTTTCCACTTTCGAAAAGGTGCCAACTCCGTCTCGGGAATCTCTTCGTCCCATCTCCGTTTCTTATTCTTAAAATTCGACTTCTAGTTTCAATGATTTTGTGAAATTTGTAGACAGTGATTTTCAGTTTGTATTCATAACAGATGCAAAAGAATTCAAAGCATTGAAAAATACCAGTTCAAACAAGGCCTTTGGCCTTGAAAAAAATTCCGCACGATTATGATAAGACTACTGGGCGCATTTTTCCAAAAGACTGAACGAATACCTGTGTGGGACCCAGTGGCGTAGGAAGCAGAGAGGCCATGGGGGTGCGTTCGCCTAACATTATTTTAAGAGGGGCCCCAATATTTGTTGGTCACCTTAGAAACAGTTATGGTGGCACTATGGAAATTCTTTTCTAATTTTTTTTATCGCACGTACTTGCATTTCAAAATTTAAAAATCTAATGTACAGCACATAATTTTAATGATGGTTGATACTTATTGTAATTTAGAGTTGCACAGAGATAAATTTATGGTAACTTCTAGTATCCGTCACAAGGGTTAAAAAAGCCACGAGATTTTATAATTGTATTTAGTCTTTTAATTCGTAAACTAGCAATTCGCTGCAGTACATTCCTTTCTTCTGAACACGTAATGAGCTTTACCATAGACGTAAATTTGCAAGAATTGTTCTAGTATTGTCAGCAATATAGGTGACTAAAACATCAACATAAAAACACCCACCCTGAACCAAAATTTTGTTCACGGGCCCCCTAAGTTCAACTTGCTTCCTACGCCGCTGACGGGACCAATTTATAAATCAGAAAAGTGAGAAGATTGTGGAAATTGAAGACAAATATCAGTCTTGTCTACTGTCTCAAACGTAATTGAAAAACGTGTTTACGAGTAACTTTTTAATTATCTCGTTATTAACAAAGTACAGTCAAACCTGTATTAAGCGGTCACTTTCGGAGATTGAGCGAGTGACCGCTTAACGCAGGTCAAACACAAAAATCATCCCACGGCTTATCCGTCATTAAAAGTTTAACATATGTTAATAAATCAATTATCAAAGAGTTGAAAACGCTGTCATAAGTCATGTATTTTGTATTTTTTAAGTTTTATGGTAAAGTAAAGGGAACATCTAAAGAGAAAAATGAACACAAAATAACAGTATTTGTAACTTCAATGTAAATTTAACAAATTGGGTAGAGAAAGTGTTCATACAGAGCTAGAGCGCAGAAATATAGTCCTTGAGTTGTGTTTGTTGCTACGGCCTGCTAAGTTTGATTAGGCTCAGCTAGTCATTCACCCCGGAAATGGCTAATGCGTGTTCTTGATGTCCATTTTATTGGGCAAAATCTTTAAGCGCAACTCCGAATTGTATAACCTCTCTCACTGTTTTAATAGACGGCTGCTTAGCATCCAGATTATAATCAGCATTTTATTCCTCTACTGCTGGTTCGTGTTCTGCTGCAATGAGGGGTTTGCCTTCTTCGTTGCCACAAAGTAGATCCTGACACACGTCATTTCTCCAACTGGGATTCGAGCTTTCAATTAAATTAGAACAAAGTTCAATTTCATCTTCAGACGCGATAAATTCATTCGTTGTTCATGGTGTTTCAAGTCGGTCGATAAGGTTTTACAGATCATGAAGCTCTTCTCCCTCGAAAGGATCGTCTTCCAAGACTGGATCTTGTGGATACATTTCCATGGTCTATAAGCACTTCTTTATTGTGCTGCTAGATACTTCGTTCCATGCTTCTCTTCCGCATTCAACGGCTAATAGAATATTCATAGACTTTACTATTTCTGATGAGTTTGTCTACCCATCTGCTCTGAAACACACATATTGGATGAGATGTTTCTTGTATTTTACTTTCCAGTTAGCGATAATTCAGGCGTCTAGTGGCTGGGTCTTAGATATTGTGTTTTTGGGCAAAAACACTACTTTGATACTGCAAAACATTCCTTCAAGACTTGGTGGATGACATGGTGCGTAGTCCATGTACGAAAGGATGTTTTTCTTCTCTCTCAGCAAGCGCTGGTTCAACTTCGACAAAATCGTGTTCAAAATTTCAGAGTTCATCCAAGCTTTTGGGTTTGAAAAATACTGACGCTTATACGGCCATTTGACATCTTTTAAATTCTTAAAACACCTGGGCCTGACATATTTTCCTATGACGATGGGATCTTTTTCTCAAGCAGCACTCTCAAAGAAAGTTCAAGTATTCCGTTGCTTTGCCTTCTTGCGACCGCTGCATCGTCTCTCTTTTTCACTCAAAAAGTTCTCAGGCTATCCGCGCCAAAAGGCTCCAGTTACGCCCATGTTCCAAACGTTTTCAGTTTTCCATCCTCTTGTTAAAACCCACCAAGGCATGTGCAAACATGGTGGTGGAATGAAGAGGTTGAGAAGAAGGTGAATGAGAAGAAGTCGAAGTTCAAGGCGTGGTGTCGGGCAAAGGGTACTGCTGCAGAAAAAGCAGTGTTGAAGAAGTATGTAGCAGCAAAGAAGACTGCAAAGAAAGCGGTTGCTCAAGCCCACAAGTATGAGAGAAAGAGATTAGGAGAAAAGCTCAACGCAGAAGAAGGGCAGAAATCTGTGTTCAAGAAAGACAGGATATGGTTGAAGTGAACTGCCTGAAAGATGAGAGTGGAAATATAAATATGAAACCGGAGATAATAAAGAAGAGATGGAGGGAGTATGTAAAGCAACTATTGAATGTAGAGAATGATTGGGATGGAATTGTAGCGTGTCGGATAGTTGAAGGACCAAGAGAGCTTATCACAGAGATAAAAGTAGAGAAGACGATAGGGCAAATGAAAAGCAGGAAGTCAAGAGGTCCGGTGAAATTGGTGGATGAGATTATCCGTGCAGCTAGTCAGCTAGGGGTGAAGAAGATGACAGAGATCTGCAATATGGTAGTGGACGAGGAAAAGATTCTGAAGGACTGGGAGCTGAGTACCCATTTAAAAGGTGAAATGTGACCAATCGGAGTTTCGGGCACATGGGACAATAAAGTTGTTAGAACACAGGATGAAGGTATTTAAAAGGGTTCTGGAGAGAAGGTTGGTAGGGAAAGTAAATATTAATGGCAGGCAGTTTGGATTTATGCCAGGGACACGGACGACAGATGGGATCTTTGTGGTACGAGAGATGCAGGAGACGTTTCTAGCAAATAAGAGACCATTGTATTTCGCATTTGTGGATCTGGAGAAGGCATTGGATAGGATATCAAGAGAAGTGGTTTGGTGGGGAATGGCTGGTGAAAGCGGTGATAATGTATAAGAAAGCAAGAACAATGGTGAAAACGAAGTATGGACACAATGAGGAGTTTGAGGTGACGATTGGGGTACATCAGGGATTTGTTCTGAGTAAATTACTGTTTGTGGTTGTGATGGAAGCGCTGACGCAAGACGTTAGGGAGGGCCTGCCGTGGGAGCTGTTATATGCTGGCGATGTAGTTCTGATGTCTGACAGCATTGAGGAACTTAAGGGGAAAGTGCTGAGGTGGAAACAGTGCATGGAGGCGAAAGGGTTGAAGGTGAACATTGGTAAAACAAAGGTGAAGGTGTCAGAGAAGAATTGTGATCATGTTGAAAGACTGGAGACGTTGCCATGTACGGTATGTGGAAAGGGTGTTGGGAGCATTTCCATCAGATGTACGAGATGCAATGGATGGGTACACAACTGATGCTCAGGTGTGAAGGGCTCTCTGGTTAGAGTTAGGGATCCGTTTGTGTGCAAGACGTGTGAAAGAGCAGGTGATGAAGAGGATAGGAATGTGGAAGAGAGCTTGGATCTGGGAAATGGAGTTCACTTAGAGAATGTTGGAAAGTTTTGTTAGCTGGGTGATATGCTGAATGGGGGTGGAGGAGCGAATCCTGCATCCGTGGCAAGGATGCGTTGTGCGTGGAGGAAATTTAAGGAATTATCAGGGATCTTGACAAGAAAGGAAGTGTCATTTAAACTGAAGGAGAAGCTGTATGTGACGTGTGTGAAGAGTGCTATGGTATATGGAAGTGAAACGTGGAACATAACGGCGGAGTAGAGTGGGAGACTAGAATGTACGGATGGTGAGATGGATGTGTGGTGTATCACCGAGGGATAGATTGCCGAGTGCAAAGCTGAAGGAAAGAATGGAGATTGAGTAAGTGTCTGATGCCGTGAAACGGAATAGGTTAAGATGGTTGGGACATAGGCTGCGGAAGGATGATGATGATTGGGTGAAAAAGATCATGTCGTTTGAGATGGAAGGTAAGAGATGACGGGGAAGGCCGAGAATGACATGGAGCCAGGTGGTGGAAAGGGACATGAGAGAGTGCGGGTTGAAAAGGGAAGATGCGAAGGATAGGGAGAGGTGGAAGAGTCTGCTGTGTAGAGCCGACAGCCAACCCCTGCATAAGCAGGGAAAACGGCCGTAAAACGACTGTTGTTTCTAATCTCTCTTGCTCTTTCATGCCAACTTTCAACAGTTTCACCCATCACATCTGCTTCCTCTCCAGCCACCTTCTCTGGTTTCAAGTAACCCTTTTCAAAATCTTTCACATTGAATGTCGGGCATGGTCAACAACGCTATTTGTAATTCACCAAAACATTATTAATGCTCAAACAGAGGGCACAATAAGTCAATATTACCTTGCTGTTACCACTTCCATTAGTTACTGGTTTGTCCAAGGCATACAAAACCACTATTTATGTATGTTTATGTATGTTTTCTATTTATGTATGTTTTAGCGGTGATAAAGACACCACAGAGTGTTGTAAAAGATATTTCAGAACATCTTTATGCAATTTAAGGTCCTTTATTTCTGTTCTTTGGTAGCATTTCATGAGCTGACTTTTACTGCAATCCGCTCTTTTGAAATTAAGTTACCGTCATCAGTCACCGACAAATCTTTTAACGACTGTTACCTGCAGGTTCCCGGTCTTTCTGGAAACAGTATTTCTTGCAATGACATTGAAAAGTATGGAAATGTATCGCGCAACAATGGTAGGCCGAATATAATTTACACATCAAAGACCAATTGATGACAAGTTGATATAATATGCTGCCAAACTAGTTTCTTCTACATTGAAGAACTCTCGAAACCCAGCTTTCGTTATTTCACAGCTGTCTTTTAGTTGACACTAAGTCTGTAAACAAACGCTACAAGTCTGCAGAGAAGATGATTGGCAATACAGGAGTTAGCCAGAATTGTTGATCAGGGTATCGCTACTTACCATGTTTCAAAGCTTCTTTCCCAGTTCCTTGATCTCCTTTCACGTTTTCTAAAATAAAAGGACCAGAAATATCGGTTCACCTCCAATGTCATCACAGCAGTATAAAAAATTTGATTCAAATAAGCTCATTGTAGCATGGTATTAATGCGATCTTAAATGTAGTTCATATTTCGGCAATTGAATAATATACCAAGAGTAGACGTATTTTTATTAAAAACATCTGTTAATCAAGGTACTTTGATTAAGAATAAGGTCATTCTGTGGACGAACTACTCGAACTAGTGGCCAGTACCATTTACGATCATTGGGTTTGCAATAAAACACGTGAATGAAATATATTTTAAACGAGCTGCACAACGCTTTTCAGTCAGTTTTTATTTTTATTTGATATGCTTAGAACGTACAAATCGTCCTACTTCATGATTGCTACGACTCAAGATTGCTGTACTCGATTTTGCTAGTTGAAGACAACGTCCACTGCGTCATTTCTATGCACGATTTTTCAATTGCCATGGATTTGAAATAATTATTGGATAACTGATAAAAATATAGCATTATAGATTACAACGACAAAACAAATACGCGATATAATATAATAAAAGTATCAATAGAAATTGAAGTACTGCCTTGTTATAAATTGTAAGGATTTTAAATTGCAATTAAGATGTTCAAGTTAAGACAGTAAAGGGTCCATTTGCTTTTTTTGTTCGAATTTATCTTATTAGGAATCCTTCTTTTGAGATGTTTGTAGATTTGGAAATTACTGTCGGTTTGATTAAAGTACTCGTGTACCTTTTGTAGAGCTGCCTTCAGGTCCCTCCGACATAACGAACTTCAAACCTCGCACGTTTAAAGTGAAAAAAAACTTTAGACTTGAAAAAGAGAGGACATATATCACTGTTGGTGAAGACGTTGCCTATAATAAAGGCAATGACGAATCCAGACTAGCCAAGTAGAAAAGTTTGATATCAATATTTTTTGGATAATTGTTGATTATTCGCCAAAGTTTGTTCAATGCCTGTTGGGTAAGAGCCGAAGCACGATTGGTAAAGTTTAAATGACTTTAGTCACAGTAGTAAACGTCGTAGGAACGAGATTCGGGCAAAACAAGGTGGCCGACCTCCGTGAAGGTAACACATATAAACCTTTGTTGCTAATCGATACTGTCACAACTCTTTTTTCTTACGTTTAAGAAAATCGTAAAGTTTAAAGCACTACTACCATAAATGGAACTGATGTAACAATGCCTGAGTTAGTTGAAACATCAATGTAAACGCACGCACGCCCAATGACAGAAGTCTGTTTCATCTTGTCTCATGAAATCGCACAATGCAGAACTCATCATATACTTGGAGGTCTGTTATATGGTCTTGGTAGTGCTTTGGTGGGCGTCGGGTGCGCGTCGATCTGCGAAGTCCATCATCTGATGGCGAGGTAAGTTAATTTGGTGCTGGTATTGCTATGTGAATGACAACCAATCTAGCCCGCCAATAATGAAAACAGGTATACCACAAGGATCAGGCTTATGACCTTTGTTATTTCTGATATACATTAATGATTTACCAAATTGCCTAGAAAAGGCAGAACCACATTTGTTTGCTGACGATACTCAAATTGCAACAGCAAGCCATGATGTAAATGAAATTGTTGAAACATTGAGCAATGATTTAAATAATGTTGCGAATTGGTTGTCCGCAAACAAATTAACTCTTAATAAAAGCAAAACCGAGAATATGTTCATTGGTTCTAAGAGACGATTGAGCCAATTAACATCTAACCCAACTATATATGTAGGAAATTTCAATGTTAAAAGGGTAGAAAAGACAAAATCCTTGGGTCTGAATATAGATGAGTCTTTGAGCTGGAATGCGCACATTGATTACATTATAAGTAAAGTCACTTCAGGTCTTGGTATTCTTAGACAGTTACGAGATACGGTTGATTTCTCTACCTTAGTAGTCATATACAATTCGTTAATCCAACCGTATTTCGATTATTGTGCACAAATATGGGGTTGTCTCGGTAGTACATTATCAAATAAACTACAGAAACTCCAAAATAGAGCATTTCGTATAATTACTAGAGAGAGTTATTCAACAAGATCAACTGACATTCTAAGTAGACTAAATATTCCAAATCTTGAGCAAAGAAGAAATCAGCAACTTCCGATTCTTATGTACAAAATGAATAAGAAATTGGTCCCCGACTACTTGGGAGATATGTTTACAAATACCTGCGATATACATAATCATAATACTAGGCAGTCAGATGTCAATTTGGCTTTGCCAAAGCCAATAACAAATTATATGAAATGCTCGTTTAGCTATAGAGGTGCAGAAAATCGGAATACATTACACAATAGCTTTAAAAAATCAGAGTGTGTTACCATTTTCAAATCTTTGCTAAGACGTAACATGAGATAATAAAATATATATGCACACATTTTTCTTCATACAACGATGCACGCGTAAATATATAACTGTACTTCAATATAATTTATATTTGTTTTTATTGTGATTTGTTTATCTATTAATTTAGTTTTATTATTGTAAATAGTAGTTAAGAATAGTTTGTTAAATTTTGTAAATAAGCACGGCCAGTTGGAAGATCACTCTTTTCTGTTCCTTTTTTATAACAGTGAAATCGCACCGTGTAAAAATATTGTAAATAATAATAATAATAATAATAATAATAATAATAATAATAATAAACTTCCCTCCCAACACCTAGCCGTGATGCTCCCCCACTACTCCCATCCATGATCAGAGATGCACGGGTTTCGTATATTAGTACCCCAGCGTCACTTTGATGGCATGTTGTTCCTCTCATTCAATAATAATAATAATAATAATAATAATGGTAGGGTTTGTTGCGGCTCTTCTGCGCTGTGGCGGGGTTTGGTTAGGAGTGCGTCGGGAATATATGGGGGTGGAGGTGCAGGATGCTGTTCCAAAAGGGAGTCCTACTCTTCGTCTGTGCGGTATGATGTGGGTGACGGTAGTGTGTCTGGCACGTCGGGTGGAACCTTAAAGCACTCAGATAACTCACGATCTATAACGAGCTTCTTAACTGGTACCCGTTGAACTTCTCGATGTTGCAGAATGGGAGGTCAACCAACACGACAAGGTAACGGTGTCGAACTCGTGATTTGTTCCTGTCTGGGTGGAGGTACAGCTAGTCGCCAGCTTTAATGGGAGATGTAGGCCGAGCCTGTGCAGTAAAACACATATTGAAAGGGTGATTCGTGAGATGCTGTTCATGTTGAAAAGCTATCAGGTTGCTGTCGCCTGGAAGTGACTGGACATTAGAGAATTGGTCCCTCTGGATGCACATTTATCGAGCAGACAGTTCACGCGAGCGGATACGAGAGTTCAAAGCGGCAGTCACTACTGTTAGTGTGCATGGTGATAAGGCCCACCTAACGGATCTTGATGTAGTAGCTCACCTTCAAGCTCTGATTGCCTTTTCGGCGACAGGGTTCTTGTTAAGTTTTTTGGCATGATCAAGTTTCAAGTATATTTTGTACTGGTGTAGCAGTTTGTCGTGGACAAGTGCTATGAAACCAGGAGGATTATCTGTGCAGATGACTGCCGGAGGGCCGTCCATGGGTCGCTTTCGGATGTACAATTGTATGAGGGCATCCCGTAGTGTTCGATGTCGCTCGTTTTCGAAAAGGAGGGTTGAAGTGTAGGATGTCACGATCTCTCAAAGAACTAGTGTTAACTGACGAGAACACTTGATGACATCGGCTGCAAAGGACTGACCAACTGAATCGGGCGTGGAAGAGGTTGACTGCTCAATTCGTTCGGTTAGAGTCTGTCGGAGAGTGGCACAGGAGTGGCAGCTCCGTGGCCGTTGGTGACGTGTTCAACATTTCTGTCAATATCGAGGGCATACAAGTCAACTTATGATGGTTATTTGACGACCATCTTGAGCTAATTACTGGAAGGATGGTTGAGTTGAATGCGAAGTGCTGTCAACAGTCCATCTAAAGCTTGGTGAGGACAACAATATACTCACGAGGTGGGTCAGGGGGTCGGTACGATTTACAACTAGTAAACCATCGGCAGCAACTGTAGTAACATTTACGGCACCATTTGACTTCGTTAACATTCGAAAGTTTTCTGAATGGTCCAGTACGCTGGATAAAGTGAGCTTGGGTACGGCGTAAATTGGGGCACTAGAATTGTATCGCCGATCAAGCAGGATGACTGGTGAAGGAGAGTCACACGTTTCCACCCAGTACCTCTTGGACAGATGTCATTCGGACAACAGATTCCTGGATGTGCATGACAAAGGGGCAAACCTGGCAGGCCTTGTCTTCGCATGGAGGAGCTTTAACGGCTTGCAAAGTCAGATGGTAGAATTGAGGAACCTGAGACGTGCCTGACGGATGCTTGATATCTACTGACCACGGAAAGGAACGTTAAAACCAGGGGACTGGCCGAGAATTTTCCATGACTAAGTTTCTCGTAGGCCTGTACACAAGGCTTTTTTATCAGTGAGGATACAGGAGTTTTGTAGGACTGCACCACGGAGGGACTAAAGTGTTTAGCTGCGGTGGCAGTGGAGAGTGCCTTTACCTCACATAGCAGCCAAGTTATTTGGGCCACTCTTAGTTTGGCACTAAAAAACCCAGCTAGGCTTGACGTCGCAATGCGCATCACATACAGGGTAGCTCTTATATCTGGTTTTCTGACAGCACCATTGGTCGCGATCCACACGTGATTGTCTGGTTTGGGTAAAGTGATCATGCGGCAAGTGGACAGACCACGTTGTGCCTTGGAAAATGAGCCCCTTAGCTCATCAGTCCAATAGATGGGTTCTTGAGACTGGCTGCCTGCTGTAGTGTCATCGAGTGGAGCAAGTTATACCGAACATCCTGGGATGACATGGGACAGAACCTTGTACGCTCCGATGAAGGATCCCATACGGCCCACTGTCTCAGGTTCGGAGCAGGTGTCCAGGGTATTGACGCGGTGTGGACTGGCTGGGAATGTACCGGCGTTCCAGATCTATCCAAGTATACTGGTGGACATCGAGTTGATAAGCGTTTCCGACGTGGAGAGCCAGATATCAAACTTTGAAAGGGCCTGGAGGACTTTCTTACAGTTCTAGTGCAGCTGTTGGAAAGTGTTTCCTACATAGTAAAGAACGTCTGCCTGTTTGGCAACGACACTCTGTAGTAAATGGGCAAGTACGCATCAAATGAGTTCCTCTAAGCGGTCTTAGATCCAGGCATTCTCATTGTGGAGCGAATGTAGACCCATCTACTTTTGAAGGGGCTGACTACGCGGCAATACTTCATCGATTTGGATATAAGGAGAATCTGGTAGAAAGCGATGGTTAGATCCGTGATTAGTTGTTTCCATCGTGCAGTTTGGTGAAAGGTGGAGTCAACGTCCGGCATTAAGGAGGGCTGGGGCTTACCGTAGCGTCCCTCGTCAGTGAAGGCCATTACGAGGCGAGAGCCACTATTTGGCTTTTTAACAAGAAAAGATGGATTGAGTTTGTCAAGAGCAATATTGAGATCTTCTGGGTGCTTGAGTACACCAATCTCTTCTAGTTGGTCAAACTTTTTCTGAAGGTCCACCAGCTTTCCACAGGGTCACCAAGAGAGGCTAATCTTTTTCTGTGGAGGCTCAACGGAGCCCAGGTTTACCTTAGCCTTGAAGGGGCCAGCTGTTCCGGTGTAACCTTTAACGTTTGGGTCAAATACCATGTCGCGTTTACGAGTGGATCTGTAAGAACAGATCCACTCGTAAACTTTGCCAATTGTTGTTAATTTTACAAGTTTTGTCTTTGTATGTTTTCATAAGTCCTGTTTTATATAAGAGTGAAAATGTTTAATTAGGATGCATGGATATCTGGAAAGAGTTATCCGTATGTTTCCATGAAAGAAAAATATCCAAAATGGAAGTTTGCTTTGCACTATTTCCAGTGAAAATGAAATTAAGCTAATTATCTCATTGCAGAACATCTTGTATTCAATTCGTCGTAATGATCGATAATGCTTTGTTTGCATTAATTGCAAAATAATATCAACTCAAAAACCCAAACAAAAATTCATTCCTAAAACAGACGTAATGTTGTTTGCTTTTTACTCCAAGAACTGGCGTCAAAAATTTAAGCGTTGTTCAGCGCTTATTTTGTCAGTGAATGTATTTGTTCATTGAATAAGATACCTTATATCTGCTAGACAGTCCTTCATGTTACTGAATCTTTCATTTTTCAGTTACGTCCTGTTGATGTTTCCATTTAACAGATGTTCTTGAGGTCAATTATCTCATACAACTCGTCCAAGTTTTATGTCGAGAAAAGCTTGACTTTAGCTGTCATTTGAATTCGCAAATCTCATTTTTTTTTACAGATAGCAACGGCGTAAATGAAACATCTTTCACAAGGGTACTCAATTCGAGAAAATGACGACCATGGATGCAGTATCCCACTAAAATAGTAAGTTTACTTTGAGAACCTCGCGCTTCAATAGTAAATGTCATGAACTCGTAATTTCAAGCTGTAACTTCTTCAGAATTGCTGCAGCTTTTTCATAGTATGAAAAAATTTAACTCTTTAAAACAGCACTCAGATAGGATACAAAATTTCCTAAAAAGATCATTATGTGGAATTTACCCATCACTCAGACTTTATCTGTTTAACATGGGGCTTGTTTAGACGCTCTATGTACAGACATGACTACAAATACGTTCCAAATTCCTTAGCCACTGCTACAGATAGAGCTCAACTTTTCTGATGTCAACACAAAATAAACAGTCAACTTTCTACCAGGCTTAAAATTTGGCGTTACAGCAGAGTTAACAAAGAGTTTAACTACCCAAAAACGAAGAAAAGAAGGGTCTGAATGATGGATGTCTGTAACACAACGACCTTGCTAGGGACGATTGCATTCAAAAGTTGGCATCGTTCCTCAACGCTACTTTTGGAAACTCAAGAAAGCTTTTTCACGTAATGAAAGAAGTAACTTAAATGCCGGAAAGTCAATCCACGATGCATCTTCACGCGATCCAAGTTCTTCCAACCTTAGTGCCGTAGCTCAGTTAGTAGATAATCAGAGTCGTAGACGAAAAATTTTGCGTATCTTTCAACCTAAATCTCATAGATTACTAAGTTCAGCTGTTAGAGAATTAAACTAGCAAACCTGAACTTTTGATACTGTATGCTTCTAGCCTTAGTCTAATAGTTATGTAAATCGAAGATCAGACCGGCGAACCAAAGGTCGTAAGTTGTTCTCAAACTCGGTCTTACAGCTCAGTTCGTAGAACATCAGATGAGTACTGAAAGTCGTGGGTTATTTTCATATTTGGCTTGATAATTCAGACGGTACATCATCCGACCAGTAAACCAAAGGTTGTGGTTTCTACTCAGCCTTGGTCTTATTGCTCAGTTGAACATCAGACTAATAAACTAAATGTATGGGTTTATTCTCAACCTTTACCTCATTGCTCAGTGGGTCGTAAATCAAACCAGTAAACCAAACATTGTAGGATGTATTAAACTTTGATCTTATTGCTCAGTTGGCATAGAACATGATTCAAGTAAACTAAAGTTCTGTAGGTTGCTCTTATCTTTGTTCCCACTGGTCAGTTGATGGGAAGCCAGATTAGTACACTAACTGTTGTGCGGAACTGATTCCAAGAAGTTGTTCCCCTTTTCAAGAAAAGATGTTGAACATGTTTCAAGGCTTTATTCCGTGTTTTGTTGCACGCTGTTAATATTTCCTCACAATTTACGACAGAAGACTGCCCCCCCCCCCCCCCCCACCTTATAATAAATCAAACAATGTGCAACAGCAGCTCTCCACAGTCCGAAAGAAGACATGCGAACGGTCGTGAGGTTCAAGTCCTCAGAAATTGTTTCTGAGCCTTAGACGGGGGATCAAACCGGTAATCTTATCATTATCAGGCAAGGCCTCTTGGCATTGAGCTATCAAGAATAAGTTGAATGGTTAAGGTTACTAGTGTTTAGAGTCTACCCCTTGAGAAACACCAATCTGAAGTAAATTTTATATCTAACACACATAAAAAAGCATCACAATAGTAATGACATCTTACACGACTTAGTGTCGTGAGAAGTTTTTATCGAACACGACATGCGAAGTAAATGCAGCTATAACTGTACTTAGCTTTCGGAACGGTAATACGGTCAAATTTTTCGGGTAATGAGCAATCTAGAGCTTCATGTTACCAGAGGGATTCTGAACAGTTATATTCCGAAAGAAGTACACTTATGCACCATGCAGATAACTACGAAATTTAATCCGTTTTTAGCACGTTTTGGGATTACACAACACAAGGATCCAGCCAACGAAGTTACACTTGAAATCCTAAAAATATTTTGGTCGGTAAAACGAAATACTAGCTATCTGTTTTGAAAACGCTGGCTGGTCTTTCAGCCTAAGTGGAAGCCACTATTGATAGATAGATAGATAGATAGATAGATAGATAGATAGATAGATAGATAGATAGATAGATAGATAGATAGATAGATAGATAGAATTTCGTAATTATTTACATCCAATAAAACTTTTATTTATACTATACTACCCGATACATTTGACAAGCAATTTTGTAATGAATAACTTTAATTAGATTTAAAACTATATAACATTAAATTAACTAAATAATATTTTCAAAAAACTTAAAAATTTAACAAGTATACAAATTTGAGTATAGCTGGACGTTTCATTAATCGCGCATAGCGAAAATAAAAGAGTTTATTGTTCTATTTGTTTAAACGCGTGGGATGTCAAAATATCGCTGATTTCGTAACTTATAATATGGATTATATCTTTCTGGTAATAATTTATTGAGTTTATGGCTTGGATCTAAAGTTATAGATTGAAAAGGTTTATTACGCAGATGTTCATGATGGTCCTTCATGGGTTTAACACCTAAACTTTCAAGAGCAGTATAATAATCCAAGTCTGCCATAATGATAGTCATGACCCTTTTCTCCAGACGCACAAACTCACTCTTTAAGTATTGCGGTAGGGAATGGTAAAAAGCTGGTATTCCATAATCTACCACCGATCTAATACACGATACATAAAACAACGCTAAATCTTGCACTGGTACTTTAGCCCGCCTTAACTGTACTAAAAATACAATCTTTCACCAACTTTCTTTATAACTTCATCTATGTGGGCATTCCAGGTCAAGTAGTTACTAACAGTCAAACCTAACAGTTTAACGCAATTCACTACTGCCAACTCCTTGCCATTAACAACTACAGGATCTAAAACTGCAGGTATCTTCGCAAATGAAATTCTTAATTCTTTACATTTGCTCGGATTTAAGTGGACTCTGTTTTCATGTGATCATTCCATAACACGATCAGCTATAAACTGGGCGTTGTTGACTTCCTCCTTGGGAACTATTTCGGACGTTGTCGTATCATCTACATATTTCCAAACATGATGATCGTTGATCTCTAGGTCATTGATCATAAGGGTAAACACACCAAAGTCCCAACTTTGTTCCATGTGGTACCCCAGAAGGGACTGATCCCCACTCCGAATAGCAGCTGTCAGCCAGTTTAATTCTTTGAAATCTGTTCGTTAAAAAGTTGATTATCCAATTGACGACACTTCTAGTTAAATCCAAGTTACATAGCTTATCAATTAGGATATTGTGGTCAATGAGATCGAAAGCTTTATAATAATCAAATAATATAGTTCTTACAGTTGCCCCATTACCATCAGTCCCTAGATACCAGTGATGCAACATACTAATTAAAACTATCGTGGTAGAAGATTTTGGGATTACTCCAAACTGCTTCGCATCAATTACTTTTAATATTGCTGGTTTAACATAGTCTTCTACTATGAACTCTTCCGCCACTCTGGAAGCACAAGGTGTGAGCGAAATAGGTCTTAAGTCTTTCTTGAGATCGTGAACGGACTTCGTTCTCGTACTGGTGATACATCAGCCATCTTCCAAACGGTGGGGAAACATTGCTCACGATAGGGAAGAATTTAGGACGTACATAAGGGGAAGGGCCACCATGTCCGAATATTCCTTTAAAAACCCGTTTGGTATTTCATCAGGTCCAGACGCTTTACCCGGTATAACCTTCACTAAGGTCTTCTCTACCAGACTCTCAGTTATATTCTGGAACTCCGGTGACTCCTCCAAGGGAAGACGTGCTGGTTGTGCAGGCAAACGGTACTCTTGAAGCGGTTCCAAAAAACCTGCATTAATAACATTAGCTTGTTCATGTTGCAAGAGATTCAAAAACTCGTCAACATTCATTTGACATGTTATGTCACTGTTTTTGATTTTCATATTACTAAGACGTTTCACTTCTTTTCACCATCTCTTTGGATTTTCCCCTTTCAGTTGCTGTATCTTCAATTCTGTTGACTAAATTTCTATAATTCTTAAATTTAGAAGAATTCGTACCATATTCGTTAAACGTTTTTTGTCTTTTCAGAATAAGAGATTTCAATTTCTGAATCATCCATGGAGCATCAGCCTTGCAGATTCGAATCTGTTTTTCTGGCATAAGTAAATCTAGGCAAGTATGCACCACTCCATAAAAAGTGTTCCACATTTCTTCACAACTATTCAGAGGGGCAAACATCGAAGACCAATCCACGAGGTTCAAATATCTTCCCATTTCATCCTTACGGCTTCTCCGTCGGTCACGTCTTGTAAACACTTTCTTGGTGTTACTTTTATGTCCTTTAACTTTAGGGGATGCCACGACAGTGTTATGGTCAGATAAACCAAATGGTGGATAAGCTTGCGGCGAATAATAATAGTCATGCATATTAGTTAACACAAGGTCTAGTGTGGCATATGTTAATAATGATATTGATCAATTTATATTTTAGAAGTGCGAGAGCTAGAAGATATCTTGAGGTGAGAGATGTACGATCGTCAAGCTCTTTCCTCAGAAAAACGATTTCTGACCCCCAGACGGGGATCGAACCAGCAACCTTCTGATGACTGGTGAGACGCTCTAAACATTTAGCTACCAAAACTCAGATGGTGAGCCAAGGTGCAAGAAGGTTGCGGGTTCGATCCCCGTCTGTGGCTCAGAAATCGTTTTTCTGAGCATATAGCTTCACGATCACTCATCTATTACCTCAAGATATCTCTAAGCTCTCACCCTTCTAAAATATAAATTTGATTAATATCTTTATTAACATATAGTGGCTTCCGCTCAGGTGGCACATACGTCGAACTTGCACCTTAGCTCACCATCTGTTTAATGGTTAAAGCGTCTCACCGGTAATCAGAAGGTTGAGGATTCGATCCCCGTTTGGGGCTCAGAAATCGTTTTTCTGAGGATCAATCAATAAATTAACTTTTATTAAAGAGGGTAACGACATAACAGCATTAACTGATAAACTAGCTGTCCTCGATTACATAAATCAAAATAAATAAATAAGAATTATAACAACTATAAACTGACACTATAAAACTGTAAAATAATCAATATCCTTTAAAATATCAACATAAAAATTTATCAGAGCTTTCTTAAAACTATTTACACTTTTGATCACCTTCAGTTTGTTTGGCAAGGTGTTCCATAGCCTTGCCATTCTGACTGAAAAGGACCGGCCTCCTTCAGTTTCTCTTTTAAAGCGCGGACAAACCAAGTTTATTGAACCATATCGACTATTTTGATCATGGATGTTAGAATTTTCTCTCAAGATGTCCTCTGTATACACTGGGCAGTCGCAGAACAGACGTTTGTGAACCAGAACACACGCGTTCACTTTAACTTCACAAGAAAAAAGGTAGCCACTCTATTATAATATTGATATATAAAATATCAAGGACCGAAGTTCGTTAATTCACTTGCCGTTTAAATTATTAACTCTGTTTCGTTGAAATTTTTTACAGTTAAACTACAGGTATTATTAAACAAACGAATATTTTTGTACATCATCATTTAGGTTTTTGTGTCCGCTGACCATTGTATTGAATGCCAAAATGGCATTATGCTGGCGTCTTGATGTGGGTGGATGGGTGGTTGGCTGGCTGGGTTTGTGGCAATTACGTGATAGCCCAATAAGTTACGGGTATGAGTGAAGAATAAATATAAATATAAATATCTTAATATTTCTATCTGTAATTATTTTGAAAATGTTGCGCGTCGGCAACGAAACGTCAGTTAACTTCTATTAAACTTTATTCGTGTGTTTCTGTCTATTCCTGAATGTGATGATATTACATCTCCGAATTTTGAGCTGGGCTCTCATCTTCATTTTACGTCTAAGATTTCCGCCCGGTAAATCTTTAGTGAACATATGAGTGAAGAATTTACGGAACGTGAAGGACAGGTCGCGAATATCGAACGGAGCGCGTGGTGCTACGTTTGACGTCAGAGAGAGGAGAACGTTTTGTGTTAGGCCTAGTTCAGACGTCGAAGTTCTGTCGCATTTAATTCGTCACATTTAATACTACGAAAACTCGACGGAGGTGACAAGTTTCAGTTCAGATGTAGAATTTAATGTGTCGCATTTAATACGAAGCTTGAAATGTGACACCAAAAAGCGCGGTTGTTGATTATTTCACCAAGCGGAAAGAGGTCATTCAGACAAAAGTTTTCAAAATAAGAAGAGAAACGCGGTTTAGATGACTCAGAATATTGCGCTGTTAAGACGTTTGAGGAGGAGTCATTTAATTCGTCATCATTGTCTGCTTTAACAGATATTCCCCGGGTCTAATACTTAATTCCCTGTAACAGGCGACTTTTTTTTTATTAGCCTACCATTCACGCGTATCGTCAGTTTTCTCAACCACAGTACAGTTTGGACGGCTCTTCACTGGCACAGCACAAAGAAAACACTCTTGTTTTTTCCTCGTTTCCACAACTTGGACAAGTGTTCTGCCCCTGTGCCATGTTGAAAATGATACTCGTGGGGTCCACGAAGCTTCAAACGTTGTATCATTGGATAAGAAAATTAATTTTACTAATTTATGCATTTTATCCGACTGTATTTTATGCGACGTCTGAATCAACATCGAATTTCCGTCGAATAAAATCAGTTCAGACGTCGCATTTCTGTCGAACAGAATTGATCGCATTAAATGCGACTGAGCTTCAACGTATGGACTAGGCCTTAGATCACTGCGAATATTGCGCTGTTAAGACGTTTGTGAGTCGGTTTATTCGTCATCTTCGTCTGACTTAACACATCTTGCCCGGGTCTAATCTTTCAGTCCCTGCAATACGCGACTCTTTTATGAGCCTCGCAGGCATAGGTATTGTCAGCTTTCTCAGCAATCGAACAGTCTGGACCGCTCTACATTGATACAGCACTTAAAAAACACTCAGGTTTTTTCCCGTTTCCATAACTTGCACAAGTGTCAGATTCTCGTTACGTGTGTATATCAACGGAGCCATTGCGTTTGCGCTGATCACACTTACAATACGTCATTTGTGCGAAAGGCCACTGGCATTTAATTACTTAAACCGTTACCATACCAAAAGAATTATTTTTATTCAGTTCATTGTGATCCATTTTGGAACCTGTATTTCTTAAATATTATTTATGTCATCAACAACTCAGTAAGTGGATACATGCACACACTGTGTGCCTATTTTTTATATTTGCAATTTCATTTAATTCCATTGGAGAAAGTCTAAATCTGTTTTATAAGCCTTATGTGGTTTCTTTTAGACTTCTTTACCACATGTCTGTATAAATATTGATATTTATTGTCTTTTGTAACATTTTGTGGTAAACTTAATAAACTCAAACTCAACAGTTATGTTACGGGTAGGGATAAGGCATTGGCAGGTTATAAACTGACATGTCTAATAAAAAAACTATGTTTACCTGAACTTTCATTTTTAACCGTTCCTTCAATGAATTCGTCGACAACCTCTGAATAAGATGACAAAAGATAATCTAAGAAAGACTTCTCAAACATTTATAATTAGACTCAATAACTGTGTTTTCTAGTTTGTGCGCTAAAATTACTAATCCACTTACTCCTCAACAAAAGCAAATTTCAAAATCTCCTTAATAAAAATATTCAATTTGCCCATAGTTAGTTACTCGCGTTTCACTCACAAGCTCTAAATAAATTTTATAACCAATAAATTGAAATGAAATATACGAGACAGAAATTCATGGACCGAACGAATAAGTCCGCGGAAACCTGAAGAGAAGCGAACCGTGCGAAGCTGCACTGTGCGTAACGGCTGTCTCAGAGAAAGCTTGGTGGAAATTTCAGTAAGTGAAATAACCAAAACAAACCAAACGCTTCGACACCTAAATCTAGTGCCATCATTTGGGCTAAGTGCATCCGTAAATCGACAAGAACGTCATTTATATCGCCATTTCGATGTTTACCTCGCTCAAGATTGATTGAGGGTCCTTATATTTCAAACAATAGATCGCCTTCGAGCAACTCTGTAGTAACGTCCTTAATTCTATTTAATTGCCACGACTTCAAGCAAACTCTCTGTAAACAGCGAGGGTTAGATGTAGAGAAGTTCAGAACACTTGATTATCTCGAAGCAAAACCGGAGTGGCAAAAACTTTCTTATTTCTCATCCATAGAACATCCAGTTGCAACTCAGATTCCGTTTTAAGAACTATACCGTAAAATCCCGGTTATAAGCCCTGGGCTTATACAATTTCGAAAGTGGTTTTGGGTGGGCTTATATCCGGCGGGATTTATTTCCCGGGGGGCTTATAAGCAGAATAAAAAAACGTTTCGAAACAAGCTGATAACGTAATGGCAAGAACAGATGTTGTGCATGTCGGCGTTTAAACTGTTGTACACTGAAAACTGCAGTCAAACATTGGATGGTTTCTTTCACAGTATCTGACGAGATAATAAAAAAATCATTGTTCCATATTCTACTTGTACTGTGAAAACAATTTTATAAAGGTAACTATGATTAAAGGAACAAGGAAAAGAAGACAAAGAAAGGGTTGGGGTTTCTCAGCGGAGGTACTTATAAAGGAAAACCTTTTCTTTTGAACGTTTACATATACATAGGCCAATAAGGGGGGGCTTACAACAGGAATAAATTTTTTGTTTACAAGTAGATGGGCCTATAATTGAGTGGGTTAATAACCGCGGGGGCTTATAACTGGGATTTTACAGTATGCAGGGCACGGCAGTGCGAGTAAATCACTCGCAAATGCGACTAAAATTTTCCCATGGCAAATAACAGGCACAAAACACTTGCCAGCTGGCGAGTGTTGTCCATATAATCTTGACCTTTTTTGGCAACTTTGACGTCAACCCATTTCTATCAATAAAATATGACATTATCCACTCGATAAAATTTGCATTTACAAAATTTTCCACACAAATTCTCAAATCGAAGCACAATGTTTTCCAACTACTCGGAACAATCCTGTGCTTTTATGAGCCCACAAAAAAGCAAATCAGTGGTTTCGTAGACAGAAGTTAAAACTACTTTGTGTATGATTGTGTATGTAAATGGGGTCGGCTGGAGTAATAACCAAGTTTTATGTTAGAACAGACATTTTACAATACAAAGAAGACAATGAAGAGCAATTAATTGCAAAAAAGCGTAAGAAAAGTTCCACGACTGAAACTGAAACGCATGGTTTTCTTCAGTCATGGTTAGTGGAGTTCGAAGGGCTTCGCTACAGTAGTGAGGCGAACGTTATGTATTGTGACTTCTGCCAACATGCAGGTCGTCAGTTGGCCGGAAACACAGAATATGTTAATGGCTCAACAAAATTCAAGAAGGAAAATATTGGAGCCCATGGAAAAAGTCAGAAGCATGCGAAGTGCCGTGACTGGGCTCTGTCGAAGACAAAACACGTTCAGGATTCTGAAACTGGAGAATAGTTTGTTTGAGATAGAAAAGAAGGATGAAGAGAAAGCCACCGAGAAATTGAAGATGAAATTCAACAGAGAGTATTGCATTGGTAAAGAAGAGCTACCCTTTACAAAGGTCAGACCTTTATTGATTTTGTACAGAAAGAATGGCCTGTCGATAACGCCGGCTTACGCGAATGATAGAAGATGTGAAGAAATGCTGTCAACAGTGACAAGTACAATTAGACACAGTAATTCCAATGCTCTGCAGAATTCAAATTATATTTCTTTGATGATTGATGGGGCGACAGATAGATCTGTTTCAGGTAATGAAGTAATTCATGCACGTATCGTTGAAACTGGAGAGCCAACAAACAAAATGCTAGACTTGGAGGTTTTAGAACTCTCACACACAGATGGAATTGTATCTGGAATCAATAGTTCATTTTCAAAAGTGGGGATGGAAGAGGATGAGTGGAAAAGAAAGACAGTTGGATTTTGTGCTGACGGAGCAATAGTGAATATGGGACAGAGAAATGGAATAGTTAAAAAAACTTCGAGCAGATATTCCATACTTGATTGACTTCCACTATTTGGCACACAGACTTGAACTGGCCTTGCTGGAACCACAGAAAGTCTGCCCCATGGTTGAAGATGTATCTGGCAGTCTCCGTCTTGTATGGGAGACATATCATTACAGCTCCAAAAGCAAGCGGGAGTTACATACTATTGGAGCAGAGCTGGATGCCATAATTTACAACCCAACACCAGTAAAAGGAAACAGATGGGTTCCCCATATTGACAGAGCATTACAAGTCTTCCTTCAAGGGAAGAAAGGTGGAGATCTAGCCAGAGATTATGGCCACTATCCACCAGTTCGTATCCATGTGGAAAGAATTGCTACAAGCAGCAAGAATACTGATGTTAAAAACAGGGCTGCCAAGCTACACAAGCTTATGATCACCAAGAACTTTGTTGAGTTTGCCCATTTCATGATCGATCGTTTTGGAGAAGTTGCATCACTGAGTTTGAAACTTCAGACAAAGGCATTAATCCTTCCTACTGCCATTTCATCCATTGACACATGCATTAATATTATTAAGAGTATGAAAGAGCAACCTATTGCCAATGGGGCTTTGAAGCAGTTTCAACTCTGTGTTGAGGAGCAGAATGACACAACTCTAATGTTCCAGGATATTGAGCTGAAGGGTGGCTCTGTAGCTGGACTATTTGGCAGCAATGTTACACTCAAACAGGAAATTGTAAAGACCATTAATGTGATAGTCAAGGAACTAAGAGCCAGATTTGATAACCTTCTCGATAAAAATGAAGATGAACTGGCAAGACAGGCAGTGAGCTGCTTCAAGATCTTTCATCCTGACACATGGCCTCGTTCTTCCAGAGAGCTGCTAGAGTTTGGCATCCAAGAAGTTGACACGCTATGCCAAGGGTTTCAGGCTCCTCTAGAGGCTGCTGGATGTAACACTGAAGCTGTTCCATTTGAATAGAGACAGTTGAAAGTCCTTGTATCTAACTCCTTACATGATAAGAACTATGTAGAGCTATGACAGATCATGTTGACTAAAGAGCCCTACAAGTCAGACTTTGCTAATGTACTGCACCAGGCAGAACTTAGGCTGGTGCTGCCGAAAAGCTCTGCAGAGTGTGAACAAGCCTTTTCAGCTCAGAAGAGAATCAAATCCGATACAAGAAGCAGCCTATCAGTGGAGAGGTTATCCGACCATAAGGCCGGATACTCATCAGTGCAGAAGGACCTGAACTTGAAGACTTCCTGATGAGATTGTTTCCAGGTGGATGTCCAGCAAGAAGAGAAAACATTCAAGGGGTCCAAGACAAAGATAATGGTCTGAAGATATTGTGACTGTATAGTCATCTGCTTTATCTCCAACAATGAGTTGCTCAAAGGTCAATACAAATAACAATAAACTTTATTTAACGAGAGTAACGCAATTACAAAACATATTTGTATTCTTCCTTGTGGCCATCAACTTAACTTAAATAATTACGAATATATTAAAAAATAGAAAATATACATTAAAAAATTGAATGAAATATAATAATTTAAATGTTTTCAAAATGGATGAAAATAAATATATACGAAGCAACTAATAAGAGACCGTAAAAGATGAGATTACGCCCAAAAGTGGAAGAACTGGAGAAGAATAGAAGGGCTGCAACTCACAGCATTTCTGACGAAGAGACAAAGGACCTCAGTAACGAAGGAAAGAAGGCAGGAAGAACGACGTAATCACTAGAGAGAAAAACAGTCGGTAAATTCCTTACAGACTCAGAAGGTACGAGTAGTATTGAGTAATGGCGGTGGATAAAGAAAGGATTTCTGAAGAAGAAAACTGAGGGTTTGATAGTTGCTGCGCAAGATCAGACCCTCGGAACCAATTGAATGAAGAAGAATATGGATGGTCAAGAGTTATGTGATAAGCGTAGACTTTGCGGAGAGAGGGATGAATCGATAACCCACCTGATTCTTGAATACTGTAAACTTGCTCAAAAGGAATTCCAAGAGCCTCACGATATTGAAGCAAGAACTATGCACCTAGGTTTGTGTCAGAAGGCCAGGTTGATAGGGGATGTCAGGTGGTACAACCACAAGCTGAAAAGTGCTATGGAAAATGAGAGGATGAACATTCTGTATACGAGAAAGCAGATGGGTAGGATGAGAATTAAAGAGCCTAAAAGAAGTATACCAGGAAACAAAAGTCAGAATTGCAACCTATATGTCAATGTCGGAGAGTAGATGGATTGAAGTAGTATGGGAGAGAAAAGGCGATAGCGAGTATTGTTCAGTGAAACGTGAAGCCAAACAGACGTTGGCAGGATATGGAATGGAAGTAACCTTTAACAAAAAAGTAGTTATGATCAACGGAGAGAGTATGACAGCCCCACTGAAAAACCTGTTGGAGGAAACTGAAGGAAAGATCGTTGAAAGGAATGAATAATAACAAAAAGGCCGAGTATATGAAGAAGGAAATGCAAAGCAATGTCAATCAGAACCAGAATGTGGAATATAGTGAATGGCTTAAATGTAATTTATATCCAAAAAAGACAGCAGCGATGATAAACATGAAAGAACAGATGATCGCAACGAGGAAATGGAAGGGATGAGAGGACTAAAAGTAGAATCGGTATTGTGCAGATTGTGTGGACAATATGATGAGACTGTACAACATCTCTTGGCAGGATGTATAGTAATAGCAGGGAAGGAATATGTGAGACAAAAATGCATAGATGGCGCTAGCCGTACAATGGGGAAGCAACATGGGATGATAGAGGAAGGAACACAGTGGCACCAACAGCAATGGATAGAAGGGGTGGTAATGGAGAATAATTAGTTTAAGTTGATGTGGGATTTTGAATACAAATGAGGAAATATAATAAAGTTAGGAGGCCAGACATCACACAAGAGGACAGGGTAGGGAAGCGCATTTGGTTTGTGAACATGGCTTGTCCTTAAGAACAAAATATTGAAGAAAAACATCGGGAAGAGTTGAACAAATACCAACAGTTAGCTTTTGAGAGAGAATGAGAGAGAATTGTTTGGGTTTCTATGTAGAGATAATACGAATGGTAAAAGGATGTCTTGGAGGTGGTATCAATAAATTACAACAACAAATTGATAAACTGATACAACATGAGAAGGAAGCTAAATAGGTGGTGAGAAACATGCAGAAAATAGTATTAATGGAAGGCGAGACACTGTTACGCAAAGAGCTGAGCAAAGTGGTCCAAGAGGATTGATATTTTAGAATATGCAGTGCTGAAACATGCAACCCCAACAAATTTCGAAAGGAGGAGCCATTATGTACATCTAGTACGCGCTATTGGCCGTTAAGAATCGGCTATCAAACAAATATAATTATAATAATAATAATAATAATAGCTGCTAACGAGACAATCGTGAAAGCTGGCGACGATACAAGTGCAGTGTACGGGGTGAAGAAATGTGCGGAGGTAGTATTTAGAAGAGGTAAGATGACTAAAGGCGAGGGCTTGACTATATTGGAAGAAAGTGCAGAGGCGCTGGATCCAGAGAAGGACGACTTCTACAAATTCCTTGGAATAGAGTAGGGGAAGTAGATAAACAAAGAGAAAGTATTGCAGAGAATCAAGGAAGAAATGCGAAAAAGGTTGCAGAGCCTCTTAGAGCTTGAGCTGTATGATAAAAATCTCAAGACACCGATCAATTGCAGAGTCATCCCAGTTGCGGCCTACGCCATGAATGTATGCCAGTTCACCCAGAAGGAGTTATATGACCTTGACATGTTGGTGAAGGATATTCTACGCAAGAGAGGTATGCTGAGCCGACAGACAAGTGATAAGAGGCTCTACTTGAAGAGACAGGATGGAGGGCGCCGCTTGAAGAGCCTGCGGCAAGTTTATAAGGAAACAAAGATGCGGGTGGCATTGTACATGGTTTGTAGCACGAGCTGCTGAATAAGGATTGCTTGGAAGAGAGAGTACAACGGTGAATACAAGAGCTTGAAAAAGGGAAGTAGAACAAGCGCTGGGTGATATTGGAGTGGAGGTTGAATTTAGGGAGGAAGAAGTCTGGAAAGATGGTGAGAGGATGGAGAAAGAATGAGCAGGACGTTGGGCGGAGCTGAAGAAAGGAATGCAGAACGGGTATACAGAGAAGTTGAAGAACGATTATAAAGAGAAACGTATGCAGAGTCAAGTGTTTGCAGGGCAGGAGAACGAGAGCCTTGTGTGGTTGAACACAAATATCACACCGCAGAAAACGGCTGGAATTATGCATTTACTGGAGCAGGTGATGGAGACTTGGAAGTGGAAAATGTTGCGTGGGATAGGAGGCGGGGACGGAAAATGTAGATTGTGCAAGATGTTTGATTAAACTGTTCAACACCTGCTTGCAGGGTGTGAGATTCTGGCAGGAACCGAGTATCTTGATAGGCACAACAATGCGTTGATGGTACAGGCTGTTAGCTGAGCCGTTGAGAGAGAACTTCTCCCTGCCAATACGGCATGGTACACTGTTAGATGGGAGAAAGGCCATGTCCAAAAGGAGAACGGGCTCAAGTTGTGTTGGGACTTGGAGCATATGATGAGAAAGATCAGCTCTGCACGCGGACCAGACTTGACATTAGAGGACGAGAAAGCGAGGAAGGTCTGGTTAGTGGATCTGGCTCCCGCCCACCAGAGTCCGGGGTGGCACCTTTGGTAAGTGCCAGCAACCCCTTAGCCAAGAGTAGATAAGACTATTTAGCCTTGAGTTGCAATTTGTCTAGGAGAAGAAAACTCCGAGGTAAAACCAGAGATAGGTAAACAATACAATGACTCGGAGCCAGTGACCTCTATAAAACTAGCAGGCCTTGGTAAGATGACGTAAGGAGTGGTGCCCCTGCTTTGCCAGCTATGTAGACAGATAGCCAAAAGCCTCAGCGTAGCTTAATTGGCTGGCAGCTGCAAGAACACCTCGTTCAGGTGTTGGCAACTCTGCCTTGTTAGCCCAAGGACTAGAAGAAAATCTGTACAGCTAGCTGATGCCCCTGACCTTAGTTGGTTGACGATGAAAAAACCTTAAATTCTTTAACAGATGAGCACTAGTGTAAGAATAAAACAACGTTCAGTCTTAACCCATGCAGTGAGACACCTAAACTGACCTCAAGTGGTTGGAAGTGCAACAGAGTACTGTTAAGGTCAAACTGGATATGCGGACTTTAGAGGGCTCCCTTTCTCCTTCCTGACAGGATAAGTTGGGCGAATAAGGGTTGGTAAAATTTCCTGACCTCACGAGTTCCCTGAAAAATGCAATGTCTGTTGCGGCCTCACTTGGTGGAGTCCTGGGAGCCCGTAGCAGGCTAAGACCCCTTCTACCTTCCTTACTTGGGTGTGCGAGTTGTAATAATAACAATAACGAAAATAACATTAACAATGAGAGTAACAATAACAATAACAATGAGAGTAACAATAACAATGAGAGTAACAATAACAATAACAATAAGAACAACAACTAGAACGATAACGATAACGATAACAATAACTATAGTAATTATACTATTAATAGTAATTATAGTAATAATGAAAACCAGAAGGTCAAAATAAGAATAGTACTCATACGGAAATGCTTCGGAATCGTAGGAACTAGATGATATTCACTTAAAGGAACATCACCATCAACCAGTCTTTGGGGCATTTTTCCAAAATAACCAAAATGAAATCAGAGTAAAAGATATCGTTGTTAGTGCCGGGATTCCGTGTCGAGATAATACATTGGTTTTGTCGGAGAGGGCTTTATATGGAAATCCTACAACCGGAAAATTTTTGAGCTTTTAGGGTCAAACAACCCAGTTCCAATGATTTGTCAGCGACTTTTTTCTAAACATCAGACGTTAAGGAATAGTTAACTGTCAGTTACTGCTCGGGTGAACAAATGTAAGACAGTTTCTTCTTTTTTACTTCAGACCATATTTAGTTGCTTTTTTCTATTACCCTGGTTCCTCTTCTAAACAATAGCGGCACTACGGGGAGGACTACAGTCGAAATATTACCGTATATACCTGCTAGTCTGTTTTCTTTTTATTTGAATTAAAAGTTAAGAATGACATTTTTCGGAATCTGTTTTAAATAAGCCAATGTTTCAATCGTTGCCTAAGCACTACTAAAAGAAATTATGAAAGAAATTAGTTTTTGAAATTCAATTATTGAAAGAAATCATATTAGAACACGACTCTTCTCAAAAAGCATGTGCTCAGAGGCAGTGGAATTTTAACTCGCATGCATATAGTATGATAAACTACATATAGTATGATAAACCTCATTCATCTCTGTTAGTCGCGTCCTTAGTTCAATCTATGAGCCTCGATTTTTGTCAAACTCTCTTTAAATCGCGGTGGTTGGATATAAGCACACGTGGCAGGTATTTTCCTATTATAATCTCTATTACAATGTTTGTTTTCCAGACAATCGGAAACTGTTTCGTAGACAAACAAATTTAACGCCCTAGTAAGAGAACACGCTATAGCAGGTGAAGCAACTTTAAGGATCTTCACACTAACGCCTTCATCACCAGTTGTCTTATACGGGCGACAGAGGTACCAGGCGGGAATCGCAGACGTAGAAGAAATAATAAAGCCCAGCAAAAAAACACGCAAAATAGGCATATTGAAGGTTTATAATGTAATTCTAACGTTTCGTTGCTGCACGCAACGTCCTCAGAGAATGAATAACTTATATTACAAGGTGACGATATATAATAGTATGTTACATGATATGTAAACGAGATATTGGCGTAAGAACGGAAGTGGGAAGGACAAAAGGAAACAGCAGACTGAGATGTAGTGGAAAGGTCGAGAAACGAAAGGTCTTAAAATAAAGAAAGTGGAAAAGAGTCCGTGTTGGCATTAGCCTCCAAATTCGCACTCAGATTCGGAAGTTATGCTCCAGTGCTTTCCCTCACATTAAACTCCGCTTTGTTTTCTGTCCTTCTCTCCGATTGTCTCACTTTTTTGTCTTTAAGGACAGGATTCCCAGGGCCTTGAGATCTCGTGTCGTTTACCGTTTTAATTGTCAACGTTGTAGTTCGTTGTGTGTCGGCCAGACGAGTCGGCTTCTCAACACACGAATCTCAGAGCACTAGGGCATTTCTGCACTTACGGGCAAAAAACGAGTCAATCCTCCTCCGACTAACATCCTGTCACATCATTGTGACACTGGACATCCTGTCTTGCCTGATGACTTCACTATCTTGTCTTCTTCTTCCTTCAACTCTGAACTTCTCATCAGAGAAAGTCAGCTTATCCGCAAACTCAATCGATCGCTTAACGCCAACATGGGCTCTTTTCTCGACCTTTCCACTTCCGTTCTTACGCCAATATCTCGTTTACATATCATGTAAAATACCATTATATATCATCACCTTGTAATATAAGTCATTCATTCTCTGAGGATGTTGCGTGCAGCAACGAAGCGTTAGAACTACATTATAAACTTTTAATATGCCTATTTTGCGTGTTTTTTGCTGGGCTTTATTATTTCTTCTCAGTTGCATTAGTAACCCCATGCTTCCGTAAGCATAATTTCCATTAAAAATACACTTGCCCAACGCTCTGATTCGGTTGCTAAAAAAGCAACTTTTTCTTGGATTAAGGGAAACTTTAAGGACAAATTCTAAGGATATGGCAAATAAAATTTATAAGTTTTCTCTGCAGACTTCGGTTGGACTTAGAAACGATTTGTTCTCAAATTAAATTAGACTGATCAACCAAAATACACGGAACTAAAATTGACTAATTACTAACCAAGGATTAGTATTAGCCGTCCTTTTAACAACTGGTCCCAGTACATTACTTAGCTTTTAGTTTTACTTTTACTTACTTTACTTTACTACTGCTTACCAGGTTTTGCTACTGATTCGCTTGCTTCATTGGATTCCTGAACACCATCTGTACAAAAAAATTGGATTCTCGTTATTATTACACTGTTATGACTTGTATTTAGGAAAATATTCTAATGAGGATGGTACGGGAAATAAACCATTCATATATATATATATATTATACGACGAGACAGCCATAGCAATGTACCTTCAAGTTTAATACGTGACTAATTGCAGATTATTTATTAATCCTTCTACCCCCCACGGGGACAGCGTATTCACGGGAGCAGTTTCTGCTGAGTTCAACCCACACCTGTCCATCCGCTCGTGGGCTCCACGAGTATGAATGTGTTCCTTTCTGGTATATGCCCGCAGGATAGGCTGTTTTCATAAATCTGAATGTATGTAATTTTCCGCGGTCGACGGCACATCTTCCTTTGGAATCCTCAATGAATTGTTTCCAAATTTAGTGGTTTCAAACGTGTAAACTTACGCACATTCGACTTATTGAAAAGGTCTATAGTCCCGTTTCTTCTCATGTGGGATTCTTCTGTCGGCTTTTAATACAGAAATCGCACAGAATCACATTCAAAGTTGGCTGTCCTAAAACATCTCAAAAATAATCGGTTGCTAAAGGGTTAAAGAGTCACAAACGCTGCAGATCTTGAGTAGATTGGTGTGACAAAAAAGTTTACATACAGTGGGGGTCAAAAGTCTGAGTCCAGTCAGTATGCTTTTGTCTTTTATTGATATACAATATATTTTCACACAACACAGCACTATATGTGCATAACTTTAGCATTTACATCAACATTGGAATTGAGCACATTGTATTGACCAAGTAAACATTACTTTAATATCTTGTGTGACCTCCTTTTGCTTTTAAAACAGCTTCAACTCTTCCTGGCATAGAGTCAACAAGATTTCTGAGTACTGCTGGTTTAAGGTTATTCCAGCTTTGATTAAGGACATCCCATTGGTTGTCTTTACTTGTGGGATCATGTTTCAGTTTCTCTCGTTTCAAATGTTCCTATAAATTCTCAAAAGGGTTTAGATCCGGAGATTGAGGAGGAAAATCCATAACGACCATATCACCTTTCTCTTCCTTCTTAAATCATTTTTACACATGTGAGAAGTGTGTTTCGGATCATTATCTTGTTGCAGCACAAAACCCCTTCCGCACAACCTTAAGCCAGATGGTATGGCTCGTCTTTGAAGGATGGAGTGATATTTTTGCTTTGTAAGAGTGTTCTTAATTCTTTAAAGATCGCCAGCACCATTATAACTAAAGCAGCCCCAAACCTGAATGTTCCCACCACCATGTTTCACTGTTGGCTTGAGGCAAGAATCTATAAATCTCTCATTCTTTCTACGACTAACATAAATGCGACGGTTATTTCCGTATATTTCAAATTTTGATTCATCTGCGAAAAGAACATTTTTCCAATCTTCTTTAGTGTAACGCCTGTATTTTCTGGCCCATAGCCGTTGTTTCCGTTTGTTTCGGGATCTTAGCAATGGTTTTAAGACAGCAACTCTTCCATGTAGACCACATGCATTTAGTCTCCTTTTCACTGCTGATCTGCTTATTGTTTTTTCTTGAGTTTCATTAACTCTTGGTTGAATGTTACCAGCCCTTGCAGTTCTGTTACGTAAGGAAGTTGTTTTAATGTACAGATCCTCCTTCGAAGTGGTAGCTCTTGGCCTCCCAGATCTTGGTTTTGTAGAATAGGATTTTGTTCTTCGAAACCTTTCCAAAGTTCGCTGCACGACTCCCTTTGAAATCCCCATCTTTTCAGCAATTTTGCGTTGTAAAAAACCTTCATTACTCTGTGCAATTATTTGACCTCTTATTCCTTCACTGAGTCCTTTTGCCGTCTTTGGTCCAGCTACACATCATAGAGACTTTATGTAAATTACAGCGTGTGTTAAATAACTCAAAAATTAAAAGGAAGGCAAGTGGAAGCATTTACTGATAAAAATACGCATGTGTAGATCAATAAATGAATTTTTTTCCACATGAAACATGATTTATCATACATTGAGGGAAAAAATACAACTGGACTCAGACTTTTGTCCCCTACTGTATATATATATATATATGAAGAGTGGATTTTGATCCGATCGTAATTATCTATACAAAAAATCTGACTGCCCTTAGCTCAGAGGTCACAGCACCGATACGTAGATTCGGACACCATGGGTTCGATTCCCTGCTGGGGCAGTGAGATTTTTCGTATATATGATTATGATCGTATCAAAATTCTCTTTTTATATGTATATAAAGAACCCTGTATTGAATGAGTTTAATGTCTGTAAATAAGGTAAGGTCGGAAGTCACTTCATCGTCCCAACATTCCGTTCTAAAATGAAGATAATTTTTCCACTTAAACAGATCTTTACTTCCACCCTGTATGTAAATGATCAGTTTACAATCAGTAAGTTAAGGGTAAAGATGTTTTTCTCTAATATTTTGCTCTACGATTCAGTTAGGAATGAGGTAGATGTCAAAAACGTCTCCCGTCCACAGTACTTATGATTTATGTTCCGTGAGTTAAACAGTTTAAAATTAAGATAGTTTAGTTTTATATTTCTACTTTAAATATATTCTCTCACCAAATGCACTGCTTTCTTCTTCAGTCAATGGAAGAGTATGGTCAACTTCCATTAGATCTTGTTCTCCCTGGTTCCCACGGCTCAGTTCTGTAAAGCAAAACAACTTTGTCATTGATCCATGGTCAACTCTCTTTCTTTCCGACTCAACAGCAATTAAATGATTTGCCAGATGGACAATGGTAAATTAAATCTCGCGAAGTCAGGTAAAAATTAACACCAAAAAAGAAACATACGCAGTGCGAGTAAGGGGTTCCTTTAACCAGTATTAAAATCTACTAGATATATATTTTAAATTGTGGGAGCTTTGAGATATGTTGAATGAGAGATGTACATTCGTCAAGCTCTATTCTTAGAAAAACGACTTCTGAGCCCCGGACGGGGATCGAACCCGCAATCTTCTGATGACCGGTGAGATGCTCTAACCATTGAGCTACCAAGACTCAGATGGTGAGTAAAGGTGCAAGTTCGACATATGTGCAATCTGAGCAGAAGCCACTATATGTTAATAATGTGATCTATGAGACATACCTCGCTTTTCACCTAAAATTACATTGAGGTATGAACATTGTTCATTTAAAATGCTTGTGAAACAAAGAAAAGATCGACTTTATATATTTTTCTTTCGAAAGTAGGTTCAAAATAAAGAAGAAACCCGTTCAGTTTTTTTCTTTATCAGTTTTCACTATGTAGATGTAACCATTTGAAATATTAGAATGGTGATATCACAAGGTGGACAGGTTTCGGCAGAAATACGTTGGCATTATTGTCTCGTAAATCACCACTTTAATGATTTATGAATAAAACGTGGCCGCATTACAGCTTTCTCAAGCATTGACGTGTTAAGTAATGCTCAGAAAATGAGCTGGAGAGTTTTAGATTCGATAAACCATGCGCTGCGAGATTTTTAAATGACTTCGAAAACGAACTCTTTAATACACTAGTTCGTGAAGGTTTGAAAATTAATGTTTTCCAAGTCAATAAAATTTGAGGAAAGTAAGCGTGTTTTTATCGCAATTACAGAAGGGACGCGGTTATGATTTTCCTTTTTTTTATTTTACTCATGAATTATTAATGAGTTGTTGAAATTTGTTGACGCACCATGGCAACATGTTAGGTCTCACGACCTAATAATGTGTAAACGAGTACTAGCTGCATTTTTGAATAAGACTTATACTTGGAACTCAGGATATTGTATCAAAATCATATCCTAAGTAAACAAAGCCGACAACGATTGTTTACGAAACTTGAAAATTACAGAAAATAGGATTCTGGAACAAAGTATGTTTCCACGGTAACTATAAAAAGTTGACTGGTCAGCAGACCACTAAAATGGTCACATTGCCTACGTTTGTCATCATTGAGGTCATGTATTACAAAATATCCCCACTTCGATGTTTTTCTGGGAAAGCATGTCTACCTTGTGACGTCATCGTAATAAGATTTAAAATGTTTTTTTCGACAACGACAACTGATTAAAAAAATAATTTAAATAGTATTCTTCATTATTCAGAACCCACAAAGAAGAAGAATATAGAAGGTTATTTTGTTCACTTCGTACTCATATGTTACCCTGAGGATGATTCTGAAATAGAGTCAAAACACTGCACATCCTCACGGATATCGAGTGTTAAGTTGACGCGAGAACCTCTCATGCACTTATATTGGATAAAAAGAGCATACTGTCCCCAGTTGACTCGATAACTTAAATGGAAGAGCAGCAGTCCGGAAACTCGAAGATGCGAGTTCAAATCCCACTCAAGTCAACTTTTCTAGTTGACTTTAGCAGTGTACGTCAATTCATGAAATATAAGACAGCTGACTCCCATTTCGACTCAACCTCTTGAAATGGTGGTAGAAGCAAAATCATGAAGGAGGAGATACGTTATTCGTTTAACTGAGCAATCGTGAAATTTAACGATTATTAGGGTCACTAACGGTTTTTGGCTACCCTATTTGATGTTGCATCTGAAAAACCAAGAAACCTCTCAATTAATGTCTGATCCGCAACAAAAGTGTTAATGTGTTAATGTATTAGCAACTGTTAGTGGAAACTAACAAAGGGAAAGGCATCGTGCAAGGAAAAAAATTGGTGAGGCCCAGGCTAAGATGTACTCTATAACACCAAATGCTTCAAACACTTTGACGCCTGAAGACGGAACTTGTCGTCTTGATTAATTTTACTCTGGCTAACGCCGGACGATTTTACTCGTCAAAGGGGAAACCCCAGCAGGCTTCCTGGGGCTAAGCAGATCTAAACACATTATCTAAAATGATCAAACGAGAAAGTCACAAATTGCTGACTACAAACCTATCAAGGTAAAGACAAGACCTTCTGAAATAAATTAACCTTTTCATAATTCTAGAACGCCAATAATATAACTGAACCATATTATCATCAAAACACCTATCTAACATACACAAATACTGAACAGGCAACGTTGCAACGCTCACTTCTAAACCTATATTTCGTGCACATGTAAAATCACCAAAATTTACTAAATATTCCTATTTAAACTGAATTTTTTCAATTCTAACTGGCAATCCTAACTGGCAATTCTAACTGAAATTGAAAATAAATCAGAAGTTAATCAGAGAAAACAAAGGAAAATAAAGAGAAGATATAACATCAAGAAGATGGAAGATCTACCTGAAGTAAGAGAAAAGTTGAAACAGCAAATTCAAACTAAAGCACAGAGAATCAGATAGTATGAGAAAAGGGGGAAACAATTCAGACAGAATAAGCTCTTTAAGGAAAATACTAAGAAGCTCTATAAGGACCTAAGAAAAAATAGATCAATGTTGAGCAACCGCCTATGCTTGAAGAGATAGAAGTTCCTGGAGGAAGATATGGGAGGACGAAAAGTAGCATAATGAGATAGCCGAATGGATCAAACAGCAGGAGGAAATAATAAAAATCAACCAACGCAAGAATGGAAAGACCTAGAGAAAGAAGACATAAGCATTTCACTGAAGAAGACTTGTAACTGGAAATCACCAGGTATAGATAGAGTGCCAAACTTTTGGCTCAAGAACTTGGATGAAGTGCATGAAGATATAACAAAGGAAGTCATTAACACTCTTTGTGTAACTGTAGTCACGTACAGTTTTAATATCATTAATTGGCAGATGAGTGAAATCAAGAAACTGGATAGCAAAACAAGAAAGTTGCTTACCATGGAATAAATGAACCACCCTAAGGCGGATGTGGAAAGAATTTATCTCCCTCGACAGATAGGAGGAAGAGGACTCACTCAGCTAGAGTTAACTTATCTAGAACAAACAGAAGATCCGCTCTTGAAACTGGTACACCAACTTGAGAAGAACAAAAAGCAATACTCTGTAGTAAAGGATTCCAGCAAAATTAAGAATGAGTTAGGAGAGTCAGATCTCGCAAGGAAATATCACGAATCAATCACAAAGTTTGCAAAAAGAGTGAAACAGGAGACTAAGAAAAAGTTACAGGAGAAGATGCAACAAGTTTGGGAAGAAAAACTGATGCATGGTCAATACCCAGTGACAGTGAATAAGCCAGATGTTGATCAGGAAAACACACACTACTGGCTCAAGAGCTCGGGTCTCAAATCGGAAACTGAAGGGTTAATTATCGCAGCGCAAGATCAAAGCCTTGCAAAAAAGTCGTATCATCATAGGATAATCAAAGATGACGCTGACCCCAAATGTAGAATGTGCAAAGAATTCGAGAAGACAGTTGACCATATAGTAGCAGGATGTCCAGTTCTTGCCAAGACAGAGTATGTTCAAAGACATAACAGAGCAGCAGGATATCTACATTAGAAAATCTGTCAGCACTACTACCTTCCAGCTGCAGGTAACTGGTATGATTACATACCAGAAACAGTGACTGAAAATGAAAGTGCCAATATTATGGAACTTGCCAGTCAACACAGATAAGCAGATTAATGCCAATAGACCAGTTTATTCGGGGAATACTTCTTGGAACTAGTCGTCAGTATGTTCTTGCCCTGTCAAGCCTTAGACTGAGCGCATGGGTGTTAAAATTCTTAATGGTAAGATTGAAATATCCCCAAGAGTATCCTAGAAGGTACGTTGTCTCCTCTGTCGGCTACGGTCTTGTTGACGGGCTGCCTTTGGAGGCCAAGACCCCTCGCCACTTCCTTTGGAGAGTGTGATGCGATATTGAATAATAATAATAATAATAATAATAATAATAATAATACTAGCCTTGAACACATGGGCCGTGCCAGTGCAACGTTATGGTGCCGGGATAGTGAACTGGTCTAAAGCTGAGCTGGAGAACATGGACAGGAAGACAAGGAAACGGATGACAATCTATGGAATGCTACACCCTCGAGCGAATGTTGACCGCTTGTACCTTCCAAGACGATGTGGTGGTCGGTGGCTGATTGGAGTTGAGGACTGCGTACGTGCTGAAGGGATAAGCCTGTCCAATTATGTCCTGAAAAGTGAGGAAGCACTGCTTGGGGCGGTGAGGAATGAGAGTTTCTCAAACTCGGAGGAAGATGAGACTGCCGAACATTTCAAAGAAAGGAAGAGGAGAAAAAGACAAGAGGACTGGAAGGCTAAGACATTGCATGGTCAGATCTTACGTCAAACTGAAGATATCAGAGATTGGGCATCGTGGGACTGGATGATGAGAGGAGACTTGAAAAAGGAGACCGAGGGTCTGATCACAGCGGCACAAGATCAAGCGTTGAGAACTAATGCGATCAAAGCAAAAATCGACAAACAGCAGCTATCTCCTTTATGTAGAATGTGTGGTGTGAAAGACGAGACGGTGGGCCACTTGTTGTGTGAATGTAGTAACATGGCACAGATTCAATATAAACATCGACATGACAACGTTGCCAGGATTGTGCACTGGGCAATCGCAAAACAGCGTGGACTTGACGTCGAAGAGAAATGGTACGAACACAAGCCGGAACCAGTCATTGAAAATGCTACCATAAAAATGCTGTGGGACTTTACCATCCAGACGGATCGTGAAATTGAAGCCCGGAGATCGGACATTGTACTGGTAAACAGGAAAGAGAATGAGTGCATAGTAATCGACATTGCTGTGCCTGCAGATGCTAATATTGCAGCAAAAGAAAAAGAGAAGATCCAAAAGTACCAGGACCTTAGAAGAGAAATCGCACGTCTATGGGACATCAAAACGTGTGTGGTTCCAGTGGTGGTTGGTTCACTAGGTATGGTTACCAAGAACCTTGGCAAATACCTCGGGAAGATTGGAGTTCCAACAAAGATCGAACTCCTGCAGAAAGCAACACTACTCGGATCTGCAAGGATTCTGCGAAATGTGCTTGAGGCCTAAGGCTGTGAGATACAGCTTGCCCTCAGCTTATTAACATGTGACCAGCGACTATTTAAGCTGAGTATTTTAAATTAAAATAATAATAATAATAATAACAATAACAAAATTATGAGTCGACCCTTAACTTTAGAAGCAGACGTTCTAGACTGAACAAATGCAGTGCAAGCTGAGAATATTACTAGAGCACACATAAACAACTGAGGGAGAGGGAGGAGGTTGGAGTGAACTTTGGAGAAGAAAGTACTACTCTTCAAGATAGAATATAAGGAAAGAGAGAAAGGAAGCGGATTCATGAAGTATGTTAAAAAGAGATGGTCAAATGAAGCGCGAACAAAGAAGAATGTCTCAGCCCAGAACCTAGTGGATAATGCCAGGAGGTTCAAATTAGAAGAGGAAGTAATGGGTCAGCTAGAAGGACGATCTGAGAAGCCTGAGTATGAGGCACCACCAGAGAGTATGCACTGGACGACAGCCAAGAAGGCTCGACTGGTTGAAATAGATACGGAGGAAAGGGAACGTAGACTTGGTTTCATGAAGAGGGTAGGTGATAGACGGGAACAGAAGTTTGGAGAGAGATTAAAAGATGAAAAGCTGAGAGATAATGCTGCTAGATTTAAGAAGGAGAAACAGATTGCGAACTTTGTCTTGGTGAGAAAAAGGAATGAGGAGAGTGAGGAGGAGGGAACTGAGGCAGGAGTTGAGGATGGGGAATTGGAGGAGACAGTAAGAGTGGTAGAGGTGTCAGAAAAGGATGTGGAGCAGGAAACCGATAGAGGAACAGAAGCAGATGAAGCAGCAGAGACAGAGGGAGAAGAAGCATTAAAAGAGGTTTTCACAGCGGAGTTAGCACAGCTAACACCAACAAATGCGACCAACATCAAAGAAAGGAACCAGCTTCCGACACTTAAAAACTGCCTCCAGATAAAAGTGTGCAAATAAGATACTTAGCGAATACCTCAAAAGTAGCAATAAGTTGGAGGATATCACAGATGCAGTTTATGCCATGGGAAAGGCAATAGCAAGATTACTGAATGCCAAGATGAGAGTTCCGGGACTTAGGAAGGAGATAGAACAGAGAAGGAAATAGAAGAGAGAGGAGGTTACGCAACCCGATTAAGGCACTAAGGCAGAGAATAGCGAGAGTAAATAATAAGCTCTTTTGCAGAGGGACACAAAGAAAATCAACGAGGAAAGAAGTGAAGATTTTACAAGAACTGAGGAAGTATGTAGAAGGAGGATCAGCAGGCACGCAGGAGCTTGTGGAGGCCTCGGAGAAGTGGTTGGATGAGCTGAGGGTGAAGAAAGTGATATCGCTGAAAGCAGTGGAGAAGAGGAAGAAAAGAAAGAATAACGCAATGTTTGTAGCAGATGAAGGGGCGTTCTACAAGAGAGTGAATAGTACAAAGGAATTTAAGGGTGAGCACCTAGCAATGGAGAGATTCTTGGAATTTTGGGGAGGCATGTGGGAAGAGGAGAAGATTACTATTGAACAACCGTGGATGGAGAAAATCAAGGAGAAGTTGAGAAAGAGGATCAGGGATGTACAGGATATCGAGATAAGTGAAGAGACCATTGAAAAAGTAATAAAGAGGAGGAAGAATTGGAGCTCGCCTGGTATTGACGGAATCCAGAATCTCTGGTGGAAGAAGTTTAGTGGAACCTGGAAGGCTTTAGAAAAAACAATGAATAGCTGGAATGAAGATCCAGAGGGCATCCCTGAATGGGTGACTTTAGGCATCAGAGTCCTTTGACCGAAGACCGGGGACGTGTCATTTGAGAAGGAGTACAGACCGATAACGTGTCTAAATACTTCATACAAGTTATTCACTGGTATGATAAGACGGTACATGAGAGATCATGCTCGATGTTACGAGATATGGAATGAAGGACAACTAGGAGCCTCAGAAGGAGTGTTGGGTACGGTTGACCAACTACCTATTGATAAGTGTATAATGGACGAGGTACGAGAACGCAAAAGGGACCTGGCAGTCGCGTTTTACGACTACAGGAAGGCGTACGACAGAGTTCACCATGACTGGATAGTGATGGTGTACGACAGGATGGATGTACCTAAGCCGCTTATAAATGTGCTACGGAAATTGATGAGCAGTTGGAAGACACGGTTAGAGTTGAATGTTAGAAATCACAAGGTGTAGAGTAGATGGATTAGAATACGGTGTGGTTTTTTACAACGGGACAGTTATTCGCCGATAGGATTCTGTCTGACTGAGGTCCCAGTTACAATGCTATTGGAGGAAAAAACGGAATATAGGATGGAAACCCCCCGTGAAAGGCTCTCGAAGAGGACGCACAGCCTATTTATTGATGACCTGAAGACCTACCAGGAAAGTCATAAACAGATGGAAGCTGCTAACGAGATAATCGTGAAAGTTAGCGACGATACAGGGGCAGTGTACGGAGTGAAGAAACGTGCGGAGAAGAGGTAAGATGACTAAAGGCGAGGGCTAGACTATACTGGAAGAGAGGGCAGAGGCGCTGGACCCAGAGAAGGATAACTTCTACAAATTCCTTGGAATAGAGCAGGCGAAGTAGAAAAACAAAGAGAAAGTATTGCAGAGAATCAAGGAAGAAATGCGAAAGAGGTTGGAGAGCCTCGTAGAGCTTGGGCTGTAAACTAAGAATCTCATGAGAGCGATCAATTGCAGAGTCATCCCGGATGCGGCCTACGCCATGAATGTATGCCAGTTCACCCAGAAAGAATTATATGATCTTGACATGTTGGTGAAGGATATTCTACGTAAGAGAGGTATGCTGGGCCGACAGGAGAGTGACGAGAGGCTCTACCTGAAGAGACAGGATGGAAGGCGCGGCTTGAAGAGCCTGCTGCAGGTTTATAAGAAAACAAAGATGCGGGTGGCAACGTACATGGTTTGTGGCACGAGCCGCTGGATAAGGATTGCTTGGAAAAGAGAGTATGATAGCGAATACAAGAACCTAAAAAGGGAAGCAGAACAAGCGCTGGGTGAAGTTGTAGTGAGGTTGAATTTGGGAAGGACGAAGTCTGGAAAGATGTTAAGAAGATAGAGAAAGAATGGTCAAAGAGAATTGAAGAATGATTAAGGATATGCAGAGTCAAGAAGGGTATGCAGAGTCAAGTGTTTGGAGAACAAGAGCCTTGTGTGGTTGAACACAAACATCACACTGCAGAAGAAGGCTGGAATCATGGATTTGCGGGAGCAGATGGTGTAGACTCGACAGTAGAACGTGTTCCGTTGGATAGGAGGCGGGGACGGAAAATGTAGATTGTGAAAGAAGTTTGATGTAACCGTTGAACACCTGCTTGAAGGGTGGGAGATTCTGGCAGGAACCGAGTATCTCGGTAGGCACAACAATGCCTTGATGGTACGGGCTGTCAGCTGGGCCGTTGAGAGAGAGCTTCTCCCTGCCAATACGGCATGGTACACTGTTAGATGGGACGAAGGCCATGTCCTAAAGGAGAACCTGTTCAAGTTGTGTTGGGACTTGGAGCATAGGATGAGAAAGACCAGCTCTGTACGCAGACCAGACTTGACATGAGAGGACGAGAAAGCGAGAAAGATCTGGTTAGTGGACATGTCATGCCCTTCAAGAGCATAGCATCGAGGAAGCGACGAGAACGAAGTTACAGAAGTATCAACAGCTGGCATTCAAAACCAAAGAAAAGAGAAGGTACAGAGTGGAAGTAGTGCCGGTAATAATTGGATGTCTGGGGGGTTGGTGGCGAAGATGCAACCAGAGCAGTGAGGAAGATTACTGGAAATGAGGACAGTGTGATTAGGCTAATCAGTACAATACAGCAGACGGTGCTTTCTGAGGTGGAAACAATAATTAGGAAAGTGCTTGGTGGAGTGGTACAGCCAGAGTAGTGAACGTACAGTCGAAGCGCGTCAGCTTCAGTGTGAACCAATGGGAACACGTGTACGTCGGTTACCTCCCAGCAATATTTGGTGGGAGGGAATAATGGTCAGAATATGAACTGGTTAATAGAAACATAATAACAATATTCATAATAATAAATTTCCTTTCCCCACAAGTTCCCTGAAATGTGCAATGTCTGTTGCGGCCTTACCTGGCGGGATGCTGGGAGCCCGTAGCAGGCTTAGACCCCTTCCACTGTCCTTAGTTAGGTGGTGTGCGAGTTGTAATAATAATCAGCTGCAGCGGCGTACATAACAATTTCTGGAGGAGGGGGGCAAGATTTGAAAAGTTTCCGACAGGAGTTAGCCTAAATCGGTTTACCTGAACAAACGGCAAACGCATTTTTAGTAGTCATTTAGAGTTGAAAATTAGTAACAGCAGTCTAGCCTTGGCTGTAGTACGCGGACACAGCGGCACCAACCAACTAGCATTGACAGGCTTCTTTTCAGAACACAAAATGTTACCAACTATTTTATAGGCTATTTTGATTACACGATTTTCCTATTTTGCACTACTGCATTTGCGACTGACTGTGCACTGTGCGTTAATAAACGCATTGTTTCAAAGTTAAAACGTTGAAGTTTATTGGACGAAACTTTACGTTGTTAGGTACCTGTCAACTCGAACCGCGAGGAATGAATTTTCTAATGCTAATTTAAAGGCAGACAGTTGCCATATTTCAAAAGAAAACCGTTCGGTTTTCTGCATTCGGTTTAGGTAAAAGATGTTTAAAGTAGTTTCAAATTTTCATTTACCGTAATATTATATCATTTCTATGGTGTATAAATGTCCAATTTTTGACATTTCTAGTCCTGAAGGTTTTTTGACTTCTCAGCGAAAGAAATATAGTAAGGTATCCTTCCACAAATTTTCCGACAAGCTCTAAATTCTCCGACTGAAATTTCCGGCGGGAGGGACGGCGCCCCCCTGCTTCCCTATATACACGCCACTGATAATCAGGGCTTCGCTGAAAAACACTTCGATGATGTGAGCTCCCTGGTAAAATAACATCATTATCATTATCAAAAAGCGCAAGGCTCCCAAAAATTGTGCGGGGCCCCAAAAGCGCAGAGCCGCTGGCACGTTCCCAAAATTCCCCCCATCCCCCCCCCCCCCCACCTTTAATCCGCCACAATCGGGATCAATATTTCGTTTGGAAACGTTCGATATTCCCTACAACCATATCCAAACATCTGTCGGTCTTATACCCTGGAAAATGGAAATATCTGGAACGAAATGTCAACGGAGACTTTCAATTGCAAACGTTGGTAACTTTGTTTTCAAAAACCTCATGTACCAATGGTGATATAAGACGGTTATATACCTTAAACCTCGGTATCACTTAAACACCTCGTACTCAGGGTATGGTCTTTAGAAATGACCAAAGTAAGTGTACGGAATGAACTAATAGAAAATTAAAAGCATGTTAAACATGACTGTTGTCAGCATGAAACATGTTGTGATTGTAAGGTGGTTTGGAAAAGCTAAATTGGCGAAAGAAACGGAACGGAAGTTGAATTCGCCACAGTTACCTATGAGTCATATTATTGCAAGTCCGCAACTTGTTAACCAACAAAAAGATACGTTCTTAAATCTTTTGCAGCAAGATATAACTTGTACTATTTCACTCTTAGTTACGCTACACGACTTTACTCGTCAAGGGGTGAGCTCTCGCAGAGAAAGGGTTAATGGACATTTAGATATCTTGGGGACAGATATTCTCATACTTGACTCTTGCTCTAATGCGCTAACTTGCTCAAACGGTAAGGCTGTTTACTGAAGACCAAATTATCTATAGAAATATCTTCCCATTACAGTTACACAGTTTATAAATTAAATAAAATAACAAAAGATTGGTGACAATAGCCAAAGCTAAAGTTGTCTTAATCAAAGGCCGATAACGACAGTTCTACAAAAAAAAGCAAACTATTTTATACAGTATTTGGTTCGTTCTGTTCGTTATTTTTGAGCAATTTTTGTTGTCGTGAGATTTTCTTTTGATCTCGTTTTGCTTCATGAACGCATGAATGCTTACTTAGGATTCAATAATGTTCATTTATTTTGTTTTTAATTGAATTCTTCGAAGAAAAGCAAGTCCTAAAACAACTCCTGAAACTAAGTCTAAATTTGCGGAGAAGTCAAGGCGTTTTTGCGCTCAACTCAATGTCATTTAATTCAAACATTCAAAATTTCAGAAGTATTATAACTAACAGTTTTATCACGGGAAAAGTAAATGAAAAAATATCCTTACGCTTTGGAAGCCGTAACAAAAATGCTGGGATACCGGTAACGCTACAGGTTTTTTCAATAGCCTTTTCAAAGAAGTACTATATCACACCAGTTTACGTAACGTGCTGTACTTATTTAATGGAAAACATGCTGTTGAAGTGTGAATATCAGATGTAAGATATCGTCGTAGATCATTTACATTCACGACATTTTAAAATCTTCTGACATGCCAGAAAATGGTTTGCTGAGTTAAAGCGAGGTATTAATCTTTAAAATGGCAAGACTTTGTTACGGATACCAGGTTAACCACCAACCGTAGTTGTGCATACTAATATAGCCAGAAAATAAACTCCACATTTATACGTAGTACTAACAAATGTTTACTTGCTCTTGTACTTTCAGATATTTCTTTTGTAATTTCTTTAACGACCTCTGCAGAATGCGACAAAAAGAATATTACTAAAAGAATTTCGATGCTCATATGCCTTTAGTGTCAACGTCTTGTTTATTTTTAAATAACAGACCTTTTTTATATAAATACTTTTACGGGTAATATTATTTAAAAACCTAAATTGTACATAAACTTCTTTATCAGCTGTAAAGGTTTGGATACTGTTTAAGTTGAACAAAAACAAAATACATCGACGTCTACATCAGTGCGAAAGCATTGCTAAAAGATCTAATTTTTCACCTTGTTTGCCGTAAGTTACTCTCGAACATGGCGTTTGTCGACAGGTGTATGCCAGCAGACAATGAAGTTCTAATTCGAGTGTATATTATAAAACAAATTTATAAAGGGGTTTGTGATAAACATAACTCGTAGAAGTTGCATTATCGGACCTAAAACACTCACCTATTGCTTTGTATTTTAATCCCGAAACAGAAGTATTGGTTTTAGCCAGAGTAAAGTTAAAAAGTCGGGTATGGAACGGGAGGGGTTAAAGAAAGTTATAATTATTAAATGAATTTGGTTCGTTTCTTCATAGTTTTTCGCGCCATTTTCTTTCTTCCATTTCAAGCTTTTCGTTGTTCTCCTCGAAGAACATTAGGGTGCAATGAATTAAAGTGCAAGTGTTAGTGCTCGGAAATACCATTAGATTAAGTGCTACCAAATAAAAAACAAACAAAATAGTGTCTACGATGTGCGGGCGGAGCACAGCCGGCTCCATGTTCGTCCTCATTCTCAGAGGCGGACATGTCCACTTGCGGAGTTTTGACGCTTTCTTCAAGAAGTGCAAGCTTCGCTGCCGGTCGCACCATGGTTCCCATCTTGGTCTTCATCTCAGCTGCTGGGACAACTCTGTTTTTACCTACTATAAGACGTATGACACAGCCTTACGGCCGCACTCCACGAGGGGAGTGTGGATCTACCACGAGCACAAGATCGCCTTTCTCGAGATTCCTCACATCTTTTGTCCATTTTCTTCATTCCATGAGGGAAAATACGTAATTTCTAAGCCACCTTTTCCAAATGTGGACGGTCAATACTAGAGCCTGGAGCCATCGTTTCCTGCTTGACGTTTTTCTATCCACAAAGACATGGGGTGGCAGGTTTGGATTTGGGCGTCCCAACAGGAAGTGATTGGGTGTAAGGACTTCTTCGTCAGCCAAGTGAGTGCTAACATGCGTCAGAGGACGGCCATTGAGTATGGATTCGACTTCCTTTACGATGGTCAAGAGGACTTCGTTGGTGAGCATCTGATTTTGAAGGATGGCGCGCATCGCTCGTTTGCACGACCTCATGAGGCGTTTCCAAATCCCGCCACAATGTGGGGCGGACCATGGGTTGACACACCATTCGATGCCTTCCTGCAACAATAAATTAATTCGGTGGTAATTCCATCGGTCTAAGTAAGATGCGTCACTCTTTCTCGACGCCCACGAAATTTGCACCATTATCTGAGTAGATAACCTGCAGCCTGCTCCGTCTGGAGATCATCCTGTGCAGGGCCATGATGCAAGAATCATTCTCCAGGGTATGCACCACCTCGATGTGTATGGCACGGTTTACCAGGCACGTCAAAAGGCAACATAATTGCTTTCCGGCCTTTCGCAACCATTTTACAGCAAAATGGTCCGGAATAATCTACTCTGACACATAAGAAAGGAGGAAAACACGCGATGAGCCGGGCTGCCAGTAGATCGACAATGATCGGTATTTGAGGCAGTGATCTGCGTCGTCGACAGTATGGGCATCGATATGTGAGATGGCAGATGGTCGCACTGTAGTTAAGTATTCAGAATTCCAGTTAAATGGCAAGACGAACGTGTCTGTTGCCTTCATGGTGGCAGCATTGGTGATAGTTAGTTATCATTAATTTCGTGATATAACATTTGGGTGAAAGAATAATTGGATGGCGAGTCGCATATGACACGGGAGCTTTCGAAATGCGACCCCCAACGTGTAGGATCCCCTACGAATCTGGGAAACAAGGCAACGTCAGAATACGGTTCGGCCGGGGTGCCCGTGTTTTCTTATTTAAGCACATAATTTCTGATGAGAAGGCTTCTCTCTGCGACCTCTTTATCCAGGTTTCTTTAGTTTCGCTTAGTTCGCGCGAGGCTAAGATGTCCAACTTTACAATTCACTTTTGGGCGTCGGCAATTCCCTAGAAAACATAAGACCCATGAGGTAATTCGGAGGAGTCCATCCCAGGATGAGAAACGGTTTGGGTCGAGGAAGTGAACGGGTGCTAAGGCCGTGGCGTTCGTCCAACCTTTTGAGTCAGCAACGCTTTCCTCATCGGCGATGTTGTGTGGCCGCGGCCAAAATCCTTCGGGTTGAGATAGGAAAGCCGGCCCATTTAACCATCGAGAACTAGGACGGATGCCTAATGCATGCAATTCACGTCTTCCATCGTCAGCCACGTTTATCTGGCTGGGTACGTGTCGCCACTGTTAAGGGTTCGTCAAATCATGGATCTCTGCCACACGGTTGGCAATGAATGATGGGTGACGGTGACTTGTATTGTTGATCCATCCAACGACGGTGCGATTATCACTCCACAAGTGACAAGAGTCAACCTCGTACGTGTGGTTTTCATTCACAACTTCCGACAAACGAGCGCACATAAATACGGCTTGGAGCTTTGGTTGCGGAATACTCAGCTGTCGAAGAGACGCAACTCGAGATTTTCCCATCACGAAACAGCACTGGATCGACCCGTCGTCGTACAGGAAACGGAAATAGGTGACAGCACAGAAAGCAGATTTGGATGCATCGCCAAAGAGGTGGGCTTAAGTTTTAACTGGTGAGGCAGGAACTGATCGATAAAATCGAGGAACGCTAAACGATTCCACGTCAATGAGCTGATCTTGCCACTTTCGGAAAGGTGCCAACTCCTTCTCGGGAATCTCTTCGTCCCTCCTCCGTTTCTTACGCCAGATATGTTGAAGAAATACCTTCGTGGACAAGGTAAACAGGGCAACCATACCCAGAAGGTCGTATATGGAGAAGACGAGACTAAGGATTTGTCTTTGTGTATCTACTGGTTTTCGAGGCTTGAGGCGAATAACGAACGAGTCGGCCTCAGTGTTCCAAGCGACTCCAAGAGCACGTTCTACTGGAAGGTCACTTTCTGGCTCCAGATCTTTCAAGGGTGGGGCAAGTTCTTACTGAGGGATACGACTTAAAATCTTTCTGGAGTTGCTACACCATTTAGTCAAACGGAATCCTCCTCTCAAGAAAATCTGAGTGAGGTCGGACTGAAGTTGTACTGACGAATTTTTATTTTCCTCAGACTTGAAAAGGTCGTCCATGTAAAAGTTATTTAGCACTTCTTCCGTAGCTGTTGGAAATTGTGTGAAGTTATCATGTGCATTCCGACGCAGGACATAATTGGCTGAGGCGGGGAACGACTTTGCTCCAGAAATGTGGCGAAGAAACTGGTAAACGCTCACAGGTGAATCGCTACTTTCTCTCCATAGGAAACGCAGAACTACTTAATCTCCTAGCGGGAACGCTACCTGGGAGAACATTGCTTCGATGTCGGCACAGAAGGCGAATCTCTCCTCACGATAGCGCACTAATATCCCGATCAGGGAAATAAGGAGGTCTGGACTTGCCAGCAGTTGGTCATTTAGAGATGTGTGCGCACTGGCGGCAGCCGCGTTACAAACTCGCCTTATCTTGCCGGGTTTTCTTGGGTTCACAACGGGATGGTGCCTTACCGGCTTTACCGCTTCTCCGGGGTCAATTTCTTAATATAACCCTTCTCCAAATCGTTATCTATCGTACTCAGATATACCGTCGCAAGGGCGGTGTTCTTTGCGAGTCGCCTTTTCAGGGAACGAAGATGGTTCTCAGCAATGGGGCAGTTATTCGGTAATTTGGCTGTGGGGTGTTTCCAAAAGGAGTCCAGTCTCGTGGCAGTCTCCAAGTTTCTTCCTTGTCGATTCCTAGATCTTGAGTGCAATTTCGCCTCTTCCAATCTGGAGCTTTTCCTGTCGTATTTGCACCCAAAGGACTAAGTTTTCCATCACTCTTGCGCTTGTCGGTGGAGGTCCTCGTCTGGAGTGGATACGTGAACCTTTAGCACATGCCCAGTTCCCTTTGTAGGCCAGGTAGGTGCACTGCACCCATCCATCTGAGAGCTGTACGAACAGCACGGGGAGTGCCTTTGGGGCCGGTCTGAACTTGTAAATGGAACAATGAGGTCGAAGACGTCAGCACCCACAAGTACGGTTGCTAGTCCTCCATCCACTTTAGGCAGATTAAGGTCAGCGAGATGGGGCCATTTTGTCTTTTCTCGTTCAATGTCAATGTCCATCTGTGGAAGGTTCACGTCTTTCACGATCCACGCCTTTTCCAGGGAATGGCGTTGATTTTGACTCAATCGCGGGCTGATTTCGAAGCTTACGATCTGAAAAGTAAAAACGATCCGCCGTCTAATGCAATTTAGGGTAATTTTTCTTTTTAGGGTCGTGAAGACCAGCTTTTCGGGCGATGTCAGTTCGGATCAACGAGCAAGTACTGCCCATGTCCAACATGGCGTATTTGTCGATACTTGCGATCGGCCCGTGCAAGGTCACAAGAAATACTGGCAGCAGAACCTTTGACTGGCATGGCTCGTCAGACGAGAGAGAGTGTTCCCCAGGCTGTGGGTTGCCGTTTACTCTTCTGGCGCCATAGATAAGACCGTGGTGTTCCTTTTGGCATTTGTCAACTCGGCATTAGGTTGGTGTTGGGCACTTTCGGGAAATATGTCCAGCGTTGAGGCAGCTAAAGGAGAGCTGAGCGTTCTTCGCTGCTTCATCACGTTTGTCAACTGACAACATGGCAATTTTGGGCATACCAGAAATTTCGACAAGCGATAACAACGAAAAAAAGATTTGCATCGGTATGATATCGAACAGCTTTAAACAGAGATACAGGAATCATCAGAAATGTTTCATTAACGAGGAGTACAAAAACGAAACGGAACTTTCGAAATTTATTTGGGGACTTAAACTGAAGAAGCGTCGTTTTACTTTAAGTTGGTCTATTTTGAGCCGTGCACCAGCATACCAGAGTGGTGCTTCAAAATGCAAGCTATGCTTAGAAGAGAAGTTACAATTGATAATAGCTGACAAAAAGACTTTGCTGAACAAAAGAGACGAAATTGTATCAACGTGCCGACACAAAACCAAATTCAAGATTAAACACTTCAGCCGCCCAAGGAAGAAAAACAGCATTCCATAGCTATTACGTCACCGCGTCTATATAAGATCAAATCGGAACCATTATCTACCTGTTGCCTGATGATCGCATAGTAGCGTGAAACTCGGAGTAGCGACACAAGACATTTTAAGCTTAGGTTATTTCATACTTCTCTACTTTTTGAAGTATTGAGCACTCTTAATGCCAAAGCCATTCCTTGTTTTGGTTTGATTTATATATATCTATATACATACGGTATATACGTGAACGTTTTGGTTTACGAAATACCAAGAGAGCTCATTATCGCACAGATAGACCAACCTGAAGATTCTTTCTCAAGATGAAACAGGCTGAAGTGACTTTTTGAGGTAAGCGATAAAATTATATATATATATATATATATATAATCACAACACAAGATTTGGTTACTTCATAAGAACTTTTATTCACTACAGATCTGTTTCGTATGACAAGTCCGAAGATTGCCACACTCATCAGGTGAATGCTGTGTTTGGCGTGTAAACTTGAGATCAGTGGAATAGCAGCACTTCCGTCATTGAATGGTTCAGAAACATCAAAGACAAACCAGCGCATTCATTTATAAGTTTTGACGTGGTTGATTTTTATCCCTCAATAACGGAAGACTTGTTAATTAAAGCACTTTCGTTCGCTTCGGAATATGATCGAATTACCGACAGAGAAAAAAGCATCATCATTCGGGCTAAGAACTCTCTTCTTTTTAACGAAAACAAAGCATGACAGAAAAAAGCCGAAGGCTCAAATTTCGACGTGACGATGGGCAGCTTTGACGGTGCTGAGAACTGCGAACTTGTCGGCTCCTACCTTCTGTCCCAATTCCCCACTAATATTAAAAGGAATGTTGGATTATACAGAGATGACGGCCTGGGCGCATTCAGTGCAACCCCCAAAGAAATTGAAAACATCAAGAAAGCAATATGTAAAACATTCAACGACCACAAGCTAAATCTTACTATAGATGCGAACAAAAAAAGTGTAAACTTTCTCGATGTTTCATTCGACTTAAGATCCGGATCATATAAACCGTACATAAAGCCTAACAGCGTTCCTCTTTACGTCCACAGAGACAGCAACCATCCACCTACAATACTCCGACAAATCCCCGAATCCATCAACCGCCGACTTTCGAACATATCTTTCTGCCAACAAACTTTCGATTCCACACGACAACCGTACCAAGAAGCTCTCCTAAAAAGTGGATACGACTACCAGCTTCATTTCGAACCCCAACCTACTCGACAAAAACGAACAAAGAAAAGAAACGTCATTTGGTTTAATCCGCCGTACAGTGCCAATGTCACAACCAACATCGGTCGTAAGTTTCTGAAAGCTATCGACGAGTGCTTCCCAAAAGGCCATCCTTTACACAAAATTTGCTATAGAAACACACTAAAGCTTAGTAATAGTTGCATGCCCAACGTAGCCAACATCATTTCGTTGCACAACAAATCAGTGCTAAACAAAACCAAAGAAACTGCTGATCACACGCCCCCGGAAAACGAATGCAACTACCGCATAAAAAATGATTGTCCACTAAAAGGGAAATGCCAAACCAAAGGGATTGTTTACCAGGCCACCGTAACGAATGAGGACAACAACACGAAAGAGACCTACGTCGGCTTAACAGAAGGAACGTTTAAAACACGATATCGGAACCACACCAGCTCATTTCGAAACGAAAAATCCAAAAACGCCACAGAACTTAGCAAACATGTTTGGTCGCTGAAGGAATCGAACGCGTGCTATTTAATAGAATGGAAAATTATGAAGAAATGTCATCCCTATTCAAACAGGACTAAACGCTGCAACTTATGCATCTATGAAAAATTTCTCATCATCTGCCATCCGGAACTGAGTTCCCTCAACAAAAGGAATGAACTCATATCTACTTGCAGGCACCGCAAGAAACACTTGCTTTGTAATAGATAATTGTCACTGTCTCTACCTGTAATACTAACCAAATACTACACACAAACAACTTGACGTCACAAACTAACCACAGATCTCAAGTTTACACGCCAAACACTGCATTCACCAAATGAGTGTGGCAAGCTTCGGACTTGTCATAAGAAACAGATCTGTAGTGAATAAAAGTTCTTATGAAGCACCCAAATCTTGTGTCGTGATTATTCCGCTCTACCTCGGTATAGAGCACTCTGCACCATATGATTTTGTTATTGATACTTGTTATCAACACATATATCTATCTATCTATCTATATCTATCTATATCTATCTATCTATCGATCTATCTATCTATCTATATATATATATACACCAATGATGAGTACCACGAAGGTTACAGCGTTGGTATGAAAAGATAGAGCGCTCAATACCATTACAGGTAGAGCGAATTAGTAAATACAAAAGACAAAATTTTGCTGTCGCTACTCTGAGTTTCACGCGCTCAGGCGATGATCGCCTGATGATCGCCTGAGCGCATGAAACTCAGAGTAGAGACAACAAAATTTTGTCTTTTGTATATATATATATATATATGTATGCATGTTTAGTAATAATTTATTGTTGCTTATCTAATATGTTTACAGCTTGTCGTGATTGTGAGAAAGGATTATGACGGGACTTTCGACCTAACCATGGGAAGTTTTGACGGTGCCGAGGTGCGCGAATTAGTCGGCCTTTATATACTGAGAATCTTGGCACGGAAATTTAAAAGTTTGTCAATTGGGTTCTACTGGGACGACGGTTTAGTCTCATTCTACAACACCAACAGTTAAACGTCACAGAGAATCCGAAAGGACGTTACGTCAATTTTCAAAGACCTTGGGCTGAACATTACAATACAAGCCAACTTGAAGGAAGTTAACTTCCTGGACGTAACATTTAATCTGACGACCGGAATGTTTGGACTATACAGGAAGCCAAACGACACCCCAATCTACATTAGCACCAGCTCCAACCACCCGCAGAACATCATCAAACAGCTCCCGAAGAATATTGGAAAACGTATAAGCGACATATCCGCAAACAAGAGTGTTTTCGACAACGCAGCACCAACAAGGGCAGATAATGTAATAAGCCAGTCGGCGCGTTTGTTTACATCGACGGGGCGGACCAATCAAATTGCTCGATTTTACCAACATGTCTGAATTTACTGGGACATCGCTGCGAAAAACTATACCTCAAAAAAGGCCTTCCGTGAACGCGAATTTTACATTTTCAAAGAGAAAACGAACTGATTCGGATAGTATTTGAGTTTTTCTTCAAATCTGTTGTGAGGATATGTAATGCGTTCCTTAACAAGAAAAATATCGGCTTTTGAATCGGGAGTTACGAAATGCTCACGACCGAGTTCATGTTTAACGTTGTCTGTGTGAAAAAGCCAACATAAATGTATTATTCTGTACGGGTTTTGATACCCTAGAGCTTTCAAGGCTCTCCTTATCTGATAAATATATCACAAAGAACCTTATACAGTAACTAAGGTAGCACTTCTCGTCATTATGGACGTCCAGTTTTCGTTCCATTCATTCCCAGCCACGAACGGCGGGGAAATGTTAAAATTGTTCAGTTTTTCAAAAAAAAATCTTTGAAGTTTGGTGTAACGTTTAAATTCTTAACAAAAGTTGTCATAACCATCCCTTTTATGACCAGTGGTCAAAGGTTTGTGGTCAAATGCAACTGGCGAACCATAAAAGGTTCATAGTTTGACTGAGATATCCAAAGCATTTGCTAGTTTCATAAAAGATAATTAGTAGCAAAATCACAGAGTGATTCACAGGCATCTTTGCAGTACTTGTTTCATACAATGTATAAAACAGTGCACTTTTACTGAATATTTGACAGCATGTTTTAGTCAAGGAAGCCAAGCAAAAGCAGAAAGAGGCAAGACATAAATCCTTATTGGTGCATTGAAGTTTACTGTAAAAGAAAAGACTTCATTTTTCATTATGTAATTTGGGTATTGTTACAAAAGCTAAAAACTCAAATTCATCCAGAGATGGACCCACATGAATTTGTAAAAAATTATTTTAAAGCTGGTGCGAAGATAATCAACAAAAACTAGGGTCACAGTTGTGAAAAACATCATAATATACTCATATACACAAAGACCAGACTGTTTTCATGTAGCAGTATCCAGGACGGTGAAATCCTGGCATCCTTAAGAAATTTGGGAATTGCAGCAGATCCTCACATTATTAAAGCTACATCAGTATCAGTAGCAGCCACAAAGTCATGTCCCTATCTTGTTGAAGGTTACTTAAGAGGATTGCACCTTTGAAACTTAGGAGATCACACTTTGTCTGTTTTCAGTCACTGTCCAAATGCAATAATTACAATCTGTATTGCAAGTATTTGTTACATTGCTGGGTAATGTTATGGTGCACCACAGGCATCATTATCATGTGGCCATTCTCGTTGTACTTTTACTTCAATTTGTCTGCACAAAACTAGTAATCTAACATTCCATCCTATGCTACATTCTAGGGTAGTTTTTGATAAATATTTGTGGAAAATTTCCACCCCTTTTCACTAGGAAGTACAAAGGAAACTGATAGAGCTGGTTGGATAACTGAGAAAGCCAAGGAGGTAGATGCCTGCTATCATGAGCTGCACTAATATTAATGCACATTTGTGCCACTTAAAAATTTGAATTCATTGCAGGAAAAGAATTAAAAATTTGAAATTTAAGGGTGCTAAGTTTCTTCAGATTATCTAACAATAATTTGAAAAAGGGCCTGTTGAATTCCTGTTGAACTCATCAAGGTGTAAACTTCCCAATCTTTTTGGTGAAGAGATTGTTACAAACAAAGTTCTGTCACTTGGATTTATATCAGTAAAAAACCCTTCAAACCCATAAATATCAAGTGCGTCAAAATTCAAAAGTGTATCTAATATCGTGACGTCAGTCAACCGGACCTCTCACATTAGAGAGAGCTGGAGTTGAATTTGCCTGCAGTTTCCAGTTATTTGCTTATTACTCTAATGGATTTGTCTCACTCTTTGACAACGTATTTTCTGGTTGGTACTGGTTTCATGAAGTCTCTGACATCTGCTGTTAATGCGTCCCAGTAATAGCTTCATTAAAAAAGGCCCTGCGAGTTCACCAGTGGATGTGAGCACGATCAGTACTAAATTTCAAAAACTGTCGCAATTACCTTGAGTAGAGCTAAAAGTCCATCGCGGCGGATCTTTCGAGGATGCAGACATTCTTTCATCCTGGCATGCAACGTATGGATGTCAGTATTTTCGAATTTGCCATGTCATCCAAGAATTTAAGGTTAAACGCCCAGGGAGACCAGTGAAAGACCCCATCTTGAAGTAATACCATTTATGAAAACTGCAATAAAGTGAAGAGTGACAATGATGACAATGACGATGAACGAAGGAAGGTCTGGAGCTGGTGGACGACTTCGATGAATTTGCAGGCGAATAAAGAGTTTCTTGTTTGCTTTCAAGGGTAAGCAATTGTTGTCAGGTAGATGCACGAAAACAATAAATTCGTCATTCTTCATTTCTATTCGAGTGGCATACTTTGAGCAAACGTTTTCCTAAACTAGGTTTGAGTTTAATTTGACTAACACTCCTTTCCTTAACTCAGCTTCGTTCTCGCAGGCCATGAGGATACAGAGAGGCCAAAAGTTCCTCCGACATCAACCAGATACAAACTCTAGGCGTTTGAACCAGTTTTAGAGCTAAGAAAAGCACCACTTTACGTACTTTCGTATTTATGAGATAAGGAGAGCCTTGAAAGCTCTAGGACGTCAAAACCCGTACGGAATGATAAATTTATGTTGGCTTTTTCACACAGACAACGTTAAACATGAACTCGGTCGTGAGTATTTCGTAACTCCCGGTTCGAAAGCCGATATTTTACTTGTTAAGGAACGCATTACATATCCCGACAACAGATTTGAAGAAAAACTCATATACTATCCGAATCAGTTCGTGTTCTCTTTGAAAGTGCAAAATTCGCGTTCACGGAAGGCCTTTTCTGAGGTATAGTTTTTCGCAGTGATGTCCCAGTTAATTCAGACATGTTGGTAAAATCGAGCAATTTGATTGGTCTGCCCCGTCGATGTAAACAAACGCGCTGAATGGCTTATTACATTTTCTGCCCTTGTTCGCAGCACCCTATTACGACAAAGCACTTAAAGCCAGCGGTCTCAAAGAACCAACTAAGTACGACGCCATACCCAACCCAGAACGCAAGAAGAGTACCAAAAGCAGAAAAAGAAACATTGTTTGGTTCAACAACCCTTACAGCATGAACGTGCAAACAAACGTCGCCAAGAAATTTCTTCAGCTACTCGACAAACACTTTCCACCCGGCCACAAGTTTCACAAGATTTTTAATAGAAATAACGCCAAGGTCAGTTACAGTTGCATGCCCAACACGGCAAGCATCGTACGGTCGCACAACCAGAAAGTTCTGAACCCCCAACAAAAACGCGAGGAAAGGAAATGCAACTGCAAAGTTAAGGAGACCTGTCCCCTTCGAAGGAAATTGCCTCACAGAAAGCTTGGTTTACCGTGCCAACGTGACCAATGGTTCCGACAACGACCGCACAAACTACATCGGACTTACGGAGAACACATTCAAAGACCGCCTCCACAAGCACAGAAACTCTTTCCGCTAGGAAAACAAAATTAACTGTACCGAATATTCTAAACACGTCTGGGAATTGCTGAAAAGAGGGATCACTGATGAATGATCAATTCTTGGGAAGGCCCCTGCCTACCAAAACGGATCGAAAAATGCAAGCTTTGTTTGGCTGGAAAGTACCACATCATATTCCAAAAATATAAATTACTTAATAGGGGCAACGAACTTCTGTCGAATTGTTGACACATCAACAATTACCCATTACGCAACTTTAAAGAAGCACAGCCTAATAATTAACACCTCTTGATCTCGCCGCGGGAACTGTATGTAAGCTCAGTTGAATGTTGAGATAATTTAGTCGTCTGATGATTGCGAAAGCATGAAACACGGTGTAACGACAAGCTGTAAACATATTAGATAAGCAACAATAAATTATTACTATAAAGCTCTGCAGCTTTGCATTGAGCACTCTGCTCACCGGAAAATTACCCATGCTTATTTATCTACTTTATATATATGTATATAGTAGATGTATATACATATGTGTATATACATATGTATATATATATATGTGTGTGTGTGTGTGGGGATATATATATATGTGTGTGTACATGTGTATATATACTGTATATATATATATATACACATATATACTGTATATTAAAATAATTATTAATAATTCACTAGGAAATCACAAAGGATTTGGGCTCCTAATTAGTATACTGTAAATCGGATACAGGATATTGACAAGAACTATGAACTTTTCCCTTCAATTTTTGTGCTAAAATTTACTACGGCTCGCCTTGTAAATCCCATACAGATCAGCCGCTCATATTATATTTATTACATACAATATATTGATAAATGACTAGTTCACGATCCCTAAGTTGAGGGCAAAGACGTATTTCTTTTCTTTTTCTTGTACTCCGTTTCAGAGATGAACGAGTTAGATATCAAAAACCTCTCCCTTCCACAGTGCTTATGATTTATGTTCCGTGAGTTAAACAGTTTAAAATTAAGATAGTTTAGTTTTACATTTTTACTTTAAATATATTTTCTCACCAAATACACTGCTTTCTTCTTCAGTCGACAGAAGCGTATGGTCAACCTCCTCTAGATCTTGTTCACCTTGGCTTCTACGGCTCAGTTCTGTAAAGCAAAAGAACTATGTCATTGATATATGGTCAACTCTCTCATGGATCAAGCTCTCATGTTTCTTAAACATCTAAATGCTTCAACAGTCATTATATGATTTGCCAGATGGGTAATGGTAAATTAAATCTCGCGAAGTCAGGTGAAATTAACACCAAGAAAGAAACATACTCAATGCGAGTAAGGGGTTCCTTTAACCAGTATTAAAATCTACTAGATATATATTTTAAATTGTGGGAGCTTGGAGATATGTTGAATGAGAGATGTACGTTCATCAAGCTTTATCCTCAGAAAAACGACTTCTGAGCCCCGGACAGGGATCGAACCCCCAATCTTCTGATGACCGGTGAGACGCCCTAACCATTGAGCTACCAAGACTCAGATGGTGAGCTAAGGTGCAAGTTCGACATATGTGCGACCTGAGCGGAAGCCACTATATGTTAATAATGTGATCTATGAGACATACCTCGCTTTTCACCTAAAATTACATTGAGGTATGAACATTGTTCATTTAAAATGTTTGTGAAACAAAAAAGGGATCAACTTTATATATTTTTCTTTCGAAAGTAGGTTCAAAATAAAGAAACCCGTCCAGTTTTTTTCTTTATCAGTTTTCACTATGTAGATGTAAGCATTTGAAATACTAGAATGGTGATATCACAAGGTGGACAGGTTTCGGCAGAAATACGTTGGCATTATTGTCTCGTAAATCACCACTTTAATGCTTCATGAATAAAACGTGGCCACATTACAGCTTTCTCAAGCATTGATGTGTTATGGAATACTCAAAATTAATGAGCTGGAGAGTTTTAGATTCGATAAATCATGTGCTGCGAGATTTTTAAATGACTTCGAAAACGAACTCTTCAATACACTAATTCGTCAAGGTTTGAAAATTAATGTTTTCCAAGTAGAAAAAAATTAAGGAAAGTAAGCGTGTTTTTATCACAATTACAGAAGGGACGCGGTTGTGATTTTCCTTTGTATTATACTCATGAATTGTTAATGAGTTTTTGAAATTTATTGACGCACCATGGCAACATGTGACGTCTCAAGTCATGAGACAGTTTTGACAGCTTACAGGATAAACAGTCGACATTATCGGCCGTACACTGAGATTCGAAGACGAATGATTGTATGTACGATACAACACCGACGCGAATATTGCAAATTTCATATAAAACAAATTAATGAAAACATTCATATTCATCAAAAATGGTCAAGATGCGAACAATTTTTCCATTAGGTAGTCCACAGCATATACATAAATACAAGCTGAGTAATTAAAAATTGATAAATGGGAATGAAAAAGCTCTCTAAACAAAAACAAAATATGTATGGAATTACATAAACTCTAAGGCATTATTTTCGTGTACATTTGCGTATTTATATTTTGAATTTGTGAATTTAATGATCTACTGAGCCTATCCTTCCTCCCAATTCTGGCGAATACTTTTGCAAAAAGGGAGTACATAAGACACCGAACAATGGTGAAACAAGCTTTATATAGGTCATATAGGTCATATAGAACTATATAGTCATATAGAACAAACTCAGGTCATATAGAAGGCATAGTATTTGACACTACTTCAAGAGACATATCGACTGAATGCATGTGATGACAGCAAACTCACGGGATAAATAAACAGCACCCGACGAATGCAATGTGTCAGCTATACCAGGGGCGCTCTCTCCGTAAAGTGATTTCTTCATTTCTAAAGACTTCAAGAAGTGTTCCTCCGCTTTCTGTAGATCACCAAGGGATGAATAAACACCACCCAACTCATACAATGTGTCAGCTATACCAGGGGCGCTCTCTCCGTAAAGTGATTTCTTCATTTCTAAAGACTTCAAGAAGTATTCCTCCGCTTTCTGTAGATCACCAAGGGATGAATAAACACCACCCAACTTATGCAATGTGACAGCTATGCCAGGTGAGCTGTCTCCGTGAAGTGATTTGTTCATTTCTAAAGACTTCAAGAAGTGTTCCTCCGCTTTCTGCAGATCACCACGGAATAAATTAACACGACCCAACTCTTGCAATGTGACAGCTATGTCAGGGCCGCTCTCTCCATAAAGTGATTTCTTCATTTCTAAAGACTTCAAAGAAAAGACTAGAAGACATACCATTTGCAAAAAGACAAACGTATCAAGTGGGTGGGAAATGTTAGGGAGGCGAAAGTTTACGGAAACCAACACGTTAAACACTATCTCCCTAACCCTTTCAGGCCTATACACGACTTTGGTATTTTACTCTGGTTAACGCTAGACTATTTTACTGTGACTAACGCCAGACGATTTTACTCGTCAAGGGAAGACCTCTTGGAAAGTGAAGAGTTAATGCCAAGCTGCCATATCGGTTCGTGTGGGTTCTGCGATTAGGTAACTGTCGGGAAGTACAGTGAAGTACAGTGACAAAAGAACTCGTACATTTTTCTGTTCTTGTACTTCTCACTTCATGTTTTCCAGAGGCATAATCGCACAGAACGTTTCCTAATACAGTTCCACGACGGTGACCCGATGGAATAAAGTTTGACCTTCTTCAAGAGTACTTTTTTAAAGTGGCTTGTTTGAAAAAGAAATCATTTGCAGTATGAATTTGTGCGGAGTTTTGCAATATTAGTTCATGATTGTGATCATGTTTAAAGCGTTATTGTATGTGTCATCACTCCCACGCATATCACAAAACCTGTTTTTTTTGAAAACCAATATATTCCTTATTAGTCAACGTAGATTGTCCTGGTTAGCGTAGTCTTGAAGAACACTGTTAATAGCTGAAGTTTCGACAGCCTCAGCGATGGTCATCTCAAAATTTATCTCGTGAGTCGAAAGAAGAGGAAGATGACCGCCAGTGAGGCGGTCGAAATGTCAGTCAGCAACACTCTTTTTCAAGACTACACCACTCTGGTTGATCTCCCTTCACCGAGAAGTACTGGTGCTTCCAGGTTCAAAATCAAGTCGGTTTGAACTAATTAATAACTCATGGCTTAGAAGAAAGTTTCGAGGAAAAATGTTTTTACAACGGAATTTACTTCGGTTGGGGTGCAGGCCTAGGAACTCAGGTTAACTAATTACACGGAAGTAAATTTAACTCTTTATTTCACCAGTGTTACACATAAATACCCGATGAAGTAAAAAATATCATTAGCGAGAGACTGTGCTTGTCATTCTATATTGTATCTACTACACACTTCTCCACTTGGGGATATTGTGCGGAGGTATGATATGGGTTTCCACTTTTATGCTGATGATTCCCAGTTATACCTGTCCTTTGACTCCCGGAGTGGTGTAGCGCAAGCATCAGCGGTTGCTCAAATTGAAGCCTGTGCTAGTAATATCGATAATTGGATGAAGGTAAATAAGCTTAAGCTTAATAGCGATAAGTCTGAACTTCTTGTGATTAGTTCTAGATACCGTCCTCGTCCTGTTGTCAACTCTATTAGCATTAATGATTATTGTGTCCAGCCCTCTGTTTTTGCAAGGAACTTAGGTACGGTTGTTGACAACTGTTTAAGTTTAGAAGAGCATGTCAGCTCTATATGTAAGTTAGCTTTTTTTCACATCAGGAGAATTGCAAAAATTAGGGAGTATTTGTCAGAAGAATCAACGGCAGTTCTTGTGCATGCTTTGTTACGTGCAGGCTCGATTATGGGAATGCGTGTTTATACGGTCTGCCTGATTACCTCATTCAAAGGCTACAAGCAGTGCAGAATTGCGCTGCTCGTTTAGTCAAGCGCTGTCCTAAATATGCTCATGCTTCACCGTTACTGATGGAACTCCACTGGCTGCCGGTCGAGCAACGTATTATTTTTAAGCTTTTATTATTAGTTTTTAAGTCTTTGAATAATTTAGCACCTCTTTACATCAATGAATTATTATATTGTTACAGCCCAAGTCGTAATCTTAGATCTGCAAACCAATGCCTTCTTGTCATCCCTAGGTCTAATCAAAGGACTTATGGTGACAGAGCATTTTCTGTGGCAGCTCCAAAGTTATGGAATGCTCTGCCAATCAGCGTTAGGCAAAGTCGTACACTTTCTATTTTTAAGAGGAATGTAAAGACTTATCTTTTTAGACAAGCTTTTTTGTAATTTAATTAATTTTATTGTAGTATTGTAAAGTGCCATAGGGCAGTTAGTGTATATGGCGCTATATAAATATACTATTATTATTATTATATTATTATTCTGGTAAACATAAAGCAGAGATTGTACATGGCGCATGTCAAGTCGAACAAAATTAAAACTGGATTGTTACTAGGAACTGAAGCATGAGGTTTAATTGATATGATAAACACCAGATAAACGGCATGCCAGTCTAGATTTAAGGCGATAAGAGAGACACTAAGTCGAGCGCTGTGTCTGCGACATATTTACAGTGATTGTTGTCGCCGTTGAAACGTGTGTGACAAGCTAGTACAGGGAGGGAATCCAGTGCCTTCGTAAATGGATGGCAGAGCCGGGGAGGCTGGAGTCCCCCACTTTTTCAAAAATAACATTAAAACAACTACTTTTCCGCACATTTGTTGTGAAATTTTCCTGGGAAACAAGAAAAAGGCTGTATTTGTATCATTAGCCCCCCCACCCCAACACTCGAAATTTCGTTCCGGCGTCCCTATATTTTTTGAATACAGATTTAGGGGACGACATTTGAGGAACCTCGTGTCTTTCACTTTGGAAGATTATAATAACTCTCCCAAATTAACTAACCGCTGTTGTGTTTCCCTAAACACAAATGCATGATTCAAGTATTGCCGGGGATTTGAACACTTTTGCCAGCCTACTTCTGCCCTGAAGTAAAGCTGAATTTGCAGTCGGTGTAAAAAGTCGCCAGCTTTTTCCTTCATCTTCTAAGCTTCCGGCTGGAACTCATAAGAAAGTTATTCAGGAAATGGAAAGCATTTCCCGTGATTCCGTCTTGTTATAGAAACACGTGGGGGGAAGTTTTGGATAACGAGAACATGTCGGTGAGAAACAAGTGCGAAGGCTGTTTCCAATGCAATATCAAGTCCTCCCAAATTTCCTGAAGTGTTTCTACGACTCGATAAGAAGATGGAAAAAAATTTTCCTATTCTCCTTGTAAAAATAGCGTGTAAAAATAGGAGAAATAACTCATTTTTACTGTAATCAAACCGTAACAAATGTGATATTTTATCTTGATGTGTTAAAACAGTAAAAGCAAATATCAGCTGCAACAATTTCCTGAAAACCAAGTAGTAAAAGAACGAAATACTGACTAGAAAGCCGAAAGATCAAGAATTTCTCTCGTTGATTAAAGTTGGCCTAGGAAGAAACTAGGTCGTCGCAGATGAGCTACTCTTAGTTATGTATTCCGCACAGAGGAAACACGTTAAATGGTTTTTGTTAGCCTGAAAATAAGTGGCCTGGATACGGACATTGTTTTACTCGAAATCAGCTAATGTGCCAGAGAACGGTTATCAAGCTTTGCCTCGCAATGGAAAAAATTTGATTTCAACCGTGGCTATTTGCGCAATAGAAACTGGTTCATTGCTAAATGTAAGTCATGACACTGTTGTGTCTACTGGTCTTCATGTGGGCTGAAGACTTAAATCCATGCTCTATTTGCCACTGAACCACTCTTAACAGTGAGTCAATGCTTCAAACAAAAACTTAACAATAGCCGCATTAGTATGCTTTTCAAAATATCTATTAATCACCTCATTTCTATCTGCGTCTTTTATTTCTTTAGACAGCATTGAGTTTAAAACCAACTCTTCATCGAGAGCCAAAGCAATTAAAATTGACTATGTAGACATTTGTGTTAGAAGAAAGTAGTTTTATTGCATGTAGTTTTAAACAGGTACGGAACGACATAAAATTTCCAAACCCCCTCCGGATAAAGTTTTCAAGAGCTACATCGAAGTTTCGTAGCTCCTGTAATCGGAAACAAAATTCCCATGATTAGAAAAACAACTCATTTCCAGAGATATTAATCTAGTAGAGTGCTACGTTACGTATGCAGTGTGTGACCGACGTGTAAAAACCAAAATGAAACACTTTATTGGTTTCTTCGAGGTCTTTCGCGAATAAAATACGTCTCAGCCATGAAGTGAAAGTTACATTAATTCGCTACTAGAGATTTACAACTCCTTGATTTTTCCTGGTTAAAAAGCAAATAACTTGACGATACATTCACAATGACTTTCCCGGGCACAGACGTTTTGCTAAATAATTGTTTGCTTTCCAACCACCACAAAAAACCTTGGAAATTAAAGTCCTCCCGTGGACTACATTCCGTATCCATTTTAAAATTTATGAACCACCGAAGTTTCAAGTGCGAATCCACATATTTAAAACGGAATTGTCGGCAATCAATTGACAGTTCCACTTATTACGCCTCCTGAGCGAAATTACCATAATACTTTGCAGTAGTGTCTTCTTCATGCAAATGTTTAATTCCTAAGTTAGTATTTACCAATCATGCATTTATATGTTTACTTATAGAAAACTTTATAACTCACGGTAAATCCTAATAAAACTCATTTCTCAAACAGGAAACGAAACTTTTTTTCGAAACGAACCCTATCTCGAAATGCATTTTGGAATGATTAGTTGTATTAAATGTGATACATTATCCTGATGATATACCTAAATTCTTTGATCAGTGCCCTCTGCTTCTGTGATTTGTAATATGAAAATAGTCGAAAATTGGGACAGTTAAATGTATTTGCGTCATACTTAATTTAAACATCTATATTGTATTGGAAAAAAAAGGCCTTCTCATTGGCTCAAGTTTGTATATACGTCGGTTATACTAATACGGCCAAACACGTTGTAGATAGACCTATAACATTTCTACCTTAGATAGACAGAACAAATGAATATTTAATCATTAGTCGGAAATGTGTCACAATTTCGTCTGCATCTTTTTGTTGAAATGGTAATTCCCGACAGTCCAATATTATAATCCAATGTTTTATTTCTCCATGTCTTCCTGGGCTTTCTGAATTTTCAGAAATACACGAAATCACGTTGTCCTCAGCATAATTACGGGAGTTTTATCCATGTTTCATGAATGCATATTGGAATAAATGAAAACATAACGAAACGAAAATGAAGTAAAACGAAATGTCATATGTTCATGAAAAATTTCTCAATGTTTTATTTTCGCTGAAAACAGAAATGGAAACGCTTGCGAACTTAGAACTTCCTTGAAAAATATCATCCCAGTCTCGTGAAAAAATCTCGTTAAAAAATTTTGCTTTCGATAACATGACGAAAATTTATGCCTCAGTACAACTCTTGAAATTTCAGGTTGATTATCCGAGCTAACATTCCTACATGTAACCACCCTCTAGCCAAAGAGCCCCATGCTGCTCCATGTCATAAGAATGTAAATTTGAAAAGTCAGAAATTGGTGAGGGCATTTGGCAGGAAACCAAATACCAAAGCACGAGAAATCTAACAATCATTCAAACCTTCGACTGCTTTCATTATGAACAAAAATAACTGCACAAAACACTTTTAAACAAAAAGTTAAAAGTTATTTAAATAAAATTTTCTTACGCTTAGACAAAGCCGGACATTTTCAAAAATAATTTGAAGTTGTTTTATCAAATCAAGCCTCGAAGTCTTTACGAGTTTCCGTAATAAGTTGCCAAAATTTTCTGCACTTTTTCCGACAAAACCGACATAAATATTCACGTTGGTAATGAATGTACTTGTAAAATAAATTGGGACATCAAAATTAGTCTTCAACCTTTCCAAAAAGTTCAGTCTGGATGACAGAAGTAATTTTCGTTGCCTTTGACGCATAAATTATGGGAATCAAGATCCAGTTGGTATTTCTCGTAAAAAGAGGTCGATTATACGAGAGGAGAGTGCATATGAAAGTTGTCATCTTCGATACTTAATTTCAATATATATATATATATATAAAAATTATCAAAAACCTCCTTATCCCAAGTTTTAAAACTATTTATATCTGACAAGATAAAACTTTTAAAAAATTTTTATTTCAACGCTTCGGGGCGCTGCCCCTTTGTCAAGAATAAGAACTACAAGATAGAAGATGCTCCTCATATACATAGCATTACTTAATAATTAAAAAATACGTTAAAAATACTCAAAAGAAGTCCCTAAGGTTCAAACTTTTAGGTACAAAAGAATCCAATTTATATGCACAAAAACCTTCCCTTTTGGTTGGGTCTGATACATCCGTCCTATCAACTATTTTAACTAACATATCTTTAATTCCCTCATGACCCCCTTGATAAAAATGGGCATACAAATGTTCTCCTGGTATGCCCTTTGGCCATTACCATACCTTTTAACACTACTTGTATGGTTATTGAACCTCCTCCTGAAAAATGTCATTGTACTACCCACATAAATCTTCGAACACTTTTTACATATTATAAGGTAAATCACTCCTGCCGAATCGCAATTGAACAAATAATTAATATAAAATATACGACCATTTCTACAAAATGTAGAACCTTCCTCCACAAAATTGCAAATTTGGCAGCGTGATTTACCACGCTTTCGCATACCCTTATCCCCACTACCTTCTTCCTTAAGTTTATACCTCACTAAATTATCCTTTAAATTCTTTGGTCTCCGGTATACTATCATCGGCTTTTCTTCAAAAATACTTCTCATGTCCTCCGAGGCATGCAAAATAGGCCAGAGTGAATCAATAATTTTACCCACCCCCGACAATGCAGGGTGAAACGTCATAACTAATGGAAATCTCATTTCTTTTAATATCTCTTCTATTACTATCTTGACAAAGGAGACTCTCCCTGGTCTTAACTCTGGCCCTCTCAAATTCCGAATCTACCAAGTTTTCCTTAAAACCTCTTTTTATAAAATTACTACGAAGATCTCGTAATCTATCTCTATAGCTCTCCTCCGTACTACAAATCCGTTTAACTCTCAAGGCTTGCCCACAAGGAATCCCCTTCTTTACATGCCTCGGATGACAGGATCCGTAATGTAAATACTGATGCGTATCCGTTGGTCTACAATAAACATCAGTCGAGATCGTATTACCTTGAACCATAACCATAACATCTAAGTGTGAAAGCTTTTCATACGACCATCCCCATGTATACTTAATTAATTCATGATATGAATTAACATAATCTAAAAATTCTAACAAATTTTCCTTTCCATGGAGCCAAATGGGGAAAATATTGTCCAAAAACCGCCACCATACTAATGGATCCAGGTGATATCCCCTCAACATTTTCTCCTCTAACTTAGACATAAAGATGTTGGCAAAAGAGGGTGCAAACTTTGTACCTATTGCAGTACCTAACCTTTGATGGTAGATTTTGTCTTCGAACTCAAAATAATTATTTTCTAAAATTAATTTTGCCAAATCTACCAAGTCCTCAACAGGCACCCGTTTTTCCAAACCCAAATTACTATTACATTCCTGCATTGCTTCCCTTATACTTTCTAATCCTTCGTCGTGTGGAATATGTGGATAAAGACCCACAACATCCATACTACAAATAATAGCACCCTCAGGGATATCACCCAGCTCCTTTAATTTATACAAAAATTCTGCAGTATCCTTAATAACATGAGATAAGGTTTTAACAATAGGCTGAAGGTAAAAGTCTACAAATTCCGAAATCCTTTCCGTTGGTGTTCCATAATTGGAAACTACCGGTCTCCCCGGAACATTAACCAGTCTTTTATGAATTTTATGAAGAAGATAGAATCTACCGATTCTATTTTCTTTTCCTTTTAAATAAAGACGATTCTCTTCAGAAATTCTTCCGGTTTCCTTTAACCCAATTAATTTCCTATCAACCTCTTTACATAATTTATCCAAAGGGTTTTCCCTAACTCTCTCATAAACAGCCATTTCATTTAGTTGTTTATAAGCTTCCTCACGGTATTCTTTTAACCCCCAAACCACTATCGCCGATCCCTTATCTGCCTCCTTAATAGCAATATCCCTATATCCCTTTAAATCTTTTAAGGCTCTAATCTCCTCTCCACTAAAATTACTATAATTACGCCCCTCCTCCTTTATCGAAATAACTTTCTCTTGTAAGTTCTTAAGAAATAAATCCAATGCTGGATTGTCTATATCCAGTGTCCATGATGATTTAACCTTAAAACGCGTTACTTTATCGGAATCCATATTTTCTTTCTCCTATGCCATGAATATAAGGAGCGTCTTCTATCTTGTAGTTCTTATTCTTGACAAAGGGGCAGCGCCCCGAAACGTTGAAATAAAGGCTTTTTTAAAAGTTTTATCTTGTCAGATATATATATATATATATATATATATATATATATATATATTTACCAGAATAAAAGAACTAACCTTCAGTCAATCGTGTTATCTTCCAATGCTGTTTCGTTGCCGAATAGCTGGTCCTCCAGTCGGCGAGTAACTGGTGAATGTGCTACGGAGATTTCAATACTTGATTCTTTATTAGCAAAACTTGCAAGTGAAGGTCTTGGAAGAATTGAGTATTAAGGAAAAATAATCACCTAAAAGATTACGTGAGCAAGTTATTTACTTGACACTAAGCTTCTCTGGTTTAGCCCGATTTCATTGTGCTCGCCAGCTAATTGTCAATAGTGATTGTGGAGATTGAGGCTGCTTTTATCTAAGCAAATGGTAAAGATAGCTCGAGATCCAAGTTTTGCAATAGAAACACTGCGAAGGACATGCTGTAATTTCACTACAACACCTTCCAACCGAGGCAATCTGCAACAGTATGTGACACAAAGACTGTTAGCGAGTAGATGGAAACCAGGCTTTTTAATTCACGTCCAAACACATACTTTACTTAGAATCTTTTTGCTAAAGAAGTCGAGGCTTTCTTGTTTTTGGCGAAGGTATTTATTTTATTACTGTTTCCGATCAATGTGCTGCCCACACAAGCACAAGTCACATTTTAATCTCAGTCACAGGCGAACTAAGGAAATCAAAATTGATTGTTTTCAAATACTCAAGATGGGAGTTCTAGAAAGAATGCTCGTGTAACTTCCTCTTGATTGCTATGCCACATTATATCGTTCATCAGTTTACATTTCTTTAAGAAGTAAAATATTTTGCATTACAAACTTGAACCCATTCGTCCTCCAACTTTTAAACAACTAAGTCTAAGGAAAACTTTTGCTCTAATAATCTTGCTTTCGTGGTTTAAGACACAAGACTGAGGTTGGCGTTCTACAAACAAAACGTTGATTGAACCTTGAAAAACTTCTCATAGGTAACACCACGATCACTTCAACAAAACTAGTTAGAAGTCCGTTTTGACCTAGGTGCAGGTCGAGGTTCAGTAGGCAACACACAAACCAATAGCCGTACAAAGTGAAACCAACAGCTAAATCTACGATTACACTCACCGATTTTTTGTCACAAGTTTGTATCGCAACGAGATTGCCGTGAAAATTGGTCCTCTGGCTATACCTCTGCCGATACCAGTTACAAATGCACTCGTCATTTGTTTACTGGTGCAGTACATTATAAATAATGTCATAGAATGGCGGCTGATAACAAACAAAAAAAGTAGTAGCTGTGTTTCAATTGTTAGAAGAAGATTTTGAAATAAAATTAAGTAAAGAAACCGGATTGGATGAAACGATTCAACTCAATTAATTCGTATTAACCTTTCTTGTCCTCCATTTTAAAAAAGTTTATAATCGAACATACTCATGTGAATTATTTCAACACAAATCGGCAATTGGTATGCTACCCTAACCAACCTCAGTTTGTGTTGCAGCATTGCGTTGCAAGATTTTAACCTAACTCGAAAACTTTCAATTCTTCAGCAACGCTAAAATCAAGGTTGCAGGTATATGTTACACTCACTAATTTACCTCGCAACGCTCCTACAACACAAATTGGCAACAGAAATTTATAAATGTAACTTTAACAACGCAAGTCAAACTCAGTGTTGGATTAAGCTAGTGCAACGTTTGCAGAAAAGTAAAAGTGCTTAGCCCTTACCCACCCCGTAATTACAAATATGTGCCTAAAAATGCATTTTCTGCTTTAACACAAAACCAAATTAGTAAGTATTTGTTTTCTAATGTATAAGAAAAAAACTTGAATTTTTTTTTCTTGATCCGTGCCACTAGCTACATCTGCTCATATGTTAATTTGGCACTGGTTAACTCTGTTAAGAGCAAATCTGAATATTCAATTCATTTACCAGTCGATTCATAAGAGGACATTGGAGAAAATTGACTATAAACACGAGAAACCTTGCATCTCTCCATTCCCTCTCACCTGGCTCCCTCATGAGTGTTCAGATTGGGCCAATCATAGCACAGAACCAAAGCCCAACACAGTGGGGGCATGGCTTTCAAATAGGGGCCAGGAAATGACATGCTAGGGGCACACTTTTAGCAGAGGGTGTAAGGTGGGGGTGAGGAGATTGCTACCAATAAAAACACGATGTGAGTTGAAGATGCGAAAACCTTTAGTTCATTGAGATAAAAACTTAGAAGGAACAACTGATATCGTAAAATGGATCTGTAATGACATGGGTCGATAATAAAATTTGATTAAAAGTGACCCCCTTCGGGGCCGAAATTTCACAGCTCTGCAGAGAACATCACCTTATGCTGCTTTTCCACCCAACATAACACTTTACATAAGGGCCTTTTGACTATGAATCATTTGTGCTCACAAGCTACAAATTCTTGTGGACCACCAGGAAATTTCCCAGTGTCCCAGTGAGCCACACCACCCCTGGCCCAACATTGTCCATTAACCAGATATCCTTTGAATAGTTATTCAAAAAACAGTTTTTAAACTCAGTCAGTTTTGCCTTGAAGAAACTGTTCCCAAACATTTCTTCTCAGATGACCAACCAATGGACCGATAATTCAGCCAGTGGACAACATATCTATCAGCCAGAATATTTGAACTTTGGACAACCATCTCCCTGGTGATTGGGGTGGGGCTGGGTAATGACACTGGCAAATGTCATGCACATGTGAGGCTCAAGATTCATAGCTTAGAAATGAGCAAGAAACAATATTTAACAATTAGATTATGAACTCAAATTTTCAGTAACATGATAGATGAAAATGAATTACAGTGAAACCTGTACTAAGCAGCCCTCCATTATGCAGACCGTTCTCAAAGTCCTGAATTGAATCTCACATTAACCATACAAATACCACCTTTATTAGGCAGACACCTGTATTAAGCGGAGGCAAACACCTCTTGAGCGGATGGGGACACCTAAATCGATACAAAAAGATACCTAGTCCCTGGATTGAGCAGACAAAGTTTTCTATATTTATTGATATCTAAGAGCTTTCCCTTCTTAAAATTGTAATGCTATATCCAGGTGAAACTCGATAAGAGTCGTTCCTGGTTTAGATGTCTCATGACAGAAATTAGTAAATGTTCCACAATAGTCAGTGCATAGTTTCTAGAATATTATCATAAATTACATTTGTTTTGAGTTAATGCTATTCTTTATTGGGAGTCCAACATCAAAGTTTTCGTCCAGTTGCTGGAAAAGCAGTCTCCTCAAAGTTCAGAGACAAGGAATTTTCAAGTCATATCCTGCATCTCTGTTCATCCTTTTTCCCTTCATGATAGCTTTGCCAATGATTGTTGGATACTTAAGAAACTTATACTGTCCCACATTGCCCTGTGTTTAGGGAGACAGCCAACGACTTTCATGTTATCCCCCATTTTGGTGAGAATTAATGCAACAATATATAGTTAAATTATCATTGTTACTTGCTTTGACAACAGAAATTGCCTTTTTATCAGTTTGATTACTGGACTCCAGTTTCAGAAAATACCCCTTGTTGATTTTAGTCTTGCAGACATCCATCTACTCATGATAGCCTCTTACAAATCGACTTACTAGCAGATGTTCAGAAGAGATTATAATGCACTAAGTTTCTATCATGATAGTTTAGAATGCAAGGTGTTAAAGTGTGACTGGAGGTATTTTTAGACAGGTTTCTATTGCAAGTGTATTGCAAATGTAGAGTAAGTGTACTGTTATACTGGTAAGTCTAAGCTCATTGTCATGCCATGAACAATTTTTACTCAAATTCCATAGCCACAACCTCATCATTCATACTTTATGCAGTTGTATGAGCTCTAAAACCAAAGAATTGTGTGATGATAATGAATAAAAATGTGTTTAATGGATGTGAAACATGTAGACATGTAGACGTGAGGACGAGTCTAACCACAATTAGTATCCAGGAAGTCTGGGTACAAGAACCTCTTTTAACCCTTTCATGCATACTGTTGTCGTACCACAACAAATTACAATAATAGAACTAAAGAAAGAACAAAGAAAAAACAAAGGAGAACAAAGAACAAAAGAATAAGAAACCATGCACGACAGGTTTAAGCAGACACCTCTATTAGACAGACACTGAACAATTCCCCAAGGGTGTCTGCTTAATACAAGTTTCACTATATCAAACAAAGGACACTTTGAACTAGAAATCCAAAGAGCATTGTAAAATTTTGTTTTAAATTTACATATTGCCCTAACCCTGAAAAACAAATGGAAAAGTCCCCTCCAAAATTAAAAAGCCTGGGTGAAAAGCTAAAAAATATTACGGCAAGATTTACCAGCTAAAAATCTGTGATGTCAGCAAAAACAATCTATTCCCTTATTCCGCTCCAGACATCACAAGGATAGTATGTATTAAGCTTAGTTTTGAACATACCAGCTGTTTGACAACAGTTTGAATCAAATGAAGATTACATCACCCCATTCCTTCGGCATTCTTTTAGAGAACGAAGGAAACAATCGAGAATTTCCTTTATTTTTGGGTGTTTATTCCTTCTTTAACTCATTCCCTGCAGGATCAGTCTTCCATTATTTTACTCTGGCTAACACTGGATGATTTTACTTGATCATGTTCAGAATAGTCCCCCACCCCTTTTTGAGGGGCCTATTTCGAACACGGAAAATATTGCTGTTCAGAATAACCCCCTATTTTCTTCAGCAATGCAAACATGTTTACTAGTTCTTTTGACAGGGTTGTCCACAGTGGCATTGCTTGGGTTAATTTTAGTTGGGGGGTGTGGCCAAAATTGTGGCATACTCTGATGTTTTACAGCTTTTTATTGATGAAATCGGTGCTCGTCTCTAAGTAACATCGTTTGGGATCACTGGGTAAATTGTGACGAGCGTTTGTTCGATATCGCACCAAAAAACCCTTGGTCGTAGAAACAAATGTTGTCGAGATCCAGAACACGAGGCAATAAACTAATTGTTCAACTGGTTCAATATACTGGTATGAAATTAGGGGGCCAGGACCCCCAAATTTACATTTGGGGGACCACGGCATCTTGGAGACCCCTTGCGACGCCTATGGTTGTCGAAATATCTAACACAAATAAAACCGCGTTTGTCATAGCCTTTCGTAAGTGAGGGACACTTGTTGACAACATCGATGATTCCTTTGTGTTCAAGCCAGGATGCGTCAGCCGTTTTTTAAAGGTCTGTCGAAATATCCAGTATCATTTATCCACATCTGGAAAGGGACTTACTTGCCAGATACCTCAACGAATTTATGTGGAGAGAGCATGTGTGAGATAGCTATTTTGTAGCCATCTTGACGGAAATCGCTCGCCAGTGCAAAGTGTAGAAAGGTTCTTTCAAGAGCCACCAAAATTAAGAAATGTAATAACTAACAATACTCTTTAAACTTTGTGTTGTGCCGTGTTCGTGTTTTATATTTTAACATGGATATAAAGGGGGGGATTATTCTGGACATGGGTGTTCAGTTCAGTTCTCCAAGACGTATGAGGGGGACTATTCTTAACATGATCGGATTTTACTTGTCATCGGGAGATATCCTGCCGTGAAAGAGTTAAAAGGACAAAGAAACAAGGGGAGGCGCACACTCTAATTGATCCCTAGTTTTCTAATAAAGCTCACTAAAATCTCGTAAAAATTTCTTGGGCATCGAAGAGGTCATAAAAAATCACCTTCCATGATCCACGCTCTTTACGATAAAAAACCCGGAGCAATTACAATGGCAGTGGCATCCCATTGTGAGCTCTGAGCGGTTCACAGAAAATTAGACCACAGCTCGTTTAGTTCATGAGACGATCACTTCGTCTGTCCTTCAACTCATCTAATCGAAATGGTACGGTGGCCCACAACGGCAGCTGCAGATATGTGTATATGTCATATAAACGTGTTAGTAACATGAGTTGCAGTAAAAATGTCAGTGTAACATGAGTTGCTGTATATGTGAAAGTGTGCTAGTAAGATTCACAAGGTTTAACTTTTCATATCCATCAACGTGCCAGCTGTAATTTGGACTAAGATTTAAATAACACCTTTTCAATCTTCGTCATCTTCTTTTCTGAACTCTGTACTCCATCTGACAACATCACTTCGCTTGAATTGATGTCCGTCGTTCTTCAAAGCCCTCCACATCCTCCGGTAGCCCATTAAACAACCAGGTTCCGAGAGGAGAGTTTCTATCTTTAACCTCAGTTCTTGCTCGAACGTGGTTGTTCAAAGTAAGGTTTCATCTTCTCAAACCCCAAATTCTTAGCCGTTTTCTAAGAGTACGTTCACTCATGTTTGTAACGTGAAATTCAGACAAAAAACGTCATATTTCGTCACAGGCAAATCCAGAATCAACATAGTTTGTGACAATAGTTCGTTCTGATTGTAACAGTTGGTCAGCCATGTTGCATTAGTATTTTGCTTTCACTTCTGTTGTGAGTTTTACCAGCACGCTGTCACATATTCAACAACTCATGTTAGGGGCTGTTTACACGAGCCCGGGTTGACTTCCTACCCGGGTCAGCTCACTACCCATGGGTTTTCTTTTTTTTTTTGTTTGTTTTACATGAACCCGGGCAGGGCGTTATTTCAGATATGTTTTTCCAACCCGGGTCAGCTTTGCTCAACCCGGGTTGACACGAGCCATTCTGAAAGACGCCGTCGAATCTCCAATTCATATGAATGATATGTATCTAATAAAGAACCTTTTCTAATAAGAACCATATTTCCTCTGCTTTCTAGATATAAAACTGTTCGGCTACTACAACATATTTCCACAAGTTTTCCCTTAAACGCCAAGGGCGCTTACTTTTTAAACACACAAATGGAGACAAATGTCCAGCTGTCGCTACTCCGAGTTTCACGCGCTCTGGCACAGTTGCCAGATGGGTAGCCTGCAAACCAGCCCAAGCTACCTTAACAAGTAGCCCAAAAATAGCCCAATTATTTTTCGCGCAAAATAGCCAAAATTTGCACCAAAATAAGTAAAAACTAGCCCAATTCTTATTAAAAATATTCAAATCGAAACCAAATTACACAGTCCACAGTCAAATATCCACCAACTTTTGAAAGTGGTCAAAAACCCGTAACCCGCAACCTCCTGAAATTTCCCGCAATCAGGCTTCTAAACCAGCCCAACTGGGCGGGAAAACCGCCCATCTGGCAACACTGCGCTCTGGCGATCATCAGGCAACTGATAGATGGTTTAATTATTCACGCAATAAACACTACTGAAATATGATCTATGTCATAGGTTTATGTTATAGGTTTTGTTAGGTGAACACATTTGGTGAAAGGTTCTGCACGTCTGTTTATCAAGTTTTTCCCCCGTCGTTTCATTATAGAAAGTTTTTCTTCTAGGCAAATGTTGCATCTTCCGGAGTTTCCTTTACCAGCCGGCGCGTGTTTTAAGAGTGACCATTTTATGTTGTAATCTCGTTTGCCTCGTTTATGTTTCCACACGAGCTTAGAAAGTTCCGTCTCGTTTGCATACTTCACGTTGGTAAATGATTTTTTATGGTTCCCGGAATCTTTCTTTAAAGGTGTTGGCAGTGACGATGGGTTGTTATGACTACATGGGTAGTTATGGGTAGATGTCGTTACTGTCCGAGACTCGGACAGTACATTCGACGTGACGATGGGTAGTTATGATGGGGCAGAAGTATGCGAGCTAGTAGGCCTCTTCATGCTACATTCTTTACAAAAACGTTTCGGAAAAAATATCGGACTCTACCGCGACGACGGACTGGCCTTAGTACAGACGAAGTCTGGACGCCTAAGCGACAAAGCTAGAAAAGACCTCATACAAACATTCAACGACTTTGGCCTAAAAATTACCGCTCAAATTAACCAACAACTCACTAACTTCCTCGACTTAACACTGAACTTAACCGACGGCACTTATAAACCCTATCGCAAACCAAATGACAAACCGCTTTACATTAACCGTTCATCCTACCAACCGCCATCAATCATCCGTCAACTACCACTATCCATCATCCGCCGTATTAACACGCTATCATGTGATAAACAGGCTTTTGACTCCACAGCCTCACTTTGTAACGATGCTCTACACAGCAACTTCGACATGCAACTAACGTACAACCCTATACCAAACAACCCAAGACGAAACAAACAACGCTACACTATTTGGTACAACTCACCTTTTAATAAAAACGTCAGAACGAACATCGCACACGACTTCTTACAACTCATAGACAAACATTTCCCACCAGCTAACAGACTCGGCACTTTATTCAACAGACACACGGTACGAGTAAGTTACAGCTGTACAGAAAACATGAAATCAGTCATTTCAAAACACAACAAGACGATACTTAAGAAACACGACAATCCATCCAGCACATCGAATACAAATAACGACCTAACCCGACCCTGCAATTGCCGTCAAGCTACCCAATGCCCAGTCAACGGAAAATGCCTAGAAAAAAGCGTTGTATACCAGACCGTAGTGACGAGCGCCGATAATCAAGAGAAACACATTTATTTCGGTGTCACTGCCAACACCTTTAAAGAAAGATTCCGGAACCATAAAAAGTCATTTACCAACGTAAAGTTTGCAAACGAGACGGAACTTTCTAAGTTCGTGTGGAAACATAAACGTGGCAAACGACATTACAACATAAAATGGTCACTCTTAAAACACGCTCCGGTTGGTAAAGGAAACTGCGGAAGATGCAACTTCTGCCTAGAAGAAAAACTTTCTATAATGAAACGACGGGGGAAAGACTTGATAAACAGACGTTCAGAACTTTTCACCAAATGTATTCACCTAACAAAACCTATAACATAGATCATATTTCAGTGGTGTTTATTGCGTGAATAATTAAAGAATCTGTCAATTCCCTGATGATCGCCAGAGCGCGTGAAACTCGGAGTAGCGACAGCTAAACATTTGTCTCTATTTGTGTCATTTTCGCTCTACCTGTAATGGTATCGAGCGCTCTATATATTGAAGTCACTTGTGCAGCTTCTCGGTTACACTTTGTTGGATATGTATTGTGGTAACGACGGAGAATATAAATAAATTAACCACCCATTTCGCACAAACGTTTTCGCTTTTATTGAAGCTCTTCAGGTGCTGACTAAAATATCATATATATATATATTATAAAAAATTGTATATATATATATATATATATATATATATATATATTGTTTAAACGAAAACTTGGATGAAGCTACAGTCAAAATAGGAGAAGGGTATTATTATTAATTAACTTTTAGTTGTTACAAGCAGTTCCTCGATTGCTTTGTCATTGACTACGGATGAATGCCAAGTTGGGGAACGATTACACAATAGCCCCTTTGTGAGTGGTTAAGTTGAATTTTCAGTTAAATTACTAAAGAGGTATGTGGGTTTGGTTAAGAAATGAATGATGAGATATATTCAGATTTACGCCTGTCAAAATTTCTAGATGCTGGGCTTAGTTCATGCGAAAAAACTAATGATTACTTAATTGGATCCCACTTGATCAGAGGAAGTGGTGCGGTCGAGAGATAAATGAAATAGGGAAAACAAATAAGCGCGCTTTTTCCTACGAATGTCTGGTTAGCGTTCGTATTCAGGAAAACTGACTTCAATGGCTGTCCTGGTTTATGGTACCTCTTAAAAAAATAATTTTTGTAAATATTTGTATTCCTTTGCGCAAAGCCAATAAATTTACAGAATTTTAATCCTCCTCAAGTTTACACGAAACGTTGTCGCTGGCCAGACCCACATATAGTCTCCGAAATCCCAGGAATGTCCATCGGATTATTCAACCAAATACTGATATTGTGACATGGGGGTCATAGGAAGATTTAACATTGGCTTGGCTGGCTATAAAACATTTTGTTCTTAAATAGTTTGCTGAGGATTTGTAATATGTTCTTTTATTTCCAATTAGTCCATAAATCATGTTGCTTGTTGGTGTACAGAACTTCATTATTGATCACTTGATTCATACTTGATTCTCAAATCATTTCGTTTTACGTTATAATTGCAGAGTTCAGTTCGACCTCCCGGTACTGCGATTTATATTTCATATCCACCGCTTGATGTAAACATTAAAAGGTCAAGCAACACAGAGTTTGTTCGTTTGGCTTAAAGCTGACACCGGAATTGGCGTTAAGATTGAAAGATGAGCACCATCCCAGCCAATCGCTCTAATGACTCGATTATGTTTCCTGTTTTTGTCAACAGCTTAGCCAAGGAGGCACTGGAAGGTTGTAGCCACTAAATTTCACAGAACTAGTCCAGTCATTTTGAGAAATATTACACAAAACGTAATAGAATATTTCGGGATCAGTCTCAGAGGGACCAAAATGCAGAATGCTTTTTAGTTGTCTTTCTCCTAGCGCAATTTTTAGGGTAAAATTTTTAGGGCATTGACAATCCATGATCTCTGATCTGCACAATCGAAAACAAAGCAATTACATTGGTTGGTGATATTGGATTGTGTACTCTGATTGACTGATAGGAATCAGACCACTTTGTGCTTCGTTCATCAAGTCATCATTATAATCTGTTCTACAACAAATCTGATCTATTTGCCCATAGAATTCCATTCATTTCAGAATATACTTGGCCCAGTCTTCTTTGAGTTACGATTTAAACCTGGGATAACTCTGACTCCAACATGAATCCATCAACTGATGGTTCTAAAAGATCACTATGGATAAAGCCGCAGTCGCGCATTGATTCCAACTCTAAATTTGAATTCCTCACGTCACAGCACATTGGCCAACCTGGGGTTTGAAAACACGACTGAGGTGGCCATCGCACGTTACTTTAGTACACTTGTACAAGCAAAAGTTTGCCTAACGCTCGCGTTTAATTTAAACTATTTCTAAAATGAGAAGATTTTGTTCCGCTGGTGTGAATTAGATATAAGGAAACGGAGTTAGAAGTGTATATCTCACTCTACCCAGAGACACACTGGTTTGTGTGAGATCTTACCAAATACTTTCCAATCACAAACGTAAATTGAACTTTCAAAACATCACGCACAAAGTGATTTGCGAGCATAGCCGATAAAATTACTAGGGATTCACATTTTATTAACTTCTTTAAACTTTGTCTTATGGACACCGATCATCCCACCCTAATATCTTTTCAAGACTAAATGAACCAATTTTAAGTTGGTGCACCAAAGTACGGGGGCACTTTTGAACACGATAAGAGCATCTCAGAATATATACTATTTGATCAAGTTTTCTCACTGAGAAGAACGTGTTTTGTTAACAGGAAATAACACTTTCGACGTTAGAAGAGCAATGCCTCTAATGTTGTACAGTTTCGACGTTCTTGTGCCTTTTCCTTTGTTGTGTAAGTTTCCCATCAGTATTCATGTTGATATCTGGAGGTTATGCTTAAAAAGGGTCAGCCGAAATAGCTAAACCTGAGCCAAATAAAACTGCAAATTATTGCAAACCAATGTCCGTGTATGGAGTTCGTTGACGCGAGCCCAACCAGAAAAGTTTACAAAGAAGGTGAATGTCTCTGCGAGGGATGTAGTTTCTAAAGCAATTAACTTGAACCGCTAGCCCTGGCGACCAAAAGCAAGCGAAACAATCGACAAAAATTTGAATCCCACACGAACTTGCTTCAAGCCAGTGCAACCAGATGCACGTCAGAACTTGCAGCGATTTCCATGCTGGCTTGATCTACGACTTACCTTCATCAAGTTTCGGTCATTTTGTATTCAGTAACCCATTAGGTAGCTCAAATGTTATCCGGCCATCCAGGCCGCTATAACGAATTCTTTAGCAAAGTTCAAAACGAAAGCGGAAGATCTGGCGTAAGACAACCTTGAACCGCAAACATACGACAGCTTGCGAAACTTGCTGTCACAGTGAGTGAAGATTTTCAAATTAATGATTTGCCCAAATACTCAAGGTATTGAAAAGCGAGTTGTGGATTCATATTCTAGCAAAGTTTCACCTTGAATCCTCAGCTTAAAGCCGCCATAAACGTCTAAACGATTCTCCTATCATAAGTATGCTTGTTAACTTACCTCTCTCCCATGTTCCCTCTATAATCTGCTTCGATAAATGGATGAATGTTCCCAACTTGTAGGCTGATTAAAAGCTCATCTGCTTCGCTTCTAAAACAAAACTTTACCTCCAAAACTTACTTTACTTCGGCCCTCAAGTCTAATTTCGGCCTATGCTCAAATGAACGGCGATAAAAACATGGGCTTAAGTTAAATGTTTACAGCTGGTAACTCAATACCTTACTACAATTCTTTATCCTGCCATGCCAAAACCTAATTATTTCACATTCCTTTACCTGTCAGTATAAACGGTGAGTGTCGTTTGACTAATTTATAACAAACAAACAAAACTACGTTACGCCTATTGACCTTTGTTTTAACAATACGAACTTTTCTTTATCATAAAATAGCGTGCATCCGAAATAATTTTATCTGCTAACTTTTATCAAACTGTTTTGTGTTCGATGTTTCGACAATTAAATCGCGACAGCCTCCCACAGCTTGGGTCAAAAGTTCAAGATGAAACGATAAAGCTTCTGTCATCAAGATGTAATTAAATACGGTACGAATTTTTCCGAGTTTCATTTTCTATTTCTGCTGACGGGAGATGCAGCACCCCTTCACCACATCTTCTGAAGATTATGCACAGACCTTGTTTATATGGCAGGTTGTCGGCAGCATCACGGACACCCTCTGTTGAGAGTCAACTTTATCAACCTCCGCGAGTGAATACTTTGTATACTCTGTGCGTGCTGGTTTGTGTCTGGTACGAAGGGAGCCAAATACTTCATAATATGATCTATATTTTATTAGATATTGACCAGTTGTAACTGGAATTCTGCAACCTGGGTGTTGGGACATCTTCCTGTAAACACAAAACCTCTTAGCAACGTTTTTCAACTTGCAGTTCTACACTAAATGTGCAGTTCTAAAGAGATTAGTGCAGTTCTAAGGAAACTGACCAGTTCTAAATTACGTAATTCTCAGCTTGTTTGTTCAAAAGATCATCGAATGGAAGCAATAATGGCATATTCGTAAAGCCTCTCAATTCAGTCTCAATTCAGTGTTTGGAGTCACTTATTCCCTGCCTTTCGTACGAAATACCACCGTTAATCAGTTTGGACAAAAGACTCAGTGTACTTCTAAACTTTTTTTAAAATCCGCTCTTAGTATCCGTTTTCAAAATTCTACAACAGCTTGTTTGCTGTCAAACGAAATGCGTTGAAGTTTCAACTTCGGTCAATTAGATATCAGAAGGTTCGCTTTGGAGAAAGAGATTCGTAAAAAGCAATCTCGTTCTACCACACTTGAGCTTCTAACTGTAAACGTCAATTACGATGTATACAAAAGTTTAACTAAGAAACCCTTTCATCAAATAATTATATCCATAAATTTATTGAAAAAATTCAAAGATATTGGCACGCTTTAATTCTATTATTTCAGCACCTATCAAATGTAACGTTGATTGATGACTGTGATAAAAATAACATCATATTTCCGGCTCCAATTATTACATCATGCGTCACATTAAAAACTTCAATTATCGTTACTACAGTCCTTGCTCTTCGTTGGCTTTTGATAGCCGATAACTGGCATTGTATTATTGACTATTTGTTGGGTCAAGAACTCAAGATAGTTTGATTGCTGCAACGAAACCTCTTGGCTTTTGTTGGGTCTGGATTAACGGCTGTCATTGTGTTATCTGCAACTGTTCACTTTCGATGGTTCCCTTCCTGTCATAGGCTTCTTGGATATTTTTACGATCTTGACGACTTGATTGGTATTCATTCCTTTCTCTGGCACTGATTGGGACTTGATGGTTCTATTACTTTCACTGCTTTCTCTGGCATTGTTTGGGTCTGCATGTCTTGATTTCTGTCACTCTTACGAGTTTCACTGAAGTAGTTGGTTGTTCATGACATGATTCATGTCGAAGAAACAGTGGTGGCGCCAGACATCCTAGTCTGTGAGCGAGGCAACAGAATTTGTAAGGGAGGCAAAACCTCCAGAAGAATATGCTAAATTTTGCACGAAATATGAAAACCATAAAGATAATGGAATATTCAGCTTCACTACTTCAGGACTTTCAATGCTCTCTGAGTTTCCCCTTTATTTTTCTTTTTTCATCTGGACTAACCAGTTTCGTCTTTTTTCTTGCTGCTTGGCTCTCATTTCGTACGTGATTGATCGCTTTTATGGCTTCGTTTTATTCCAGTTAACACTAAAAATCGCAAAAGATGGAAACCATTATAGAGATTTTATGCTAAGGCCACTGAGGTGGAGTGAAGCGAAAACGCTCGAGATGATTTTGATATTTTATGACGATAAAATTTTTCCGGTTATACCTCTGAAATTTCACCTTTTTAATAAAATACCATTACTTTATTTTGAGGCAAAAAGAAAATAATACATTTGCGCTTGGAGATACGGAATTTATCTTCTCGTGTTCAATCTGATATGCCACTTTTAACCATTACGAAAACCGATGAGACGCTATAACCATAGAGCTACCAAGACTCAGATGGTGAGCTAAGATGCAAGTTCGACATATGTGCGACCTAAGCGGAAGCCACTATATGTTAATAATGCTATAACATATGAGTTATCTCATATTTATGATAGGTTATATCATGGGCCTATTCAGAGGGTTGCAGGTTCGATCCCCGTCTCGCGCTCACAAATCGTTTTTCTGAGGATTGAGCTAGACGATCGTTCATCTATCATCTCAAGATATCTCCAAGCTCTCACACTTCTAAAATATAAATTTCCTCAATATCATTATTAACATATAGGGGCTTCCGCTAAGGTCGCACATACGCCGAACTTGCACCTTATCTCACCATTTGAGTCTTGGTAGCTCAATGGTTAGAGCGTCTCACCAGTCATCAGAAGGTTGCGGGTTCGGTCCCCGTCTGGGGCTGAGAAATCGTTTTTCTGAGGATAGAGGTTGACAATCGTTCATCTATCATCTCAAGGTATTATTTTCCTTGTTTTAATGAACATTCTGACTGATGACTTTGAAATAGTGTTGAAATATCACTGTTACAAACTTTTCCACTAAATTTGTGGCTCAAATCTTGAGTTTTCAGGATGACTCTCTTTACCGAAAAATATAAAGCATGCCCAGCGTTTTGAAAAGTTTCGAAAACCGAATTACAACATTACAATGAAAATGACAATGACATTGATGATGATAATGATTATGGTGATGATAACGAAAATGATAATAACGATAGAGTGGATGAATCATACCTCTTCAAGTTACCACTAGGTACTGAAAGCAGAGGCCACTCCATTTACAAAATAGTTTATTGCAAAGCCAAAACCTTCACCATACCTGTTTTAAAAAATATATGGTAGGTCAGAGTATAAATAGTACACACTGTGCCACCAACACCACAGTCACAGTGGCGACAGACACATGCACTACTGCTTTACCAACAATATCCCAGTCTAAGAGGTGAGGAACACGTGCACTACCACTGTGCCACCAAAGCTCCAGTTAGAGGTGAGAGACACGTACACCACCAATGTACCACCAACACTCCAGTTACAGAGGTGAGAGACATGCACGACCACTGTGCTACCTACACCCCAGTTACAGAGGTGAGAGACACATGTATTACAACTGTATCACCATCTCTCCAGTTAGAGATGAGAGACACAACACTACCACTGTACCACTATCACTTCAGTCAAAGAGGTGGGTGTATAGTTCTTTTTAGGAAACTTTTTTGTTTTAGAGATTTAACTAATAACTGGGAACAGTTACAGATGAGGATAAAAGGTACAATACTGAATTGATCGGCATTCAATGAAAGCTTACCTCTTTAAAATGGTCGGCTACACTTCCTTTAGAAAGTTCCATGCAAAGTGACGCCCTATTAGATTATAAGTAGCCACATAGGAGACCACAGTGGCTGTGTCTTGGGTTTTGATCTTGCTTACGTTGATAGCGTATTGCAAGTACCTGGGGACGAGCAACAAAATTTAATTAATCCTACGTAATATTGTTAGTACATCGTGTAATATGTACGTTTGGTTGTTAAGCTTATAGCTCTGGAACTTCGATTAAGGACTGGTTATAAAACTTTTGAAATATTAACTGTTTAGAATTTACTATATATCTGTTAATAAGCCACGGTTCAGGAGTTCCTGCTAAGCCGTACATAATCTTAGTACTTTCGGAGGCCACAATGGGTTTTTGAAGTCTTTTGAAAGCTACGTCCCATTCTTTTTCACCACTTTGAGACATTCCAAAGAAATAAACAGCTGATGTGAGATCTGCAGGGACAGGTCTTATGGAGCAAAAGAAAATAAAAGCAAATTTTTAGTGAATGTAATACATCATACTCATTCACTAAAGTGTCTTTGTTTATTCTGGATAACCTTATCATCTACCTGAACTGTTCTCCCTAGAGGTCCAGTAAGGGCCACCCCTCACGGGTCCAGTGTTACTACAGGAGGAAACTGGGGTACCCGGTACAAACTGAACAACACTCTTCTCACATGTGACCAAGGTAATTTTAATCAGATAATTGCATGGAGCCAAAATCGGATTCAAGTCACAGTGGTGAGAGAGACGTGCACCACCACTGTACCACCAGCACCCTAAGCCGTCCGTTACTGCAGTGGAGAAAGCGTCCGCTCTTTGACACATCAGTCAATGGTAGGATTCTCATGTTTTCGTGGATAACAAAGGCGTTAACCTTTGAATAATGGAAGTGTTGAGAAGTAAGAGTTTCTTTTTGGTATCGACAGTAAATGACAAGACATTCATGCCATCTTGGATGATTACCAGTATTTATAATTGTAAAATAACGTAGAAGGAATTGCTGTTCATGTTACAACATATGTAATGGTAAGACTGTCATGTCAACTTCCCATGATTCTCGACGGAGATGACGTCACTTAACATTTAGGTCACCTCTCTAATGAATATCGTTCGTCACTCACAAGTAGCTGGGCTAATGTACTGGACATGTTAATTTAGAGGGACAACGCTTGCAAAAACACGTTTCACTTACGATTTTGTATCGTTTTTGATCCATACACCAAAATAATCCTCGGTCTTTTTCATACAGGTTTCGTTCTTGACGGAGCACGTGGCGTAAATCGCCTCGACGCGGAAATACCTGACTGAATTAATACAAGACCATTTTAATCCTCGAATTACTTAGGTTTGCAAAAATAGATACACAACGCACACTTATACACACGTATATAAAAGATATACAGGTAGGAATGAAGTTCATACCCTTCGAACTTATCTGCCTAATCATCAACTCACCCATCTACCTATTTACACACCTACCAATCCACCTACCTATTTACAAAGTTTACTCATCTACCTACACATCTACCCTGGTGGCACAGTGGTGGTGCACGTGTCTCTCACCACTGTGACTAGGGTTCGATTCCGGCAGCGTGCAGAAATCTGATTAAAAGTTACCTTGGTCACATGTGAGAAGAGTGTTGCCCAGTTTGACTCTACCAAGCATCGCAGGTTTTCTCCGGGTACTCCGGTTTGCTCCTGTCATAACACTGGACCCATGAGGGTAGGCCCTTAACGGACCTCTTGGGAGACCAGCTTAGATACCTAATAGGGTTATCCAGTATAAATAAAGACACTTTACCTTTACCTTTACCCACCCACCTACCTATCTAACTACTTACCCACCTATCTACCTATCCACCTACCCAACTATTCACCAACCAACCAACCTACCTACCTATCTGCAAAACTACCCAACCACCAACTTACCAACCCATCTATCCATCCATTGACATACGCACCCATCCACCTAAATACCTGCCAACAAACACACACACATACATACACACACACAAACATACATAAAAACATACATATGTAGTTACATTCATACATTCCTATAAACGTACACATACATATGATTAATTGTATGTACATACATAAATACATCCAGCTGTAGCTTTTCTTTTCTAGAATTTTCTTTATTTTATCTATATCCGTGGCCAACAAGTTTGACAACTTCTCTACTGCGAATAGCTCAAAGTTTGCAACAGTTTCAGAACTGTTACCTTTCTAAATGAGTTCCGTTGTTTTCGAAGCCAAGTTTGTCCAAGTTGGGCCTCATTTTCTTAAACCACTATTCCTTCAAATTAAAGAAAATAAAAGTTCAGTTTTTAAGAACCTTTGTCAGCCTGAAGGTTCAGGACACACGTTGCAATTAACCAAGTATCTGTAAAATACTTTATACACCCTAAAATTGAAGCTACAATAAGATTAAATTGAATTTACTAATATTAAATTTCAGTTAACTTTTTCAGTAGGGTAAAAGAGGATGAACTCACCATCAGTCCCTCGTAAATTATTCGGGTTCTTGGTAGAATTTTGGTTAAACCTTCGATACTGTCACATGCAGCACTCCAAGGAACGAAACCTTCCTCTTTGTCCAGATAAAGATTTAGTCAGGTCTAACGTGTACTTGAACTCCAGAAGTTGGATGCTAGACAGAAGAAAATAAAACGAGACAGAATTACGAAAAATCAAGTACAGAAACTGTTTCATTATACAACATGACAATATCAATAAACAATATTAATTGACAAAGATAACACAGCACTGTATACAGTAATAGATGCTTTGTCGGAGTCATCCTCACAGACATACATGAAAAGAAACTTTTTGTGGTAACCTGACACTGCCGATATCAACTAAAAAGAGCTGACTCGAGCAGGATTTGAACTCACACCCTCGTGATACCGGTCCGCCGCTCTACCTGTTGAGCAAACGAGTCCACAGGGATTGGAGGCGAGTTTTTATCCAATGTAAGTGCACGAGATATTCTCGCGACAACTTAACGCTTTCCAAAAGAGGATGTGCAGTGTTTCAATTCTATTTCAGAATCATACTTGATTGATATAGAATGAAAGGATATGTCCACTCCATATTTTATACAGAGATATTAGGCCAACAAATTGAATTCTGTGTCCATTTTCACTGGTGATTATCCCAGTATCCATGATCTATTAAAGGACACTCCCAGATACAAAGATGATGTGATAAACTTTAAACAAATTGTGGCCACACCTTTGAAAGGTGCTCTCCATGCAAAAGCATAAATCAGTTATGCTCCTCTATTTTTCACAGATCAAAGATCAACATGTAAGATGAATGTTTTCAATCACTCATATATACAGTAGAACCTGAGTTTTACGACCACCCCTTTTGCCAGGCAAAAGTTGTAGTAAATGCCAGGTGGTCGCTCAAGTCAGGTAGCGATGTCAGGTAGTGGCCGCCATATTTGCGTGTTCAACTTCCGGAAAATGCGTAAATTTAAGCAAAATGCGCATTATTATGATTGAACAAGCAAACCCAAATTTCATTGAGGATTACTTTATTCAACTAAGAATCGCACAAGAATTTGCTTAAGTTAATCTACTTATTAAGTGAAAAGAAATTGGTCATCGTGAACTGCTTCGATTTCCTAACTCGTTCTGAAAGAAATTCACAATAGCATAAGTATAACTGCACGGAAGTGATCAAAACTTGATCGAAGCCGTAAGTGCGTAGTTTTTCTCGTTTCCTGTATTCTCTTTGCCAAGACAGTTGGAGCGATTGTGTAGCGGCACTGATTCAAACGGTGAACTTAACTCACGAAACTTAATTATGATCGATCAAATTAAATCTGCTCTACCTATTAGGTTCGGCAGAAGAAGACGCTGATCTTCCGCCGAACTTATCTCATCAATCAAGTTCGGCACATGAGTTAAGCGGTCAGCAATTTTAATTTGCAGTGGTTTGCTCGTGACAGGTAAAATTTCTTATTTTGACCGCTAAAAAGTGGTCGCTGGTCGCGTTAGACAGGTGGTCGCTCACCGCAGGTATATTTTAACTACAAATCGTCCGTGCCAGAAAAACTGGTCGTATATGACAGGTGGTCGTAAAAAGGGGGTTCGTAAACTCAGGTTCTACTGTAGCTGTCAACGAACCTTTTCAAATAACTTTTTCCCATTGAATTGTTCATTATACATGCATAAAACAAATAGGTTCCACTTTAGTTCCGCTTTGTGCAGTTACAGGTGTTAACACATCAGATGACTTCATCTGGTGAGAAAGTCATTATCAGAGGTCCACTATGACTAGAAAGATTTTTATTCTAAGAAGTATATCATGAAGCCAAAAGTAATGTGAAAAATGGAGCGTGGTGTTGGCTGTTTGGGATGCAATAGTACTCTGCCAAAAAACAAGAACATGAGATACGTACTGACATTTTGTGTGAAAGTTCACCGTAAGAGGGAAAAGGCCCTTTCAAACATTTGACATTATGTTGCCATTTGTTTATCAAAATGTAATCAACAATAGAAAAGATGTAAGTCTGTTCATTAAGGACTACAAATTGCGGTGAGAGATATTTACAATGGCCAGTATTTAGTGGCATTTTAGCAATCAACAGAGCAACATAAAGCTAAAGATAACTACATCCTAAGACAAATATTAGTGCCCAGCATAAAACACAAAACAAAGCCATTGAATAAGATAAAGGATTTGATTTGCTTTGTTTTATGCTGGCCCCTAATACTGTACCACTGTTTAACCACTAGCATCCCAGTCTTATAGACACTTAAACTTAAATTGTGTACTCTGCCAGGTAATACGGGGCAGGTATTTCACAAGTTTCAAATAATTTTTGCAAGCCCTGAAAGGATGAGGAAAATGTGACAAATGAGCTATATGTATATTATATATTATACATATAATACATTGTTATATATATTGTATGTATATTTTATTATATATATTATATATTTTATATATAATATATGTGGGTCAGATATACATACAATATGTGGGTGCATATACAATGAATATACAATATATATATACAATATGTGGGTCAGACTACTGACAAGTTCTGTTTTAGGTGGTACAATTATAAAGCTTGTTACTGTAGAGCTTGTAGGGGAGCTGAGGTGCCACAAAAGCATTTGCACGAGCACTTTATGGGAGAAAACTATCAGGGTTTAGAAAAAGATGTTGAAATTACATTGATAGAAAAGACCAACCCATCTGACCCAACTAAACACGAGGATTTTTGGATTCGTGCATCAGGAACTATGGCTCCTAAGGGACTTAATGTGGCATTATTTTAATGTTAATTATTCTACCTATGGGACTTTGGAATTTATTATGTTAATTATCTGCTGTGGTAGATATAAGAGGAAGGTGTAATATGTAGAAGTTTTTCGTGAAAAAATATATGAGTCAAAACATTAAATTTGTGGTCTTCTTGATTAATTTATATAAAATTTCTTTAAAAAATCTTTATTAAAAGAAAAGAAAATACATCTTATATTTTGGAGTACAGTACCTTTGTTCTGACAAAGGGGCTGTGCTCCAAAATGTAAAATGTATCTCTTCTGGTATTGGCTCTTGAGTTGCCTATATAATGTAGGCTTCTCCATCCTGCTTGTCAGCACTGTACTGATGAGGCCCAAAAGGCCGAAATGGTTCTGTATGCAGTTAGATATATAAATATATATATATATATATGACCACCAAAGCTGCCAAATAAGATATTTATTATTTGACTATTTCATAGAACTGTTTCTACCCAGTAATGGAAGATTTATTTTATTCTATGTGTAATTTATGTATGTTCAAATTTAACCAATCATTATTTCCCAGTAACAACAACACAATATGCAAGAAGCCAGCAAATTGCTTTAATTTGATTGGATAAAATACAATGCAGCATTTTTTCTGTTTCCTAACCAATAGGCAAAATTCATATGAATAAAATAAACAAATAAGTAAACAAATAATTAAAAAGATGAATAAATGATGGAATGAATTAAATAAAAATAAGTCACATCATATAGCCCTCAAAATTCAGGTCGGCATTTGGCATTGCCGACGTAAAAGCTGCTCTAGGTTAGTGCATGGTCGGCTTATTTATGCTGACCTTGAGTCATATTTTCATCGGCATTTTGCATTTTTACTGAAAATATGTTCATAGCACTATAAACTATTGTTTTGCACTATAAACTATTGACAAAAATGCTTCAACGTCAAGTGATGCATCAGCAACTGGGGCTCCATGTCAAGCAACCCTGATGCCTTATATCACAAAGCTCACTCAGAATGGCAATGGCGACATTAATTTTTGTCTAGGTTGGCAAATTTTTGCTGGCTTTTGGCTGGCGTAGATCGGCATTTAACTGCCGACTTAAAAATGCACGAATTTCGAGGGCTGCATCATAAGTCAAGCTCACCTGATATTGACTAAGGTACATGCCATATGGCTTGAGCAGTTACCTGTTGTTTTGAAGCACAGCATCATGCATTGGTGTTTGAAGTTTACTGTCCCTAACTCTTATGTCAGTAGTCTGTTAGAAAATAAAAAAAAAAAAAATAGAAAATAAAAAATAAATTAAGCTATTTATTTATTTTTTAACCTTCTGTTCTATCATATATTCAACAAGTTCTCTATGACTACATTTTATTGCTATGTGCAAGGCTGTCCTTTATGTAAAAGGTTAAAATCAGTTAATAACTACCACAAGCAGTTTAAACAGAGCTGCCTAAATGGTTTGGCAAGGGAACATTGAAAAAAAAAATTTTAAAAATACAACATGACCAAGTGAATATTACCCTCAGGGAGCTATGCACAGTTGGACTGTTGGATTAAAATTACATTTTATTTATGCAATGCACCCCAAAAAGATAGCATATCCCTTTTCCCATGAATTGATCAGTAAAATGGATAGCCAGCAACAAAAATATTAACATTGTGTATTTGTAAAATGTCAGAAAGATCATTCTATTGCTTAGTAAAACAGTAAGAGATTGATCAGTAAAAGAGATTACAGGTGGAGGCACAATCTCCACTTAAAATGGTCACAGCATGACATTCAGCCATAGGCATTGTGTTCAGGTACATACTAAAGAGACCCTCTTCTATGAGGCCAAGAAGAAGTGAGACGAGGGAAGAAAGGAGTAAAGAGGATAAAAGAGGCTTATAAGACTGCAAAGAAACTCACATGCAAAATCATCACCCCTACATTTACATCATGCATTAAACAATTGTTGGCAAATCATGTAAAGGTTCAGCTCAAACAAAATCAATTTACAAGCTTCACCATATTCCCATGTCATCAAAACAAAAAAAACAGTGGTCACAAAAAATTAAATCATTTGTGCAGAATTAGTCTTGTATCTCATTACCACATCATAAACAATGACTTTATCATATGCTGCAATTATCTTTTACCTTTTATCTCATTGCAACAAATTGATGCCGAGAAACTCAAGATATTGCACAGTAAGTCTGAAAAGAAAAACATATTACAAATTCTTTACCTATTAATATCAAAATGATAAACTAACAGATTCCATACTCTACTGAATGTAACTGTCTTAAATTACAGTAGCCAGAACTAAATACAAAATGCCTTCTCAGGCATCATAAAAGCTTTTCATAAATTTTTGTCCATTTGGCTGGTTTGAATAAAATCACCTGGTGTTAGTTGAAAAATAGAAAATGTTACCTTACATTAGTTTATTATTTATATGACAGAATCATATTATGCGAACATAAGCACTTCTGACTGTAGAAAAACATGTTTTTTCTCCCTTTATATTATCATTTAATAACAATATTTTCAATATGCCAATTAGAACACATTTATGTACATATGTGCAGTATATTTGTATGTATACTAGAGCGTTTGGACAATCATAGCACCCTTCGTATAAACATAGCTACAAAAATTGGAAATTAACCTTAAAGCAGGCCAAATGAAATATGTACAATGTCAGGGGACATGTACATCTCACTAGTAATTGTTAGGAAGCAATAAAAGTTATTAAGTAAACTTATTTGCTGATTTTTATGAGATAGTGAATGCACTGTTAATTATGGACACACTGCCCATAGTTGTTTTCCCAGTTCAGTAAAACGGCCATTATTTGACAAACTTTTCACCAAAGGGGCTATTATACTATGCAAGTTGTCTTGCAGATGGTGTCACTACAGCTGATTCCATCATGTTGCAGTTGTAGCATAAAGAGGTGCTAAAGTTAAAGTAGGAAATATTCATTGCAACATAAGTTATCATGGAAACATATCCAGTTAGGACTAAGACTGAACCTAATATTTATTTTCATTAACTGATTTTGACTACCATTGCAAGACAAATTGCATGAAAAATTTTACAGTGTAAAACACCTCAAAATTTTGTTGGAGTATTGCTACAAGCATTATTTGCAAAAAGTAGAACTTGGTTCAACTTTGTGCAACAATTGCATAATGTTGTGAGATTTAGTGATTGCTGACTGTGTTTCATGATGCAATTTCTGCTGCAATTTGTCTCACAACAAAATTGTAAGAAAAGTTGTCAGAAAAATTGTAAGACACTTCCATAGTGCAAGTACGTAATGCCTGGCCATGATTTTTGCTTTATGACATGTCAGTTATCCACAACAGTCTCTCGTTTTATCTCAGGGCTACTCTAACACAGATGTGGACAATATTTCATTTTTGTATTGAATGATATAAGCTTTTGGAAAGAAAAAAATTAACACAAATCTTACTCGCAGGAAGTAAGTAAAAGTAAACGGGCAAATAACACAATAAAGACTGAGATCTTACAGGCAACCATTCCTTGCTGCATGGTGCACACACATTCTTCCACTGTTATCAACGTCATAAAGGACTTGCTCCAAACGAAAGGAGTTGGAAAATTCCACCCCAGTTACCAGATTGACAAGCATGATATAGAGCAGTTCCGCAGTAATTATTTCGTACGGTTACATCTGCCCCATTTAAAAGTGATGTCCGCACTTTATCTGGGCTACCCAGGGCAGCGCGATGAAGGTCTGACAGTCCGTGCCGTGCAGAGCTTTGATTAACATCATTCCGACCCGGTTTTGGCTCATCAATAATCAGTTCTGAGGACGTTGTTTTGCAATACAGCCACAAATCATGTCCGGGGACCACGAACCTAGAACGAGAGCCCGTAGTACAGCGCGGTTGTTTGCATCAAATATATGCGCGCAAATCTGAGTCGTTAAAAAATGGCGGTTAGTTCGAAACTCTAAAAGCGGTACTCAACAATTTTACTCTTTTAGAAACGTGATATAAACCATTTTTCGCGACGTCTTTTGATTTTGTTGCAGCAATGAATATCAACGATAAAAACAGGTATGTCTCTGGGTAATACATGTAACAGCAGTGTTTGTTATAGTGCTTAAGAATGGTAACTGAAAACATGTTGCTTCACCGTACTGACATTCATTTTGATACTGTGCACCACAACTGACTCCTGCTTTCACAGCTATTTAACGCAAGATAATTTACTGTATCTGATTGTGCTTGTCAGTCCTCATGTAAGGGAGGCCAGTCATCGGCAGCTAATCGTTACAGAGTACACGTAAAGTAAATGTCGACTATAGAAGAATAATTTTGAAAGAAAGCTTCACTTCTTTTCCTAAATCAATACGTGAAGAATTTACACTCTAAATATATGTGTACTCGTTTGATATAAGTGCATTTCAGTTAGCTGGATACTATCTTTAAATGGTCATCAATAAACGGACGTTTTGAAATGGATACCAGGCATTTTGAAGTTTTACCATTATGATTATTAAGATAATAAACGATTTTGGGGTAATCCGAGGAAGTGTGTAAGTTGTAACTGTAACTTTGTTTTTATTTAAGTGATACTATTAGTATTACGTTATTTCTACAAATTTAAATTAATTTTATTGATTAAATTTTAATTTTAATCTTTTTTCATTAGTTTACATGTACCACAATTTTACATCTGAAATTATTTTTGCTATTATATACGTTCTACCTTGATGATAATTCACTTAATATTTAAACAAGCTGGCCCAGAATACCAGGATGCATTTCATTTACATACATTGACGTGGTGAGTTTTGCCAGAGTGACATATCCCAGGATCCCTGAATTGCACACAGGTCAAAGTAAGAAGTTTAAAAGGATGGTGATGCAGACACAGTAAATGAAGTACTTCAATTTTTACTACCATGAAGCAAACTACACTTACTGAATTTCTGATTAGATGGTTTATAAACATTTTTCTTTAAAAATACTGTCTGAAGGACTGATGCTATCGTGAAAATTTGGAAATGTTCTTTGCTACATCTCATGTGGAGGTAGGAATGCAGAAATTTAGGGGTGACAAGAAATTGTTTTGAAAGAGAAATCTTCTTGTAAGTCCTCATTTTCATTGAGGTCCATGGTGATAAAAGGTAATATAGCAAACAACAGTTGGTGCTATTCCTACTTGTCTTGTCAAACATGTGATACACACTGCATAAATTTAATGTTGTGATTAACAAATAGGAAATTGCATGAGTGTCTCTGTGCTATGATGTGATATCATGAATGATGTTACTGTATTTCAACTGGAAAAATGCTTGGTGGAAACATGAGGCATAGCTCAGTATTTTCAGATCTTTTTCCATTTGAAATGCCTTCATGAATGTTTCTATCAAAAGATATTTTCTATCTACTGTATTTTATAAAATAACCATGGTTTTTTGAGTTTTTGTGACATCATCCATGTCCAATACAAAATGAGAATAATATCAGCATGCATCTGTACCCTGAGAGGAAATGAAGCTCATCCAATCAGAGCATGTGTTAGATGTATGTTATTTTGTAATTATTTCTAATCATGTCACTATTGATAGATCTACCCTTAGTTTACAGTAAATAAACCTTTCTGTGCTTAATAATAAAACAATCACAGTAACTGTATGTTGTTACTGTGTAAATGTAATAACAGTGCTCTAGGTAGGCCAGAATGAAAGGGAACTCCACCCTTCAATTTTCAAGAGTGCCCTTTCTTTTTCTTTGAGTGCCCTGTGATTTTCTATCTCACCCTCTCATTTTCCTGGTCATTATCCTATGGTCTGCAGCATAGTAAATGTGCTGTTTCATAGTTACACATTGCAAAGAGTCAATCAAATCTCTTGTTTAGGTTGCAGAAACATGTATGTTTATCAGAGGTACTCCAATGAAAACATCAATCGTAAGCTACTATTTCAAGTTCAGTACTTCTGAGGTCATTTTTGACAGTGATGATGCCTTTGAAAATAAAATTCTATAAGTTTGCTAAATGGCTGGCTTTGTCAAAGCTCCTCTGGCAAAGAAATTATCACAACAATCGGCATTGCCTCACAGTGCAAACTCTATATGCAAATTTCCTGCCCGGTCATTTTTTCAACCTTGCTAGAACACTGCACAAGAAAAATTTGTGACTAGCAAAATATCATTTTTCTTCATTACGTTTTTATTTCAATATAGGTATTTGATAAATCATCCAAAAGACCAGCTTGAAGGGAATCCTGATGGAAGGTAGAAGAAAAAGAAAAAAGGTCTTTGGTGAGAAAAATTTCATGTATTTGTCACTGATATGTCCAGTGCTGGATTTAGACCTTGGGGTTCCCAGGGCACTTCTTGTTTGGTGGGCAGCCTCCCATAAATGGAAATACACAAGAAATCACCAAATGTACACATCAAAGTCTGTTTATTGCAGGTAACTGGAACTGACAAGTTGTACATGTGTAGAGATATTAAATGTGTTATACATGCCTGCAAAACTTGAAGTAAATTTTGAATTAAGTTAAACTGCTGAATCAAATAGTTTCCAGGCTCTTCTATGAAACACACGGAATGGACTCAAAAGTCCCTTCTCCTCACAGGTTCTTCAGCACCCCTACTGGCTACTGACCAATAAAGTTACTCTTCTACTTGAGACATTAATGTCCCATCAGTAAACAAAGGGTTAATAAAAGAAACTAATTTTTTAATCATTATATTTTTGCATAGAGGGGGGCCCCTCTGGCTGGGGGGCCTAGGGCAATTGCCCCTTTTATCCCTGTATAAATCTGGCACTGATCATGTCAGTGACAATAGTACAGCATGGTACTTTAATTGTAAAGGGATGAAAGTTTCTCAAGTCAAAGGTAGCAGTGTGAAAATAACTAAAAATAAATCAATATATAAAATATATAGTGTTGTCATTTCCTTTGTACCCTGAGAGTTTAGCATGTTGTTAGGTTTGAACGTTGCACACTAAAAATCAATTTTTATGATGAACACACAGTATGGATTGGTATATTATTTACAATGGTCTGTTTAAATTTTTTAACTAAGACATCATTTAATTACTTAGATGTAGATTTTAAAGATGGCAAAATCTCCTGTACATGGATTAGCTTTAGATGACATTGATCCAAACACACAGGTAAGGAGTTTTTATTGCATGTTGTGGTATCTACTAAGTGTGGGAAGTGTTCTTCTGATTAGGTTAAAAGTAGTTACTGTATATTACATAAAAATTTCAAAAGTTTCTACAATTGAAAAGTTTAGAAATGTATAATATAATATATTTGAAACAAATGGCAATTACAGGTATACTCTGTAACTTTCAAAAAATTTCATAAAAATTTTAAAAAATTATGTGGTCAATAATGATGGAATTAAGACAAGCCAAAAATATGTACTGCAAGTATTAAACATTTAACTCTCACACAGTCGCAGCCAAACTTACCTCCTCTCCAAAGAGACAAACAAACACCCTCAATCATTTGTATGTGGTTGACTGGAAAGATCAAAAGCCCAAGGAGCCAATAGGAAGGTGACAGACAGAACAAATTTACAGCTTAAAGTCAAACTGCTGGGGTGCACTGAGAGTGAGAAAGGTTAAAACAAACTTGAAATTAGCAAAAGGTTTTATTGTAAACTTGTTAATACTGATCAAAGATTTTTCCTTGCACAGGTATTGTTCCAAATTAGCATTCTCCAAGGGCCAAATTTAAAATTTTCAGTTCAAGGTCAAAAATGTCATTGGATATTACCTTGAAATTTGGTTACCCTTGGACATTTTTGTTTTATCATGGCTGAACTTTTGTGGTTGTAAAAAGGAGGCATTGGAACATGTCTAACATATAAATTGGAAAGGAAGTGCATAGAGATATTGAAGTACACTTTGTCAGGAAACTTAGGGTTGCTTACTGCATGAAGTATAGAATATTAGAATGATTTAACAGAGTTCCATTTTCAACATTGATTTCTACTTTTGATGATAATTATTGTATGGGATTGAGAGGTATGGCTCTGATGTTTTGGCAAGTGATGGCTGATCCTTGTGAACTCAATCATTACTCCAAACTAGCTGCTGAGTTGGTGAAAATATTTTCCTATTGGCAGACATTTACAGGCTATCATCAGCCATATGCATGACTAAATTTGACCCTGATTCTCATAATAAATATTTATTAGCTCTTCATGCTCACATATTAACACTTTTGTACCTGGAGGTCATCACCTATGAGTAGAGTCATCTGGTATTAGCCAGAGTAAAATGGTGCTGGAAGAGTACTTTGTCTTGGTCTTTGTACTTGTCTTGGGTCTTTGAGTAAAATAATAAAAGAACATTTATGACCAGCTAAGGAGTTAATTTTTTAGTTTTAGAGTTAATGTTTTTCAATAAATTTAAAGGTAAACTGACAGTTTACACAGGGTTATGAAAATATGACAATGTGTGGCAGATAGCACACATACAAATTTAAACTCATCTGGAAGTCATTAGCAAACTGTAAGTTCAACTTTTAGATTGTTGGTGGAAAACTTGAATGCGTATTGATCCTTCATAAATGTTTACTCAAAATAACCAGGCAGTTAAAAGTATCTTTATATGGGTTTTTCTTAGGACTCTGAAGAGACCACTAGAAAATGTTCAAAGTCAAGGAGGTCCACCAACAGACATGTCATCTTTACTGAAACTTGCTAAATAAAGTAAGCCATTCCCTGTTATTACCAAGAGTTGCCTGTAATAAGCAGTGGGACGGACAGCTTGCGAAGACTTTTCCCTGAAACTGATGCTACTGACTACTGTGGGAATTTTGCAAAATAACTGATAATGCAGTTCAAATTACAAATTTACAATCAGTTCAGTTTGTATTTTTGCCTGCACTGGTTAACATCATTCCAATCATGGTAGCCATATTTAACTACTTTCAATTGCCAGCCATTTTAATGCTATTCAAAATTCTATTTGCAGCACCAAGGACACCCCTTTCTAGTTACGTAACGCAGGTCTTTTGGTGAGCGAAACAGCGTGCGTGGCGACTTACACGCGTGAATCTACTTGTGCGTGCGAACCGCACCGGTGTTTGATTTGATCAGTTATGACAGGGAAATAGCATGAATACAATCATTTTACCTCATTCATCATAGTGTTACTAAGGTTATTGTCTGCACTTTAAAAGTCAATCAAAACACACTTAAAACTATTGCAAAAGAAAAATCTTCAAACCATTCTATTTATTCATACGGTTTGACTTTATGTTAATCCTATTTCGCTTTCTGCATCAAAAGGATCGTGATCAGAATTGTGAAAAATATCAGAATCTTCAGAATTATCTGTGTTAATTGCACTACTGTCCACGCATTGATTGCTGATTCCAACCTACAATGCCAAACTTAACGTAATTTCATTAAGAACTTTAGTCTAGTCATATCATGCGGCAGTTAATGTTGCTCGGAAATGATTGGCAAAGCTGATAAGTGTCATTTCCATAGTCCTTTTCATCTGTCCAATTCTTTGGGGGGAAAAAAACAAAAAAAAAAAAACGTACCATCGCATATATGCTGTCCCCAGAATGTTCGATTCGGTGGTTTAAGAGCATGAGCAGATTGACTTTTCTCCTTTTTTCGCGTCATTAAGTTTCATCCTGTTGAGGTGGTTCGGACTACGCATCTTTTCAAAACTGACGCGAATTCATCTCCCGTGTTTGACATCTTTTAACCCTTCCCCTCCCTTCAAAATATCCTATGAGGGGGAAAACATCCCCTCATTTCACTGTCAACCTAAAACTAAAACAAGCTAGATAGCTGTTAAAAAATTCGTCGATGGTGCCAGCGGAGCTCTCTAACTGCAACAAAGTAAGTGCAATTGTTGGTTTCACCTCATAGGGAAGGAGACCAAGAAGACGTGAAGATGAACTTTCAGGCGTGCGACAAACAGCACGCATACTTTGGTTTGCGCATGTGGCGACTCGTGCGCGTGCGATCGCACGCGTGAAACGGAAAGGCCTGGTAACGATACATCAAACTATTGATATATCTTGAGAGAAGATCACAATAGTCGATGTACTGTATGAATAGTAAAAGAAACTATTTATAACTATTGCAATAATTTTGTGAACTATTGATAGTTTTATTAGTTGCTGCTCTTATTTCATTGACAAAAAATAAAATAAAATATGTGTAAATCACTGATTTGTTTATTGACTGTATGAGATTTATCAAATAACTCTAAATTTAGGAATCAATTCTGCATTTCTCATACATGTTTCAAAAGAGCATTTTCAATTTTCCAGATTTTGTTAACGGATATTTCACGTCTACGACTTAATTCAAAATCTTTTGTTGACATTTATAGAAACTCTGGAACTTGAATACCCCTGAAAACTATCGCAATAATGATTACATAAAACATAATGATTACAGCGTACTAAGTCCCGCGGGAAGGTGACTGTGCCAATGGGAAAATAAAATTATGTGTCAATAATCAACTTGTTGCGTTTATTAGAAGTCCTTCTTGTCTACTCCTTCCCTTGGACTGCCGCACGCATGCAGTATATCAAATAATATCTTTATATTGCGCCTTTCTCAATTGACCAGAGTTGCACACCTGTTATTGCTATATTTTTAAGTACATGCTTGCATCTATTATTTCTAAAAATCATAGGCTGCTCACAAATTACTACAGTATTTCGACTGGACTAGGCGTGGTTCACCGAGTTTCAGTGAACCAGGCAACCTAGCAGAACACCCTCGTGCCTGAAGCGACACTGCCTCTTATTTTGAAATTCCGCAACTAACGTAATTGACCGGTTAAGCGTCCGTGTTTGGGTAAGCGTCAACTCCCCATTTCGTAATGAAAGTATTTTTCCGGCGTTTATTTTTAAGCATTTACCCAGAGATTACGTGATGTTTTACCAGAGGTCCGCTTTGCTAATAACCAATTACAATTCGTAAATTTTGATCCTGGCCTGCTAAGTTAACGAGATGTCTTCACAGAGATCCGCCCTACTTATAGCTAATAACACTTCACTAATTTTGATCCTAACTAGCCTGCAAATTCACTATAAATATGCACGCAACACCACTCACTAATGAATAATTCAGTAAGTTTTGGACAGGGATCATGCCGCTTAAATTGAGGCAATACACTGTTGATGAGAAGATAGATGTAGTACGATGGCATCGGACAAATGGACACAACGTTTCTAAAACAGACCAAGAGTTTGGGGTGGATCGAAAGCGGGTGCGAGAATGGAACTCTGTTCACGACAGTCTACTTCTGAACAATGTTGGCACTTCAAAAGGAAAAGAAAACTCCGCCAAAACGTCATCAATTGGATAAACAAAGCGTGGGAAAATATTAGCCAACAGACAGTCATTGACGCCTTCCTGTCCTGCGGCATATCAAACAATCTTGACGGCACAGATGATCGAGTTTCTGAAAAATTTATTTCGTTCGACGAAGATGACTTAAGAGGAGAACTTGGAGGCTTATTGTTTGATAGTGATACAGATTCCGAATTAAATTTTGACGAGTTTGATGAATATGACTTTTAGACTTTGCTGGGTGCTTTTCAAATGTGTGGAATTTGTTTACAATAATTTTACTTTCATTTGCGTGAAGAACTTGGAGACTTGTAGTTTGATAGTGATAAAGATTCCGAATCAGATTTGATGGGTTTGGTGAACATGATTTCAAGATATTGATGTTCACATTTTAAATTTGTTTTTATACAATTAAAGTGTATACGTTATTTAAAACGCGTAAAACTGTCTGGTTAGCCTTGTTTTCATTTACTGCCTTTTTTTTCTCCCGAAGAGAACGTTCATCTCTTGTAAGCGCCCATTGACCGCGTAAGCGCCCACCCCTCTCTTAACGAAAGTTATGCAACTAAGGGGGGGTGGGCGCTTAACCGTTCAATTACGGTATATCACTTCAGGAACAACCGATCGCATGTGGGAACCTTAATTTCCCTTAAATTGATGATTTAATTAATCTTTTCCCCACGTTTTGTCAATTGATGCTGTTCATCTGTTCAAGGAGTGGGACTGGGCTCAAGTACGACAGAGGGCAGAGATCCCACTGCCTCTGCTGGTGCCGAAGCCGCTGAGTCGCACACCGACGACGCAGTACGAAAGTTGAATAACCCCGTGTTCATCCGGGACCAGTTTTTGAATTTTCGAGTCGCCGCCGCCGGACGAAACACCAAGTAATAGTTCTGCCAACAGTTCCTTGGGAATTACTGAGACGTACGGAGTATGAACAGTTAAGATCCGTCGCTCTCTTAGGGTGGCAGGAGACTGGCACTAGTGAATAAATGGAGGACGCCTGCACCTTCGGTACATTGTTAGTTTATCCCGTGGTTTTGGTGAGTCTGACAAAGTACGAAGTGATTGTCTCATTGCAAAAACAATGGTGGTTCAGACATTGGGTGGTCAAAGATCAAGCAGACCTGGTCAACGAATTACCCCCAAACGATGGAGGACACAATAAATTTTTGGAAGAAATGCTGTAAATGTGGGAGCTTGGAGGTATCTTAGAAGATCGATGTACGCTCTGAAGCCCTAGCCTCAGAAAAACAGGACCCTGAAATCGATTTTTCTGAGGTTAGGGTTTGACGTAAGTTAATCATCTAACGTATGTCCAAACTCCTACACTCAACATTTGTTGCGTTAATCTATAGGATGACTATCGTGGAAATTTTATCTATTGCAACAGTATTAGAGTTGATATGCTATTGGGATACTATTGTGATAACTGATGTTGACCTGCATATACAGTCTAGTTTACTCCAAAATGCAGGAATAATTTAAGACTGAGAATATTTCATTCAAGTTGTATTTGCCTGTGAAATTCTGTTAATGAAATTAAAAACTGCAAGTTCGCTAAATACTTTCAAACTTACAATAAACTTACGAGTGACGATGTACTTCAGGAGCATTTAGACACTGAAAACATTGCAGTTTTTTTAATTCAAGGTTTTTTGTTGTGAACACCAGACATGTTATTTGTACTAACTTTAATATCAGTTGGAGTATATTTTACTAGTGTTTCGCCGGTAATTGTGTTTTTACCTTAGTAAGTTTGCCAATTTACCAATGTATTGTTTTCGAATATAGAACCTTCATTGTTTGACATAACCAACTCAAGTGGCGAAAGGTAACCTTACTATGTTTACTAAAATGTAAACTATCTCCGGCTTTGGACACTTGTGGGTAGTTATGAGGGTTAGAAGAAAGCGTAAGAGTCGCGCCTGAGATGATAGCTGAGAGCATCTACTGCATGGCTTTTTAAGTGTCTCCGAATTTCTCAGCTGCATCCATAAACCTAACGAGCACAAAAAACATGAACCGTGTTTTTTATAAGTTAGCTTAGGACTAAGGTAACGCCAAGCAGGTTTTAACTTGTCGATTGAAAACATTTTACTCCTTAAAATCATGTAGTGCTCATTCCCACACCTTGGGATTGTGGCGTGGCGTGGCGCGTCCAATTATTACGAGCTTTGAATGTGTCTAATTCACCTGAAACAGTTGAGCAATTAATGTTTAATGTTACGAGAACATCGCTCATGTAAATTAACTACACTCATTCAATGTTTCAATCACTTGGCATTTTGTTTTTTTCAGTCCATATCGACAGCCAACATCGACTCTTACAGGTACATAATATTGTTTATATTTTCATTCAGACTATAGTCCTTCAAATCATTTGACGATCTTGAATGGCTCAAAATTTGTTTTGGACTTCAGCGGCACGTGTGCGGCCTGCTCCTAGTTTCTTGGCGCACAACTTAAGATCTCACGCAGCAGCTGAAAACTTCGCGTGCACCGAAGAGAACTCTTGGCCAGTTTTCACTGAAAGAAACTTTGACATGTGAAACAAATAATTAAAAGGTTTTACCGTCTAGTGATGACTATTAGAGCCCAGCATAAAACTCGGAGGAACGCCAATGAGATATGTGAATGGGAATATCATCATCACTTGATATGTTCCTTTTTGGGTTTAAACTGCTCGATTTAGATTAGGATAAAATACTCGTCTTCTTCTTTGCTTTTGATTTTCGTCCTTTCACTCTTTGAGTTGGGTAAAATAGTTTACTTTATCTACGCATGGATGGGTGTTTTAAATTTTTCGTCTAAGGATGTTCGGGTGAAAAGTTTTTTCTTTGTCAAAGTAGTTTCTCTTCGGCCCCAACCCGAGCCTGAAATAATGACCGGTCTCTTCTGGGCATTAGGGACCTTAAGCAAGCTAGGACGGTGACGGTAGTGATGAGGCAATCTGAATTTTATCATTTAAAAGAACCTCGAATCATTGACGTCGTATTTGATAGCTGATGTAGTTTTTTAGACCTTCAGAATACTTCATAGTTTCTAAAAGGTCTCAGTTGAAAGCGTTCAAGTCAAACTCAACTAACAACTGTCATTGCTTTATGAGCCACCGTCGTCCTGAATACGTTAAAATGCCTTGAGTGACATTGTGTTCAGAATAAGAACAGCGTTGGGATAACTCTTGGGATTAAAAAAGAAGAAAATCCGTTCTCTTTGTTTTGGATGAAATAGTCTGGTGAAGGAAGGACGTCGTCTTTGACGATCCCGTCGTGTTTACGTAAGGTTCCTATTTAACCAATAGGAGAACAGAATAAAAATAGGGATGACAGCTATGAGACACAAGAAGGATCAAATAAAACAAAATAGAGATATCAAAACAAAAAGAATAGGGCCGAACCAATGTTAGCATTTAAAATGCGTTAAATTTCGCAATAAATATACTGTCGTGTAGAAGTAATTCGGATTCAAAAGAACAGTAGCTGAGAATTTTAAAGTCATCGAAAGAGATTGGGTGTCCAATATCAAGGTGGTGTGAAAGAATACCAGTAGGTGGAGGATTTTTACGTTTTTGCCAGTAAGAGTCGACATTGCCATGTGGTCTGAGACGCGCGTGTGGAGGTGCCGGGAAGTTTCACCGATATATAAGGCTCCGCAGCCTTACCAGCTGCAGCTCGAGGCAAGTTCGAAGGCAACATTCAGCCTTCACTGTTCACACTTGGAGCTAACTACAGGGTTCAACACAGCTGTCTCCTTAACCAATGAACTGGCAAGGGAGCACTTCAGTGTTCTACTCTGGCTAATGCCAGACGATTTTACTCGCCACAGGGATGCTCCCTGGGCGTTGAAGGTTTAAAAAATTTATCTGTTTAGTCAACGTATATCCCACTGCCCCTACTTTATCCCAGTGTCGTTATTTGTTATTGTACTCAATTTGACGTGTTTTTAATTTGTTGCCAGGACTGCCCTCTCTTATGTCGAGCCCAGTTCAAGGCAGTCCATAAAAACAAAGATTTCTTCAGGTAGAACGTTAAATTCGTTTTGACATGAGATCATAATGTGTAAACATACAACACTTGGGGAGGATTAACCAGCAAAAAATAAGTTCGGAGTAAAATATCCTGATTGAATTTTCACCATGACGTGTGGACTATGGTGACGTTGGAAAATGATAGATTATATTTCATAAGCTTCGGTCGAGATCTATGGCTTGCCCTTCCATGCTTTATCTCACGCTTAAACGCTTTCGCTACCTGGGGAGACTGAAAAAAGTCGATCCCATGATACTCCGGTCCACTATAAGTATGTTACGCTACTGTGCCTCGTTTACTTTTGCCAAACTTTGCCAAAGTTTAGCTTACATACCACGTCAGAAACACCTTCACGTAAGCGTCATCGTTCATTGTTGCCGAGACAAATGTCTACACCGGAAGACCTTGTTCAACGCCATAACAAATAGTGTGAGGCGGTTAATCGATAAACCAAAAAAATCTATGTAAAGGTTAGGTAAAGTGCTTTTATTTATACTGGATAACCCTATCAACTATCTGAGCTGCTCTCCCTTGAGGTTCAGTAAGGGCCTACCCTCATGGGTCCAGTGTTATGACAAGAGGAAATCGGAGTACCCGGAGAAAACCTGCCATGCTTGGTAGAGTCAAACTGGACAACCCTCTTCTCACATGTGACCAAGGTAACTTTAATCAGATTACTGCACACGACTGGAATCGAACCCTAGTTACAGTGGTGAGAGACACGTGCACTACTACTGTGCCACCAGTTGAAAACCGATATAACCGATGTTGCTTTAGGTGAAAAACCGAAAACCCATAAAAAAAACCGGGCAAAAACTGGTATTTCAATAAAATCGGTATTCAAATGACGATTTCGTGATTAAACTAAAAGAGAGTTACACCATACTTACACGGGTTTGTTAAAAAGAATCAAGGGTTTGTGTTTACACACGGAAAAACTGAAGAGAATTTGTCAGAAATTCGATAACGCCTTTGAAATACCGTGTGTTTATCGCCAGGTATGATCAGCGATGTGAGAACGGAAGGGCTTCGATTCGCACGATCTTGAACGGCTAAGCGGATCAAATGAGGATGAATTTTGATTAGCTTAAACGATGGCGGACCTCTGCGAACACATGTTTACACTAAAATAGGTGTATGAGTCAACGATGAACAGTTAGAGTGTAACATGAATAATTAAGTTTCAATGTTTATATCGCATATATATTCGAACTCGTGCTCTTTCGGCTTTGCCTTTGATCGACAAGTAACCGTTCACAACATACATGTTTGTTGTTGGAATACTTTGTTAGGCTGACCGAAACTGATTGTTACCTTCCTCTACCAAAATTTAAACTCCTGTGAACGACCAACTTAAAAAGCCAATAGCAATCAAAGTCAACAGTACCATCTAATACGGTTGCTATGGTAAATTTAATGACACCTTTCCAGATAAATTAATATGTTGAAGCAAACCATTGAAATATTGTAAAAATAATAATAATAATAGTAATACTTCAATTCAGTAGCGTAATTTTTTTTAAGAAATTTGGAAAGTGTCCACAAATGTTAGGGTTGACTACCACCTTAACTTCATGAACTGTCACCTGGCGGCGTAAGACTTCTATTATTTTAGTCTTGCTAACCACAGATGATTTTACTCGTCAAGAGGAGAGCTCCTGCAGTGAAGGAGTTATAACCATCTCAGTTATGACTATCTCGACGATAACCAGCTCAATGATGACCATTTCAATATGACCAGCTCAATTACTACCAGCTCAATGATAACCATCTTAGTTATGACCATTTCAATCATGACCATCTTAGTTGTGACAATCTCAGTTGTGACTATCTCAATCATGACCATTTAAATTATGACCATCTCAATTATGACAATGTCAGTTATGACAATATCAGTCATGACTATCTCAGTAATAACCAGCTCAATTAACTCTTCTACGTTGGGGATAGAGGTTAATCTTGGGGAGAGCTCCTGCAGTGAAAAGGTTATTGTAAATTGTGAATTAATAGTTGAAAGTTTATTAATGATAGTAATCTTCATTCTTTCCATCTTTCTCCGTTAGAAGTTATGAGTCAGGAGAATGAGCGTGAAAAGTCAGCCGGGTAAGAGGAGTTATCTTATTTTGTTACCATGTGATATGTGTGTTTTGTCCAAAATGCTGGACGAGAACATTCATTGAAGCATTTTTTAAGCTGCATTTTCTTGATACAGTGAAAACGACAATATTTCTCTTGAGGTGGCTGACCTAAACAACAACAACTCGAAATTAGAAAGAAATATAGATCATCTTGAAGAAATGGCAAGCTCCAATGCGCATTCGCACACACACTTAAGATGATATACAATATTCAGGGAGTGTTTATATGGAGGCGAGCGAGCCCTCTTGGTAAGGCCTGGGACCTTGTAAGAGGGCTGGATTTCACTTCGCCGTTACATGAGAATTTTCCGACCCTTCCACCAGGGCTGGATCTGGCATGCATGCGTTATAGGAGGGCCAACTCTTAATGACAAATATTACAGGGGATTTCACAGGGAAGCGAGATCTCGGCAAAAAGGGTGAGTCCCACTAGGACAGCAGGTTCGCTTCCATGTAAACACCACCTCAGACATCAAACCATATACGTCCACCAACGCAATGATTAGTATATAATCAAAGACTCTTGTGAGCTACTTCATCGATGAATATACACTTCAGAAGGGGAGACTATGAAGTTGTAAGGCCAAATATTGTTACTGACAGCATATAAAATTGAACAAAATATGTTGAAGTTTTGCAACTCAAATTGGTGCAATCAAACTACAACAGAATAGTTTTATCAAAATTTAGTGCCTGCCAATAACTTTAAGAAGTATAATACGAAACATACTACCAAACATACTCATTGAGTGAAAACAAGACGAGATTACAATGTAGTAACATTTCGAATTTACTACAAATTCATCTTCAGTAAACATAAATAAATAATTATATATATATATATATGTGTGTGTGTGTGTGTGTGTGTGTGTGTCTCTTTCTGTGTCTGTGTCTGTGTCAGTGTGTGTATGTGTGTGTGTTAGTGAAAATTACCCCACCAGTTATTAATTTTTATTAAGTTTTTTTCCGACAGATGGCCTAAGGTTCTCCGACGGAGGGCTCTAACCCCCTTTGTCCCCTTCTGTCCCCCTCTGGCGCCACCTGGGTCCACGTTTGCCTTCTGCTGTACCGATAGACGTAAGGTTAAGGTCTCTCACGCGATAAATCTGTGCGGGAGTTTGTATCGTTAGGAACTCCATGTGCGTAGATTTGTCTGATGTAAGGGCGTACTTACATATAAATATTGATATTATGTTAGATACACGATGCTCCAAATTTACAAGAGACAAAGAAGGAACTGAAATTTATTGAAGGGTAAGCAAAACGAAATCCAGTGCCAGCAGACAGTCGCGAAGAGTAAGGGATGAAATAAATACCGAAAAATACTGGCATTTGAGGACTCGCTATTTTAGTGTGCAACAAGACAGGGTTCGTGCTATTCCTTGAACTCCTTAAATACTCCTTGAACCAAATTTTGACTTTCAAGGATGCTTAATAAACCTATGAAATTTACAGTTTTCCTAAAACTCCTTGAATATTCCTGGAACATTATGATCAGGTAAAAGTAAAATGGTTAGCTGATTTATCGGATTTGAAACACGGGACGAAGCCGAGTGTTTTAGATCCGATAAAGTAGATATTGCGAGTTTTTTAAATGATTCGAAAACAAACTCCTTAATACGCTAATTCTCGAAGATACTTTAAAAATTTATGTTTTCTAAACCGAGGAAATTTGAGGAGAAAAGTGAACACGTTTTTCTTACATTTAAAATCACGATATGGTAACGATTTTTGTTACTGTTTTCCTCATGAATAATTACATTTGGGTTTTTTAAGAATCCTGTAAATAAGGAGGCAAAATTATCAAAATGGTCGCATAACCGTCGTGACATTTTCTCTTGTGACTTTTCCAACTATAAGAGCACAAGGCTTCTAATGTGAATTTTGTTATGACAAGCCACTTTTCATGTTCGTTCTTTGACTTTTTTTTAATTACCATAGAATGCAGTTTGCAACCAAGCGCAAGAACCAAACACATTAGTCTCACTTCTTGTTTATCAGGTATTGTAATCGTACAGCTCGTAATGCGAAGGTGCATTCGCATCTGCATGCCCTCTTCAGTCTTGGACTGGATTTCGACTGGAAATCCACTTATGAACGCAATCGGACCAAAATTTGGCATGGTTTAGACCACCTATTTTAGGTGATCTGTGAGAAGACTGGCTTTGGACTTGCAGTGTGCAGTCCAAATTCTGTTTAACTTTCCTTACGTGAACACAAGTAAAAAAGTTCCAGTTGATTTTACCAAGAAAAAAGACTGTTTACTATTACCTGCTCACAATTTCAAAAACTAAATAATAAAACATAAACCGAAGAATGTCATTATCTTTGCTTGATATTCACGTTATAAACAAGACAAGACTAAGACGACGGTGAGCTTTTATAACTTGAATATCAAGTGAACAAGATGAAGTTGTTTGGTTTGTGTTTTGCTCTTTAAAAGACTACAATGAATAGAAAAACAACAATTCGTCAAAGTTTTATTGGCGTCGATCATGTGGTATGTTTCATGGGATTTTGCGTTTACTAAAGTTTGCCAGAGGGAAGTATTACTGTTACAAATTTCGGATCCCCTCATTCCTGAAAATTTTGGAATTTATGACTTTTGACGCAGAATTTTTTGCGGTTTGAGGAGATACCGCATTCATACAACGCGTCAAAAAAAATACTAATGATACGGTCTCTGTAGAAGAGAATATGGGAATGAGTTCTTTCCAGTAGTTTCCTTTTTTTTCGCGAAATATTCTGAAAATGTGCTGTTTGTTTGGCTGAAATCATCGTTTGTGCGACTCAATTGTGATATTCACTGACGAATGAACGAAACTACAATCCTGGTCAGAAATACTGGGACAACAGACTTCTACCATTTTACTCTGGCTAACGCTAGAAAAATTTGCTCGTCAAACGGGCACCTCCCGCCTCGAAAGAGTTAAAATAGATAGTACGATTACATTTTTCACTTTTCTCCTTCAACGTTGCGAGTTTTTGGTCAACTTTTTGCTTTGCATGTGGCCCATGCAGCGAGCATCATCTGACATGGTGGTATGAAGCAACATTGATGGAGGGGAGGAAGGGGAGGAAGGGGAGGAAGGAAAGGGGGAGCGAACAATATTTCCTCTTTCGTCTTTAGTATGGTCATCAGGGAGACACGTGCCTCGCTGTCTCAGTTATTTTTGGCCAGGATTGTAGTCCTCGAAAGTACCGAAATCCGTAGGCCTCCGCTCAGGTTGCACTTATGACAAACGTGCATCTTAGCTCACCATCTGTCTCGGTAGCTCAATTGTTAGAGCGTCTCATTGGTCCTCCGAAGATTGCTGGTTCAATCCCCGCTGGAGCTTAGAAATCGTTTTTCTGAGGATAGAAGTTGACGAACGTTCATCTATCATTCAAGATATCTGCAAGCTCCCACATTTCCAGAATATTTGTCTTATCCATAGCAATATTAATAACATATAGTGGCTTTCGCTCAGGTCGCATATATGTCGAACTTGCAGCTTAGCTCACTCTTTGAGTCTTGGTAGCTCAATGGTTAGAGCGTCTCACTGGTCATAAGAGGGTGGCTGGTTCGATCCCCGTCTGGAGCTCAGGAATCGTTTTTCTGAGGATAGAGCTTGACGAACGTTCATCTGTCATTCAAGATATCTGCAAGCTCCCACATTTCCAAAATATATATCTCAGTAGTTTTATATGTTTGATTATATATTTGATTTTTTTACGTGTTTCGTGTTATATTATTTAAAATTGTTTGATTTCCCAAGTATCAACGTCTGAATCTGTTCGAAAAATTCAACAATCGGGGACTTGATTAACGTTGAACTTGGGAGGCTCTACCTCGTAGATGTTGCTAGAATACGTCAGAATCAGTCTCGGGAGGGACTGAAATACAAAATTTTACCACTTGGGTTACCCTAAAGACCAACATTCTCCTTTGAGGTACTTGGCGTTCAAAGATCCAGGTCTTTTCTCACTTAAGAGTGACTTTATTACCGCTTGATCAACCCTAACAGCTCCCTACGCTGTTCTCCCTAGAGGTCTAGTGAGGGCCACCCCTGATGCTTCTAGTGTTACTATATGAACAAACCGAAGTCCCCGGAGAAAACCTGCGATTCTTGGTAGAGTAAAACTGGACAACATTCTTCTCACATGTGACCAAGAAAATGTCAATGAGATAACTGCATGAGGCCGGAATGGAACCCTAGTCACAGTGGTGAAAGATATGCACTACCACTATGTCATCAACCCCCAAGCTACTGCTGCCAATAACTAATGTCGGGATTGATCTCGAGTTGTGTAAGCTTTTTTAATAATAGCAAGCATTGACCCCACTCTTTTTGGAAATATTCGATTGCCACGTTCACTCATCCCGTCTGTCGCAGTAAATTTGACTCGTTCAGTGAATTTATACCCTTGCATACACCGTAGTATTTATACATAGTCCCTTTGAAAGCTTGAAAGGTCTTAATAACATGCTTATTGCGGTTATCTTGATCATCTGCAATTATTTCCATTGTGCTTTCGCTGGTGTTGCGTTCTAAACTGAAACTAATGTACGTAATCATTTTAGACAGTAATAGCCTCATCGCAAAACTTGGTCATCAGGTCATTGAAGAGACATTTTTACGCTGTAATTTCTTGGAAATGTTTCCCTCTCGCGATAGTTTGCCACAGGTAAGTGCGGTATTTATCCCGTAACAAAACGAGAATTTAAATCATTAAAAATCAACTCGAATCGACTTGGGATAACTTGAATTAATGCTGGGGCCATAGGAGAACTTCAGTGAAAGCAAATCAGTAAAAATCTTTTACATTTGCATATGAATTTGAACGATTAAACTCAATCCATAAGGGTTCTACCCAGGACCATCTGTGTGCCGGATCCTGGGAGCCTGCGTTCATGCCCCCCCCAACAACTTTTGCAATTTTGGTTTAAAATAAACGAATATATTTTACCGAATCACCGGTCGCTAATAGTGTGCACATTGTGATTGTAAATTTTACCTAATGATTGTCAATACTGCTTAAGTAAAAAAAAAGATAACTTGAAGTTTTCTTGTCACATATTTGATACTTTTCGAGTGCCCAGCGGAAGGGTCCGCTCTGGCAGAACCCTGATCAACGGAGTAGTCTTAAGAAAGAGTTCATCAGATTCTGAAGATTTCCGCTGAGGACGTTGAAACGTAAGTCACTAGAAGCACCGCAGTCTCTCACAAGACTACTCTAACTTGGACGACCAACTTTCACCAACAATGCTGATTCTCGCTGGCTCAAATCATTTACTTTATAGAGACTTTACTAAATGAAAGTCAAGTTACGAACGTCGGAATCATACACCGTAAAGGAGTGTTTACACGTGCGATTTTGTGCCTTACGATTGACATCTTGGAGTATGTGTTTGACTGACGAGAGCGTCGAGGACAAACTGCAGCGAATCATAAGCGGATACCTTGCTTCATAGACTATCATGAGTTTATTACATACTCCAGGATGCCAATCGCAACGTGCAAAATCGCACGTGTAAAAGGCTCTTAAAAGCCAACTGGGACTAGCTGCGAATTTAGTGCAGCGCTCTTCCAACTGAGCCACGCAATGAGTTCATCACATTTACTGGAATTTAACGCGGATTTTGATTCCTTTTTCCGGGAAGAAACGAAAACTGGAACAATTTCATATCCAGGAAACGCGTTACTATTGTAAAGAAGCCAATTTCATGAAATGCAGGCTTATACAAAACATCACGCTGATTTAAATTGACTCAACAAATTATTACACGGTCTTTTTGTTCGGATCTTAGGTGATCGCGTTAAAAGTTGAAATCATTTTTTGTTTCGATGTTTGCGCAAGGTCGACCTCATGATTAGGAATTAGTAATTTGCAGTGAACTCGATTTCTATATCTGGAATGCTACCTGGCCAATGAAATGTGAAGCCAAGATGGCCGCCCATGAAGGCCAATTTTGTATGTCAGTTTTAGTCTCGCTCGCGGCCTTTTACATTTTCTAAACAGTTTTCTTTTAAAATAAACACAAAACATGTCTTCAAAAGACAGAAATGAGTTTAAGAATTTCAAATATATTTCGACAAAGTCAAACCGAGTTACAGGTTATGTAATTTTACCAAAATAAATTTCCAAACTGACGAGACACCTGATGAAAAGGTTTCGAAAGATTACTTTAGCAAACTATCAAGTGCTTGCCTTATTTCTACGGTTAGTTTACCATCTTCGCGCAATTTGGTCCAATTCTTATTCCAAACGTATTGACATGTAAAATGAATGCTTTTAAATATTCCAATATGTAAAACTGGTCCAGTAATATTTCGTCTGAATACTTTTTCCATGGTTGTGAATGTTTTCAAAGCCGAAACAAACAAAAACTAAAGAATAAAGTCTTGCGAAGGACTGGAACTGACGTACAAGACCACAAAGAGGACTGAAACTGACGTACAAATTTCTCTCCAAGGGCGGCCATCTTGGCTTCACTTTTTCCCTGTGCGAATGATTGGGATTTAGCATTCCGGATATGGAAATCGAGCTCACATTTAATTTTTAAATCAAAATATCTCCTATGGATGACTAATTTTGCAAATTAGACTAATTAGTTTTTAAGTCTTTACCGTCGCATAGTGACTCATAGACTAGAATCAAGTATAAAACAAGAAGTGCACATACCCCGCGTGCCTGGTACCAAGACTCGCACGGTAGGCAGGCAGACTGACAGACAATGTATTTTCCGCTGGTATGCAAGCCAATTTGCATTTCCTTGTGATCTTAAAGAATCTGCATTTTTTGCCACAAAGGACCACACCCCTATTTTCTATTGGTCCATCATCATTATTTTAACGCGAGGCAAGACACTGGCATTCTCTCACTCATACCAATCCAAGGCAGGTGGTTACCAACCCACCCTCCCACCCCGATCGATCGCAACGCAGAACCGACATATTTGCCCTCTAAGCCCTGATACTGCGTTTTATTCCGACAGTTTGGCCGTACAGAGTTTAGTTCAAATGAACAACGATGTCACAAATGCCAACGTCTCGGACACTGGGCTAAATACTACAGATCACCGTGACCAGTTAATTACCAACCAAATCGCAGCGGACTCGCCTTTTCAAACGCCACCTATTATAATAGACCAGGAAGGGGAGCAGGAGGATATACTAGCGAAAGAGGATCTACTCGAAAGTGAAGAACTCAACGACAGCCTACTCCAGTTCATTTCTGAGGTATATGAAGATTATGAACGTGAATTACAGCCTCTGTCAGCTAGAGTAAATAGCAGTCTTAAAAGTAACATTGGATTTTGAAAACGTATTGGGGAGCCTAAATTTGTCCTTTCAGTAATTCAGTAAGGATACAAGATCCCCTTCTTACAAACCCCTCCATCGAATGTGCAAAGAAACAATAAATCAGCCTTACTTCACATCGCATTCGTCTAACAGGCTATTTCCGAACTATTAGACTCAGACAGAGTCCTAGAAATCAACACACCACCTACCTCACCAATCCTCTGTCAGTGTCAGTACAACCAAACGGGGGAAATAAGGCTGACTGTAAACCTAAGACACATCAACAACTACGTAAGAAGCGATGAAATCAAATAGGAGAACTGGAAAATAGCACTGTCCTATTTCCAAAAAGGATCATACATGATCTCTGTTCTGGAAAGCGCTTATTACCCACATTGATATTCACACCAATTACCAAACGTTTCTAGGATTTGCTTGGAAATGGAACCACGAGCCAAGCTTTAAGTATTATATCTTTACGGCCCTTCCCTTTGGGTTATCCACGGCGCCTTACATATTAACAAAATGCCTGAAGCCTCTCGAAAAATATTGGCGATTACAAGGGGCGAACGTAGTTCTTTGCCTGGATGACGGGTGGCTAACAGAAAGAAATTAACGATTGTCAAAAACTATCAAACAACATCAGATCAAACTTAAAAAAACGCTGGCGTCATGACGAACGATGACAAATCGGTATGGGAACCATGGCAGAAGATCGTTTAGTTTGGGTTGGGGTGGAGGTCTACCAACGGCACCATCCTAATTACGGAAAGCTGGATCAATAATATTTTTGAGGCAATGCAGCGGCTAGTTCACTGTTTCGGCAAGAGAACTAGCCTCACTTACGAGCAAGATAATTTCCACTAGCCCAGTGACGCGAAACATTATGACCAGGCACTGCAGTATATCAATAGCGGTACCAAAAGACTGGTACTCGAAATTTACTTTAAACAAATACAGTATTAGGAAGATTTACTTCTGGAAGGATAATTTGGAACGAGCGAATTTACCCAATCGCATTACGTTGTTTATTCAGACGGTAGTTCATCAGGTTGCGGGGCGCACATGAACTTAAATGGCGATCAAATATGCCATAAACAATAAGACAATTAGGAGCATAAGCAGAGTTCCACTTGGAGTTGTCCGCTGTCGAATTCGCACTGAAGTTATTGCTGACAGTTAAGCCGCACGCAGCATCGCCAAAGTCGGTAGTATGAAGAAAGATTTGCACTGTGTTGCTTTAAGAATTTACCAGTTATATTTGGAACACAGAATTGGGCTCAAAGTCGAATGGATCCCATGTACAGAAATCGAAAGAGCCGATTTCATAAGTGGCCTTATCGACATAGAAGACTGGCAAATCACTTCCGTATTTTTAGACACTTTGCAACGCGCATGGGGCGCACACACCGTAGATTGCTTCGGGAATTATTTCAGCACAAAAAATGCATGATTCTTTTCATGGTATTGGAACCCGGGGGCGCGGAGGTCGACTTTTTCGTACAAAACCTGACGAGAGAAAGTTGCCTCGTGGTTCCTCCCGTCATCCTTATCATCAGTTGTTCCGTATTGGCTCTCGTCATATTTCTGGCCATTTATTTCCAAGCATTTTGCTCATTTCGTTATCGACTACAAAATATTCCGAGGCACGGAAGCGTTAACACACGGAAGGAACATATATGCACTTCTAGGTTCAGACAGGTTCCTTGGCGACATATTGGTACTCAGGATGAATTTCTACTGGACAATTTACATATTAGCAACCACTCAGCGAAAACGGAAGGTGTTCGGGCAATTAATGACTAATCGCTTGGAGCCTGTTCAGAAGCACTACTGTTAACGTGAAAGGCGCCGGTCGCAACGTGAAGAGCTCTGGCCGCAGCACAAATGGCGCTGGCCGCAACGAAAAGGCGCTGGACAACGGCCCTATAACATTGAAAAGGGGCACAGGCCCAAGCACACATCGTAAGCACCCACCAATATTTATTTCTTCTTTTCAGACGTTTAGTACCTGCGAGGAGTGGAGAAAAGTTCCTGAAAATATTAGGCAAAGCCCAACGGCTCTGATACGTCTTCTTCAAAAATCAAGAGCCGATTCTACGTCTAAGAGATATTTAGCGGAAATCGGTAAATTCACAAAGTGGGGCAACGCTTGTAATACGCAGCTAAGCCTACCTATCTCATATCCCATAGCGGCAACTTAATTGTACACACGTTACGAACAAACAAAATCCTACGCCAATTTGGTTATAGTTCATGCAGAGAGGTTACACACGTTTATACCATACGGGGAGGCCAATCCTTTAGATAGTCCAATTTGCCGAGATATTTTAGAGACAGCCAAACGCTCCAAGTACACAGCAGTAAATAAGAAAAACCAATAACACCATCGATTATAAGAGATATTATAGAAAAAGACAGTGATCCACAAGCGGACCTTAAGAATCTAAGACTCGCGTGTATGTGCAGCTTGGGCTTTGCCGGTTTTAAAGTAAATGGTTTGAACCTGGGAGAATCGTAACATGTTTGAGGAAGTTGATCGTCCAGGTTAGTGTAGTCTTGAGAAAGACTGTTGGTTGAAGTGACTGACGTTTCGACAGCCTTAGCAGCGGTCATCTAAGGCTGTCGAAACGTCAGTCATAACCGCTGCTAAGGCTGTCGAAACGTCAGTCACTTCAACCAACAGTCTTTCTCAAGACTACACTAACCTGGACGATCAACTTCCTCAAACATGTTTGCCGGTTTTCTTCGATACAACGAATTAGCGAACATATGCATATCGAATACCAAGAGCGTTACGGTTGGATATTCATTCCCAGATCTAAGTGCGACATCTACAGAGAAGGTAATTACGTTTATATAAAGAAATTAGACAGTCCGTACTACCTCGTGAATATCTTACCATGTTACGTCAACACGGCCGACATCCATTCCGAGAGCAATTTTTAGACCCTTAAGATTTTATAGGACTATAAATCGATGCAAATTGTATGGCCTAAGACTCTCATATACCAGATGCAGAGAAATCTTCAAAGAATGCCTCAATGACCTTGGATACGATCCAACCGAATATGGTTTACACAGCCCACGATCTGGATTAGCAACCCGAGGCAGTTAATAATGGCAATACATCGGAAAGGTTACTAAACATTCACGGACGATGGAAGACCGATATAGCGAAAGATATGTATGTACAAAAAAACTTAGATAGCAGTCTACATGTAACTAGTAATCTAGGATTATAGAAAGTTTTAAAATAAATAAATAAAAATATAAAATAAACCTGTTTGTTGGTACGCCTGAGCATCACCCACCTTACATGTCTTTGTGTATTGAATTTACTGCATTTAAGGGGCAAAAGAATTTACGTTTGTTTGAGCGTAGCGAATTAGAACGTAATACAAATTACAACATGCGAACGGACACATATACACGCATTCAGACACAAACACACTGTACGATAAAGCCTTCAAATGGGAAAACATCGTGGAAAATTATTGAAATACAACCAGAGATATCCGGAAAAATCTTGCCATTATTCCAATACAGGAAGAAGTAAAGATTGTTGGACATTAACCCTTTCCTGTCCAAGAGGTCTCCCCTTGACGAGTAAAATCGTCTGGCGTTAGCCAGAGTAAAATTAAAAAGTCCGGTATTGATTCGAAAGGGGTAACAGCTAATGAGAAAATAAACTAATTTTTACCAATACAAATTTAACGTGAATCATGATGATTTAGTTTAAACTTTATTTCACTGTAATGAGAATAGCTGAGTTTATTTTACAGGAATACTGAGTTGGGTTCATTAAACAGATTTCTTAGTAATTATACTGTGCATTTACCTTTAAACTACAACTGGGAAGAGCATCGTTCTCATAGTGGAACCTCGGGATGTCAATAGTACAAGAAAATTTAAGAAAACATTGACTTGTTGGTAATTTAGCAAGATATTAGGAAATGGTCAATTCTAGCAACAGTCTGAAATGTCTTTGGATAGGATTTATTCTGAAATTACGTATAATGAATTTTTAATAGCAAGAATAAAAACGAGGTTGTGTAGTTTCGATAGCAGTCAGAGACAATGTTTAACTTAGATTTAGTAATACTAATAATTTTATCAAAATAAGATCGTGATAAGATTATGCAAATAAAAATAAATTTGAATTGATTATTTAATTAATGCATTAATCACTGAACTATTGAATAAATGAGAAATTGGGAGAATGAATTAAAAATAAGTGAATTAGTGAATGAATGAAGGCAAGAAAGAAAGAAAGAGAAGGAAAAGAAAGAAAAGAAAGAAAGATAAAGAAAGAAAGAAAGAAAGAAAGGAACAAGGAAATAAAGGGAGAAAGAAAGGAAAAGAAAAGAAAGAAAAAGAAAGAAAAAAGTAATGAAGGAATGAATGAAAGAAAGAAAGATAGAAAGAAAGGAAAAACGAATGAAAGGAAGAAAGAAAAAAAGAAGGAAGAAAGAAAAAGGAAAAGAAGGAACGAAGAAGGAAAGAAGGAAAGAAAGAAAGAAAAAAAGGAAAAAAAAGAAAGAAGGAAAGATAGAAAGGAAAAAGGAAGAAAGAAAGAAGGATGGAAAGGAAGGAAGGAGAGAAAGGAGGCAAGAAAGAAAGAATGAGACAAACAAACAAACAAAGAGAGAGAGAAACACGCAAAAAAAGAAGGAAGGAATGAAAGAAAGTTAAGAGAGAGAATGAATTAGGAAGAAAAGTAGGAGAAAAACTTAATAGAAGCAAAAGAAGTACAAAAAGGAAAAATCGAAACAAAGAAGCAACTATAAAAAATCGAAAAACAAGCTAATTAAACTAAAAAAAAGGCAAAAAAAAATTAAAAGGAAACAAAACAACAATCAAAAGAAACTGAAAAGAAAACAAAAAATTCATAGAAATACACGAAACGGAAAAGAAGGCTAAGCCAAGGACAAAGATTATAAAAGAGAAAAACTAGGTAAAAATAAAATTAAAAAAATCCTTCCGTAATAGAAATAAATATACAAAAAATCGAAAACAATTCAAAAAAGAAAAATTACAAGAAAAAAATCAAAACAAATACGAAACAAACCAAAAAGAAATAAATAAGAAAAGAAAGAGAAGAATGCTCGAAACAAAAAAGAAGCAAAAGGAAAAGATGGAAAGAAGGAAAAAACGAAGGAAAAAAGAAAGGAAGGAAAGGAACCAAAGACGGGCGAAGGGAGGGATGGATGTAGGGAAGGCAGAAAGTGATGGATTGATGGGTCGATGAATGGATCGAGGGGTAATTTATTTTATGGATGAATAAATGAAACGATGGATAGATGTAAGCGTTGATGTTAGGATGGGTAGATTAAAGATGAATGGGTCAACGGTCTAGAGGATGAATGCATTAACTGAATAATGAATTGATAGGTTGATTATTTTATTACTAAACTGATAACAGAAAGAGGCTGCCGGACTAATAGAAGAATAGGTCGAGAAAGAAATGAGAGATGGATAGAAAGATTTGAAATTGGGCAGAAATATAGATGAGTAAATTGAGAAAGCTATCTATGTTAAACATGGTCCCATAGCGACTATCGGTTATTTCTGAATAAGTTTTTTCACACAAACACAAATTTACCAGCGATTGTGTTAGTTAATCGAAAATAAAACCTGAGCTTTAACGAATAAACCGAACTCAACCGACAAAATAATTCGCTAGGAAGCCCCACGATGTATTCAGACACTCTTCCCTATGTAAGATGAATTCCTATGGAAACTACTGTATAATATATAACACTAAAGATAAGAGTGAAATAAATATTGACAAAGCTATCCAGCAGGTTCTTTGGTTGAACCATAGGTCTCAGTCATGTGGGCGTCGTAGGATACTACGAATGAATGATGGAAGCCTGAAAATGGAGCGGTTTTGTTCTCCTTTCATCCTACGAAGAATAAAAGTTTTCAGCAGGACCATCAGAAGCGGGGATGAAGGAGAGTGTAGCACCCCTCAATATTTATTGGTGATGAAATTCAGGTGAATTATTGACTGATTCAAACTAACATTCTGATAAGCAACAAAACAACTGAAAACCACAACCAGCATACAACTTGAAAAAGTATGCAATACAGCATCATCCGAGTAATATAGACATCTTGCAATTCAACTGAAGATTTGAGTTAAAGACAAGATGAGAATCGTGAGATTGTAATATTTGGAGCCCATTTCAAAGTCATCCTCAGACAAACACATTAACATGCCTAAGTCTATATATTTATATACCGTAAACGCTTTAATAAGCCCCCGGGGGGCTTATTAACTTTCAGGACCACCAGACGGGGGGCTTATTCGAGAGGCGGGCTTATTAAAAACTCACTGATGACCATGTGATGCGAGTCATTTTTCTTCTGAAATGTCTCGTACAATGTAATGTAGTATGGTATATATTTAAACCTACAATATCCTAAACGAAAACAAATATGTGCTATCAAGAGCGGTGATCAATATCCTTAAATACGAACTAGATAAGAAAGCCCAAAAACTGTCTATTATGAGGATTTAAGTTGGCAATGTTGAGATCAAGAATAAAACGTACTTTAACACCATATTTGCCCTGTGTTCATATCTTTTTTTTTATTTACGGGGGGCTTATAAGAGAAATGAGGCTTATTAGAAACTTGTAGCTTTAGGCGGAGTGCTTATTAGGGGGGGAGGGCTTATTAGGGAGAGGAGGCTTGTTGTAACGTTTACGGTATAGATAGAAGAGGAGTGATGACATCATCGAAGAGGAAGTTATTTTGTGACTGAAATCTTGAGTTCCAAGATGTTGATATTTACTGGAGTAAGTTTTATTTTATACAAAACAACTGATTTGGCTACTAAATATCAACGGAAGGAGAAGACATTTGGCGTTTCAAAAGACAAAAGATCTTTCCGTTGTTGGAATCTTAGTCAGTCAGTTTTCTTTGCAACGGCCCTGGTTTTCAGTACAGTCATAAAAACGTTACAATAAATGGAGAAGAATAGCTTTGAATTGATAAGAGTAACAAGACATTCTAGAAAGCCTTGAGGTAACTTCCCTACTTCTACAAAATAGTTATCCGCTAACAGTTCGATATCTAAAGTTCTGAAGTTCAACATCTAAAATAAACACTTTACCGAGAAAAGGATTTAGCAAGTATACTATTAGTTTAATGTTTGAGAAACGTGAGAGCTTGGATATATTATGGTAGATAAACGATCTTCGAGTTCGATACTCAGAAAATGATTTCTGAGCCCCAGACGGGGACAGAACCCGCAACCTTCTGATGACCGGTGAGACGCTCTAACCATTGAGCTATTAAGACTCAGATGGTGAGCTAAGGTGCAAATTTGATATATACATGTATGTGCGACCTAAGCGGAAGCCACTATATATTAGTAATGGTTGAAGCACTTCAATATTTGAGAAACGTGAGAGCTTGAATATATTAAGGTAGATGAACGATCTTCAAGCTCGATACTCAGAAAATGATTTCTGAGCCCAATGATTTCGGTAGCTCAATGGTTAGAGCGTCTCACCGGTCATCAGAAGGCTGCGGGTTCGATCCCCGTCTGGGGCTCAGAAATCATTTTCAGAGTATCGAGCTTAAAGATCGTTCATCTATCTTAAGTATAGTATTGTTGCAATTGACATACCAGGAGGGAAAGAAATCTGGTTATATTACATCATAGCAAATAATTTTGATGAACACCATCGTTGTACAGTTCAAACAACTTAACCCTTTAAATGTTGAATTTGATTTCTTTTGTTCATTGTTCTTTCATTGTTTTTGCTTTGTTCTTCCACTTGTTCTTTTGTTTTTGATGTATTGTAAGCAGGACGCTGACTCTTAAAGGGCTAAATATTAGTCATTTTTATTAACCAACGTTTTGTTACCTATCATTTAACATCTTCAGAGTGATGAGACTAGTACAAATTGTCGAGTTTAATCTTGAGTTTATTACCGTAGAAGATAATTTAAACTCAACAATGTGCACTAGTCTCATTACTCCTAGGATGTTCCATAATAAATAGCAAAACGTCAGTTAATAAAATGTTTCATATTTAAGTTGTTTGAATTGTTCAACGACGTTGTTTATCAAGATTATTATTATAACCTCTTACTGGCAGAATGTCTCTTCTTGAATGACTGAATCAGTTGACGTGAGAGTTTAATTGATAGTAATTCTGATGTAAAGGAGTTAACTGATCTTCTTAAACAGCGCTATTTCTTACCCAAATTAACCAAGGGCAAAAAACTGACTTGAGTAAATCAGTTTCTAATATTTCAACCCAAAACTCACCATGGATGCTTCATGACTTTCTTTAAAGACATTCTCTTGCTTGGTTTTATTGCAAGCATGCCATGAATTAGATTTTCCAATTTAAAAAATGTATAAATAAGTAAACAAATAAATAAATATATATATAAATAAATAAATAACAAAATAAAGTTAAGATTGCTGCTAAGAAATATTTTTAGAACAAAATAGGGCAAGGATAAAAACTTTGAAAATGTAAATTGTATATTAGTATTTAGTTTATTTTAGTATCAGATTTGATAGTTAAGTTGTGCTGGGCGAAAAGTCCTGTAACAATTGAGAAGCCAGATTAAATTATAATTATCATTATTTTTATTATTTTTATTACAACTCGCACACTACTTAGCTAAGGACAGTGAAAGGAATTTCAGCCTGCTACGGGCTCCCAGCATCTCGCCAGGTAAGGCCACAAAAGATATTGCACATTTCGGGGAACCTGTGTGGAAAGGAGATTTTACCGTTAAAGTGAATTTTAAGAAACACCCACTGGGCCAGCCCTCACTCACCCAACCTATCCAGTCAGGAAGGAGTAAGGGATGTACAGTCCTCTGAAGTCCCTGAAAGTATTTCCCGGTGTGTATATCCAGTTTGACCTTCACAGTACGCAGTTGCACTGCCAACCTGTTGAGATCAGTGCAAGGGTTAAGTCTGCATATTGTTTTATTGTCAGACTAATGTTTATCTATTTCAGCATTTAAGGCTGTTTTATCCTCAATCAACCAAGGCCAGGGCCATCAGCCTGCACTACAGATTGTCTTCTGGTCCTTGGGCTAACAGGGCAGGTTTGCCCACACCTCTTGCAGCTGTCAGTCAATTAAGGCAAGTTGACTCTTAAAGGCAGGTTGTCTACCCAGCTGGCAAGGCTGGGGCGCCATTCCCTAAGTCATCTCATCAAAGCCTGCTCGTTTTATAAAGATTATTGGCTTCGATATCATTGTCTTGCCTACCTATTTCTGGTTTTATTTCGGAGTTTCCTTCTCTTAGATAAGCTGCCATCCAAAGCTAAAGACTCTTATCCACCCTTGGCTTAGTGGTTGCTGGCACATGCCAAAGGTGCCACCCCAGACTCTGGTGGGGGGGATGCGTTCACATTCCCGTAGTAGGCTGAAGTTGTGCTTGTCCTACTCCAGTCTATTATCATTATTTATTATTAATAAGTTAATACTGACCTGTTGAAACGTCCTTATAGAACATCAGTGGATAACTCAAGGCATGAGATATTCCAGCATAAGGTCTGCAACCATTTACCAGAGCAAAGAGCTCTGGTAAATGGTTGCAGACCTTATGCTGGAAGACCTTACGTTGCAGACCAAAGCCCACGTAGTTTCTTTACGTGGATCAAACTTTTTCCGTGTAAGATACTGTGGAGGCCAGTTTATCGGTGTTCCTAAATCATCAAACATGTTCAAGAGAATATAAATATTTGGCTTTTTTATAATTAACCCCTTCCCGACGCGATGTCTCCCCTTAACGAGTAAAATCATCTTGCGTTAGCCAGAGTTAAATCATAGAAGTCGTATCTTGCTGGGAAAGAGTTGATTGAGAAAGTTCTAATTCAGATTGTCAACTCTTTCCCAGTTGGAGGTCTACCCTTGACGAGTGAAATAGTCTGGCATTAGCGAGAGCGAAATATGGGAAGACTAATCCTCTCAGAAAAGAGCAATAATTCATGAGGAAAATACAAAAGAAAATCATAACTGTGTTGGGTCTTTATAAGTAATAAAGACACGTGTGATTTCATATGTGAAGAAGTTCATTTTTTTCGGCTTACATAAGATAAATTTCCAAACTTTCTTCGCGAATTAGCGTATTACGAGGTTCATTTTAGAAGACATCTAAAAAAAATCGCAGTTCGTGCTTTACCGGATCTAAAACACTAGGCTATCTCCTCGTGTTTTAAATCCCGATAAAGCACTCCTTCTCGGGTTTTTAGATATTATATTATTGTACTGTATATATATATATATATATATATATATATATATAAATAAATAAATGATAGATTTTTCAATTGACAACAGAGTGCTCAATACCACAGAAGTAGAGCAATGTTGATATTGTTAATGATAAGGCTTCGTGCTGCTACTCTGAGTTTCACGCTCTTCAGCGATTTTCAGGCAACTAATGAATTTCCGCTTCGTTGGCGTTACGTGGGATGACTTGGTAGAATGAATGCCTTCTGAAAGGAAAAATGCCCTCTGAAAAATGCCCTCTGAGAGGAAACTGTAGAGACAGAGCGAAATGCCCTCTGAAAGGAAACTGCTTAGCGGAAGGAATCATTTACCAAGCCAACGTGTCAACTATCGACGGAACGAACACGAAACAATATATAGGAATGACAGCCAACAACTTCAAAAAACAATACAACAGCCATTTTAAATCTTTTCGAAACGAGAAATACGCAAACGAGACGGAAATTTCTAAACACATTTGGGACTTAAAAAGGAAAAATATACCATTTTCATTAACTTGGTCAGTTTTGAAACGTGCGGCAACGTACTCAGCTGGAGGAAAACGATATAACCTTTGCCTAGAAGAAAAATTGATGATATTAAAGGCCGACAAAAGAAATTTATTAAACAAACGGACAGAAATAATCTCTAAACGCCGCCACGAAAATAAATTTTATGTCAAGAACTTTTGCCGACGAAAGAATACTGTGACATCATCACTGTCTACCCACCAACAAGTCATCTCACGTATGCCGGAAATTATAAACGCCAACTGAAGCGAAACTTCATTAATTGCCTGAAGATCGCTGAAGAGCGTGAAACTCAGAGTAGCACCACGAAGGCTTATCATTAAAAATATGTATATATATATAACTTATCACAAACCTCCTTGTCCAAAGTTTTAAAACCATTTTTAGCTGTCAAGATAAAACTTTTAAAAACCTTTATTTCAACGTTTCGGGGTACTGCCCCTTTGTCAAGAATAAGAACTACAAGGTAGAAGATACTCCTTACACACATAACATTACTTAATAATTAAAAAATCCGTTAAAAAATACTCAAAAGAAGTCCCTAAGGTTCAAACCTTTAGGCACAAAAGAATCCAATTTATATGCCCAAAAACCTTCCCTTTTAGTTGAGTCTGATACATCCGTCCTATCAATAATTTTAACTAACATATCTTTAATTCCCTCATGACCCCTCTCATAAAAATGGGCATACAAATGTTCTCCTGGTATGCCCCTTTGGCCATTACCATACTTTTTAACACTACTTTTATGGTTATTGAACCTCCTCCTAAAAGATGTTATTGTACTGCCCACATAAATCTTCGAACACTTTTTACATATTATAAGGTAAATCACTCCTGCCGAATCGCAATCAAACAAATAATTAATATAAAATATACGACCATTTCTACAAAATGTAGAACCTTCCTCCTCCAAATTGCAAATTTGGCAGCGTGATTTACCACATTTTCGCATACCCTTATCCCCACTACCTTCTCCCTTCAGTTTAGACCTCACTAAATTATCCTTTAAATTCTTTGGTCCCCGGTATACTACCATCGGCTTTTCTTCAAAAATACTTCTCATGTCCTCCGAGGCATGCAAAATTGGCCAGAGTGAATCAATAATTTTACCCACCCCCGACAATGCAGGATGAAACGTCATAACTAATGGCAATCTCTTATTTCTTTTAATATCTCTTCTATTACTATCTTGGCAAAGGAGACTCCCTGGTCTTAGCTCTGGCCCTCTCAAATTCAGAATCTACCAAGTTTTCCTTAAAACCTCTTTTTATAAAATTACTACGAATATCCCGTAATCTATCTCTATAACTCTCCTCCGTACTACAAATCCGTTTTACTCTCAAGGCTTGCCCATAAGTAATCCCCTTCTTAACATGCCTCGGATGACAGGATCCATAATGTAAATACTGATGCGTATCCGTTGGTTTACAATACACATCTGTCGAGATCTTATTACCTTGAACCATAACCATAACATCTAAGTACGAAAGCTTTTCATATGACCATTCCCATGTATACTTTTCATATGACCATTCCCATGTGTAGAGATGGTCGTACATTTTATATTAATTATTTGTTCGATTGCGATTCTGCAGGAGTGATTTACCTTATAATATGCAAAAAGTGTTCGAAGATTTATGTGGGCAGTACAATAACATCTTTTAGGAGGAGGTTCAATAACCATAAAAGTAGTGTTAAAAGGTATGGTAATGGCCAAAGGGCATACCAGGAGAACATTTGTATGCCCATTTTTATGAGAGGGGTCATGAGGGAATTAAAGATATGTTAGTTAAAATTATTGATAGGACGGATGTATCAGACTCAACTAAAAGGGAAGGTTTTTGGGCATATAAATTGGATTCTTTTGTGCCTAAAGGTTTGAACCTTAGGGACTTCTTTTGAATATCTTTTAACGGATTTTTTATTTAAGTAACGCTATGTATATAAGGAGCATCTTCTACTTTGTAGTTCTTATTCTTGACAAAGGGGCAGTGCCCCGAAACGTTGAAATAAAGGTTTTTATAAGTTTTATCTTGACCGTTATATATATATATATAAACATTGGCACCTTTCCTTAGAATATTATAAGTTAACAGTTGGAGAAGGAAATATCGGGTGCCCAGTATCCTCGACTTTTTGAGACCTAACCGGGACCTGTTGCGAAAATGCAACGCCGGCCTTCCGGCTGGGAATCGAACCCGCGACCCCGCGAATCTAGTGCGATGCTCTGCCAACTGAGCTACGGAGGCCGTTGCCGAGAGCATGGCCACGAGTTCATGGTTTTATGAGGTGGGCTCACCGATTTCTTTTGGTGAAGAGATTATTTATAAACATTGGCACCTTTCCTTAGAATATTATAAGTTAACAGTTAAACCATGAACTCGTGGCCATGCTCTCGGCAACGGCCTCCGTAGCTCAGTTGGCAGAGCATCGCACTAGATTCGCGGGGTCGCGGGTTCGATTCCCAGCCGGAAAGCCGGCGTTGCATTTTCGCAACAGGTTAATGACATAGTATCATCTTTAATCAGGTAAACTATTCCGGAGCTCGGCTGCGCGATACACAAAACATCGCTTCAAGGTGTTTGTTCTCGGTTTTGGCAATTTAAGCGATAAATTATGACTACGAAGTGGGCATCTTAAAGTATTGGATAACTTAAATTTCTGACTCAGTTGAGAAGATACCATTCCTGTCCTAATTTTGTGAGTCAAGATAATCAGATGTTTATTCCTTTGCTTTGTTAACAAAATCCAACTTAAATTTTTTTTAAAATGTTGCTCGATCATATGTAATACTTATCACCAGTTATAACAAAGCCAGATCACCAGGGGGCATCTTATTAACCCGTTCCGGTCCGTACCCGACGTTTTAATTTTATTATGGCCTACGCCAGAAGATTTTACTCGTCAAAGGTAGACGTCTCAGACAGGAAAGGGTTAAGCGAAATCTCTTCCTTTGAGTTTGAAAGCCTTTTTGAAGTTTTGAAACACGATATACCATCACATGAACTTGTTATCCATTGAACTACGTTTTGGACTTTTGCATTTCATAAATCCTAAACTTCGTAAATAATTTATGAAAGATACCATAACTCCAATTTTTGCTTTTTCAAATTAAAATTCTTCAACCACTACTTTGTATCACGTAGACATATAATCACATACCCCGAGCGCGTGCTGTATGTAAATTCAGCTGACGCTATCAAACACAGAACTCTGATGTTCGTTCAAAGTTATTGTACGTTTAAACCTAAGAAAACAGTTATGCTGTGAAGATGTCCCAGGCTAAGTGGGATGAAAGCTTAGCAAATAATAAAAAGAAAATTCACTAGATGAAAGTATCCACATTCAAAAAAGAATAAATCTAAGGAACTCTTAACTTTCCGGAAAGTATTCGTAAAGGTTAAGAAAAGCTTCAATTCAATACTGTATGAGCGATTCCTTCGAATTTCGATGTGTACTATCTATTATTTTTACAAGAAACGACTTAACATTTACATGAATTCAAAACCACGATCTTCTGCACGCTTAAATTTTACTGGACTGATAATATAATTACCTTAAATATTACACAAAAACATCTTATAATGCTTCTAATCAGTACTCTCAAAGGCCAGGGATGCATAATTTAAGTCGTTGGCTTATTCCCAAGGACAAAATTCTCCTTAGCTACACTTTGAGTTCCCAGTCTACCAGAAGCCTCTCTTTCCACAAAAAGTTGACCTAGCCACGCTAACGTAGTGAACATCAAGGTCAAAAATTTGTCCTGTGCTTCGAAAGACTAACTTTAATTCATGTACGCGAAACCACGTTGCAACATCAAATGAAACTAATTTTACCGAAAATTATAAATAAAATAGAGTTACGTGATCTGAAATGACATGTATTAAGAATTTCTGAATGACGTAATCTGTTGCACGTGACAACATTACAAAATTTAATAATGAGCTCGTGCTCCGGTCAATTATTTTACGTCACAAAGACTTTTGACGTGAACATTTTATGTTAAGAAGGCGTTAGTTTTCGAAGTGGACATAAAGCTATTTGGTATGTTATGGATTTACAAATGTAAGTACATCACATTCTGTGCAGAACCATTATTATGTTAACGTTTGAAAAGTCGTACAATCAGGTGCCGATGTTCTAAATATTACTAAATATTATAAAGCCTAAGATTTGACATGTTTTTTCTAAAAGTTTAATGACTGCGTAAATAAGAAAAGACAGCATTTGTATTTTCTTTTTGACGTAAAAATCTTTAGATTTACTTCAAAATTGAGCTCGCTTTTATCTTGTGCCTGATGAAAATAGCCATTCAACACAAATACTCAAACTAGGTGTAGCTACGCTAATGCTACTGAGCTGCAAGGTCAGGAATTTGTCTCAGACTTCGAAAGTCTAACTTTAATTCATGTGCACGAAACCACGTTCCTGCATCAAATGAAACCAGTTTTATCGAAAATTATAAATAAAATAGTTTTATGTGATTTGAAGTGACATGTGTTAAGAATTTCTGAATGACGTAATCTATTGCACGTGCCAACTGTTACAAATAATGAGCGCGTGCTAAGGTCAATTATTTTACGTCACAAAGACTTTTGACGGAAACATTTTATGTTAAGAAGCGTTAGTTCTGAAAGTGCTTATAAAGCTATTTGGTATCTCATGGATTTGCAAATGTAAGTACATCACATTCTGTGTAGAAACACTTAAGCATTGTTATGTTAACTTTTGAGAAGTCGTATGATGAGGTACTGATGTTCTAAATATTATAAGGCCTAAGATTTGACATGTTTTCTCTGAAAGTTTAATGACTGCAAAAATAAGAAAAGACAGGATTTATATTTTCTGTTTGGCGTTAAAATCTTTATATTTACTGCAAAATTGAGTTTATTTTTTATCTTGTACCAGATGAAAATATCCATTCAACAGATATACTCAAAATGTTAACCTTCTTCCTTTGACGAGTAGTGCCATTTTAAGCTCAATCTTTCCCTAAAACTTCTAACGGTCGTTTAAGCTAATAAGCCTGAAAATGATTTCTAATTCTATGGTACAGGCGAAAAGTTGTAACACTTTAACTCCAACGAATCAGATGACGAACTGTTGCTCAACTGAAGCGTTGTATTTAGCTTCATGCAATAGAACCAGCAGCCCCAGGTTAAACTTTCACTATTCGTGTTCTCTAAACCTTACATGAAAATCTGGCAAACGTTCTTCCATTGGTGAAATATTTGTTCTTGTAAATGTTAGAAACAAACCGAAGGATCTCGAAAGAAGTTCCTTAAAAGAAGTCATATTGGACTTACCTGGTGCCAATCCAGATTATCACTGTCTGTCACAACTCTCTGTAAATTCTTGTCCTGACATCGGATTTCCGGCGCACAGGTATGGTAAAAATATAAATCCTTTAAGAGAATTAAAATATTTTATATTACATGACGTTACGAGATATGTTATATCATCTGGGATTTCTACTACGGTCAGCACATACGTATTTCGTGATGAATGATGATGTCCAGCATAAAATTCTTATATTTAACTGACGTTTTTGTTGCCAATCCTAAAATACTTTTAGGGCGAAATATTATGTAAAAAGTGATCTCGACTTAAATGCTTTACTGTATTATGAAATTTTTTATTGCTAAGCACATATTGATTTTATAGAAACTCTTGGCTTTGGAAATTTACAATTTCACTTTGTAACTCAGCAATATAATCAATCAAAATTTTAGCTAATTTACAAACTAAAATAGAAATTCTTTATGTAGTTTCCTTGTAAGAATTTTTAAAAATTCGTTCTTGCAGTGAACCAAAGTTCGACGGCATTAGAAGATCTGAATCAGCACCAAGTTCTTTTTCCACCGACAATCGTCGAGTGAAAAGGTTAGTGAGTTCTTTATCTTTAATAAAATATTATTCAGACAAATTATAAATACTTATCAATTGATAGGGGTTTCGAAAGAGATTTACTATACATACATATACATACACACACACAGATATATATATATATATATATATATATATATATATATATATACAAAAATTACCCGAAAACAGATATATTTCTTTATATTGTCGGCTGGTCATAGATTCTGGACATATAATATATATTGCAATAATAACATACAATATATTGTAGGACTTCGCTGAAAATCATCGCAGTGAGTGGAACTTCCTACACAATTATTGTTATATAATATTAATAACTATAATAATAATGCGGAAAGTGGTACTATGTGAAAGCGAAACGATAATACGAAGCATAATTTCAGCAGTCCAGAAGCAGGACTAATTTTATGGATTACATTAAATATATGGTTACCAAACTTTGTTAACCATCATCTTTTTCCAACCAAACCTAATCTAACAAATGTAGAATTTGTGTCTAGTCAAACCGTTGTGAATTGGTATGGTTGGCAAAACAACATGGCCTATGGTCAATTTGATGGTTTCTTTTATAAGCAATAGTAATAATGATAATAATAATAATAATAATAATAATAATATTAATAAAAATAATACAGTAATACAATAATATCTGAAGGAATTGACCTCCCAGAGGGGCGACAGATGAAAACGGTAGAGGATGATGGATACAAGTATCTTGGGGTCCTTGAGTACGACGATCTGCTTCACGACAAAATGAAGTAAGCGCTGACCAGTGAGTACTTGTACAGAGTGAAGAAGGTTTTAAAATCTAAGTTAAATGGAAGGAACACCATACTAGCCTTGAACACATGGGCCGTGCCAGTGCAACGTTATGGTGCCGGGATAGTGAACTGGTCTAAAGCTGAGCTGGAGAACATGGACAGGAAGACAAGGAAACGGATGACAATCTATGGAATGCTACACCCTCGAGCGAATGTTCACCGCTTGTACCTTCCAAGACGATGTGGTGGTCGGCGGCTGATTGGAGTTTAGGACTGCGTACGTGCTGAAGAGATAGGCCTGTCCAATTATGTCCTGAAAAGTGAGAGCACTGCTTGGGGCGGTGAGGAATGAGAGTTTCTCAAACTCGGAGGAAGATGAGACTGCCGAACATTTCAAAGAAAGGAAGAGGAGAAAAAGACAATTGGACTGGAAGGCTAAGACATTGCATGGTCAGATCTTACGTCAAACTGAAGATATCAGAGATGGGGCATCGTGGGACTGGATGATGAGAGGAGACTTGAAAAAGGAGACCGAGGGTGTGATCACAGCGGCCCAAGGTCAAGCGTTGAGAACTAATGCGATCAAAGCAAAAATCGACAAACAGCAGCCATCTCCTTTATGTAGAATGTGTGGTGTGAAAGACGAGACGGTGGGCCACTTGTTGTGTGAATGTAGTAAGATGGCACAGATTCAATATAAACATCGACATGACAACGTTGCCAGGATTGTGCACTGGGCAATCGCAAAACAGCGTGGACTTGACGTCGAAGAGAAATGGTACGAACACAAGCCGGAACCAGTCATTGAAAATGCTACCATAAAAATGCTGTGGGACTTTACCATCCAGACGGATCGTGAAATTGAAGCCCGGAGACCGGACATTGTACTGGTAAACAGGAAAGAGAATGAGTGCATAGTAATCGACATTGCTGTGCCTGCAGATGCTAATATTGCAGCAAAAGAAAAAGAGAAGATCCAAAAGTACCAGGACCTTAGAAGAGAGATTGCACGTCTATGGGACATCAAAACGTGTGTGGTTCCAGTGGTGGTTGGTTCACTAGGTATGATTACCAAGAACCTTGGCAAATACCTCGGGAAGATTGGAGTTCCAACAAAGATCAAACTCCTGCAGAAAGCAACACTACTCGGATCTGCAAGGATTCTGCGAAATGTGCTTGAGGCCTAAGGCTGTGAGATACAGCTTGCCCTCAGCGTACTAACATGTGACCAGCGACTATTTAAGCTGAGTATTTTAAATTAAAATAATAATAATAATAAAAATAATACATTAATACAATAATAGAATAACATAATGACATAATAAAATAATAACATAATAATGAAATATAATAATTTAATAATATAATATAATATAATAATATAATGATATAATAATATAATAATGTAATAATGTAATAATGTGATAATATAATAGTAATAATGAAGTAGATGAACGATCTTCAAGCTCGATACTCAGAAAATGATATCTGAGCCCCAGACGGGGATCGAACCCGCAACCTTCTGATGACCGGTTAGACGCTCTAACCATTGAGCTACCGAGACTCAGATGGCGAGCTAAGTTGCAAATTCGATATATATATGTGCGACCTAAGCGACCTTAATTTAACAATTTAAATGTGGGACCTTAATTTAACAATTTAAATAATTTAACAATATAATAATATGGTGATATAATAATAATGATGATAAAGATAATTATAATGATAAAGATAAGAGCAATGATAATGATAATGATAATGATAATAATAATAATGATAATAATAATAATGATAATAATAATAATAATGATAATAATAATGATAATAATAATAATAATGATAATAATAATAATAATGATAATAATAATAATAATAATGATAATAATAATAATGATAATAATAATAATAATGATAATAATAATAATAATGATAATAATGATAATAATAATAATAATGATAATAATAATAATAATGATAATAATAATGATAATAATAATAATAATGATAATAATAAGCTTGCTAAGATCCCTTCCACTCTCCTTAGTTGGGTGGTGTGTGAGTTGTAATAATAATGGTAACAATAATAACGATACGCTGAGACTCCTTCCACTGTCCTTAGTTGGGTGGTGTGCGAGTTGTACTGATAATAATGATAATAATAATAATGATAATAAAAATAACGACAACAATAACAATGATAATAATAATAATGATGATGGTGATAATAATAATGATAATAATGATGATAATTTCATCCCGTGAAGAGTGAAATCATCTGCCTTTAGCAAAAATTGAATGATAAAAGATTCCTCTTGCCCGGAAAGCGTTAATGTTGGCTCCTTATACGAAAACGTGCAAATGAATTGCCCTCTACTGATGTTGATGTGAAAGTTACCCTTTCTTACTTAATCAGTGTCAGGCTACGAGCAGTGGCAGCATAACGGTGCCCAAGGTCGGAGTTAAACGTTCAGTTAAGTTTCTTACAATAGAACCAGTAGCACCAGGCTAAACTTTCACTCTCAATGTTCTCTAAACCTTACATGAAAATCTGGCTAACGTTCTTCCATTGGTGAAATATTTGTTCTTGTAAATGTTAGGAACAAACCGAAGGATCTCGAAAGAAGTTCCTTAAAGGAAGTCATATTGGACATACCTGGTGCCAATCCAGATAGTTGGTCAAAACTCTCTGTAAATTCTTGTCCTGACATCGGACTTTCGGCGCACAGGTATGGTAAAGGTATAAATCCTTCAAGAGAATTAAAATATTTTATATTACATGAGGTTACAAGATCTGCCATATCATCTGGGATTTCTACTACCGTCAACACATACGTATTTCATGATGAATATTTATGTCCAATGTTTATGCCCAATGTGAATTGTTATATGCCCAGCATAAAATTTTTAATTTAACTGATGTTTCGTAGCCAATCTTGAAATACTTCTAGAGTGAAATATTATGAACAAGGTGATCTCGACTTAAATGCTTTACTGTATTACGAAATATTTTTATTGTTAAGCACATGTTGGTTTTATAGAAACTCTTGGCTTTGGAAATTTACAATTTCACTTTGTAACTTAGCAATATAATCCATCACAATTTCAGCTAATTTACAAACTATAATAGAAATTCTTTATGTAGTTTCCTTGTAAGAATTTTTAAAAATTCGTTCTTGCAGTGAACCAAAGTTCGACATCATTAGAAGATCTGAATCAGCACCAAGTTCTTTTTCCACCGACACTCGTCGAGTAAAAAGGTTAGTTAATACTTTATCTTAAATAACTCATTATTCAGACAAATAATAAATACTTATCAACCAAAAGAGAATTCAATACGAGAAAGTATTTGCCAGAGGTTTTCATAAAAACTGAGGAAAGAAGGAGCGACGTCTGTGCAAAAAATCCCTAAGTCGAGTACAAATAGAGCTAACGAGGTTAAAAAGAACTTTTTATACGCTATATTTGGCCATTTTTAACTGGATTTCTGTCGTAGCATCTTGCTGTTTACCTTATCTCCTTAATTGTTTTGTCCTGCTTCGCGTTTCCGCCAGTTAAACGTTCATTTATCATGCTTTTATACAATTAACGTTGAACAAAAGCAGTAAATAGTGTTCCACCACGCTCTTTTATTTTGAATTTCTCATTTTAGACGCTTAATTCTCCTTAAATTATAATAAAATATGCTTGAAGATTTTCCCGCCTAAACTTACAGGTCTGGAAGGAAAAGCGTATCAGACCGGTCGGCCCAATGTCGTAAAATGTCGGACCGTTCGGCAACCAGTCGGCGTGCGTAGTTTTGCATACGTATCGAAAATCGAGCTCAGCAATACAATAAAACAAAAAAGAAATAATATCATAAATATGGATCAAAACTCTTGAATGGAGGGTTACGTTAAGTCTTCAAACGACTTAAAGTTCAACAAGTCTCTGTCGTCCTAAGTTTAACATCATAAATACCTTACGTAACCTCCCTCCAACATTTGAGTGCTAGAGATTCAATGGTTGAATAACCTGGCAAACATTCGGAAGATTTAAGATACGACTCCTAAGAACCTAAGCAGTAAGACGCCATAAAACCTAAGAGCCTACCCTGAGTTTTATAACCTCAAACACAAAGGAATTGCTTAAACTTATGATCACGTTCTTCTCGCCTAAGTTGTCTAAACAAGATTTACTTTCAAGGCCTATGTCTGGCTCAAACGAACAAACTCTTAATTATACGATAAGGAATCTGGTGGAAGCATTAGAGGAGATGTTTTGCTGGAAGATCGTTAGAATGTGAGTTAAAAGCTAGTTCCCATTATTACGTCTGCAGAAGATGAATACAAGTACCGGAAGTACATAAGAAATAAAACAGATTCCGAAAAATGTCATTCTTAACTTCAAGTAAAAAAAGAATAGACAAGTAGTAATACGGTGATATGTCGACTCTATTTCTGGGTCACTATTTAGGGTCATATTTCATCTCTATTATTTTTTACTTGAATCACAAGTTAAGAATGACATCTTTCGGAATCTGTTTTATTTTGTATTTACTTAAACTGTCGGCCAGTTATTTTTTTTCACTACCCGAACTTTAGCGGTATTTTCATTTTCACCCAAACATTGGATTCCCAAAGTGAGTAGAAAGACAATTGCTCCAATTAACATTACAAACAAAATTCTACCAATTGCATTCTGATAGTTGTATTCGGCAGATGTATTAAGGGAACCTGCCATTTGGGAACAAGTCTCAATGTTGCGTTGGTATAGTTCCTTATTGCGAAGTGTGATGTAACACATTGATGACTTGTAACGCAACAAATGTTTCCATTTCCACAAATGATCTACTGGCATCAATCACTTGTAGAATGTACTTTGCATTTCATATTGTCACTTAAAAACGGTTTTGACTTAGTACACCTTGAGAGCAGTTTGAACTTGTACACGTCCTTCTTGCTTTCATATGGAAATGGTTTTTGTCGTACTTATTTCTGATATCTCTGAACATTTAAAAGTTATCTTTTTATCATAAAATCTCCAGCCAAACAACATCCAACCAGGTGAAACAACCTTCAGTTGTCGAACAAGCTGATGCCGAAAACATCTTGGAAACCGTTTGTGGAGGAAGAGAAGTTTGCATTGATGGCGAAGAGCTCATTGAAGTCGTTAATTTGAGGCCAAATGGTAAGATCTCCAAAAACATCTAGATTCGATTCCAGCCATTGTGTGAACCAAGTTATTTACACGCACTCACCGTCAATATCAATGGTCAATTCAACTGCTGTTTTTAACCAATCAAAACGCTTCATGCAGGATTGATTTGTGATTGGCTTGTGAGGTCATATGCTATGCCAGACCAAGATGTGCCTAGGAAAACGAAGGCCTATTTCCGTCTGACTCGATGGTCGCCCGGGAATATTTGTGATTAAGAATTTGGCCAGATATCTAGTTGAAGGAATCATGTATCTTCTTTAGGAAGAAGATATTTTGGGTGTAATATTACTTGGATATTGTTAATCCCTACTGTTGTATAACTTTACCGTCATCCTCAATATCGTGGGCTAAATATCTACTCCCAGCATGGAATCCATCTTACAGCAGTCTTTTACAGAGTGCCAGAGAAGGAATACAAAACCTACACTTTTTCGCTCTTAGCAAATTAGCGATATTGCAACCTCAAAATCTTTTCAAGGCTGACAGGCTTCATTCAAAGGCTTCGGAACGACAGTAAAAGTGGGCGCCCCGGTAAGGTCGCAATGTTTGCATGGATATATCTGACAGTGTGCTCCTAAGTTAAAACCCCAATAGCCAGTTGTCCTCATTAGACAAGGGCTGTGGCTAGAAGGTATACCTGAGAGAAAGGATAAGAATTAAGGTTAGGGGTAGGGTTAGCGCTAAGGCTAGAATTAATCCTAAACTTAAACGCAAACCCAACCCGAATGCTAACCTATCCTAACCTTGATCCCAAGCCCAATCCTCCTTCCCAGCTATACCTTCTAGCCACGACCATTATACAAGTGTCAAAAACTTTAACTGGAATTTTGTTCGAAATTGAGTTTGGGATTTACTACAGGTTCTTAGGAAAAATGACCTTTAATTCAACAACGATCTCATTTCTCATTTTGAAGCTTTATTAGCGAGCTAAAAAGTGAGAAGGACCTAACATACTACGGCTCTCTCACCAAAAAAGTGCGAACCAAAATTCCCCCGGCCCTCATTTCCGTTAGCTACCTCCCTGAGAGCTAACTTAGACCTAAAAAGTGAAATGCTGATAATACTGTAGTGTACAATGATGAAATTGGATAGCTCTAAACTTTATACTTTATCAATATGAACTGGCATCCCGCTTCTTCTTTCTTGCCCCAAATCAAGACATACCAGTTCTATAAGCCAAAACCACGTTAGAGAAGGATATGTAACAACATTTCTGCTCGTAATTCTTCAAGTCTATCCATTAGAAAGAATGTTTAAAGAATATTTCTATTCTCCATGTTCCACTAAATTCAGGAAATCTCCTAAACACAGTCGAACATGGTGCCTTGAGTCATTCTATTTCACGTTTTAGGGCGAGCTGCAGTCTTTAGATTTGTGGTCATCATGCTCTGCTAGATCGGACATCTTTAAGAGATTTTTTTTTATTTCTCATTTTCTAGGTCCAATATATTACTGCTGCAAGAATGGTGAAATTGGTAAAGGAAGTTATGCCACTGTTTACAAAGGCTACTCTATCAACAATAACGAAAAGTTACCAGTAAGTGCAACTGATGCCATATAATTACATACTTATGTACATAAATGTATACAGGGGAGCTCGTGATGTTATATTTAGAAGTGTATATATATATATATATATAAACCAAAGGTGAGGACCAGAAAGGTTGCAGTGTTGGTTTGAAAATGAAGAGCGCTCAATACCATACCAGTAGAGCGAATAAAGAAGTAAAATAGACAAAATTTTTGCTGTCGCTACTCTGAGTTTCACGCCCTCAGGCGATCATCAGGCAACTGACAGATTATTTAATTCGCGTGAAACTCAGAGTAGCGAAAGCAAAAATTTTGCTATTTTACTTATATATACATATATAGGTAAATATGTAAATATGTGCACATACATATCCGTAAACTATATACGTATACATAGACAAACATAGACATAGAAATACGCATACACGTACACCCATATATATATATATATATATACATATATACATATACATATACACAATATCACATTTCAGGTATGTGCAGCTTTCAAGTACGAAAGAGGCATATCAATATCACGAACCAGGTCTCTAATTAACATCAGGCTTCCGTCTGAGACCCTATAGTCTAGTGGTAAAACAACCGTACCGGCAATCGGGAGACACGGGTTCGATTCCCATTGGGGAGTTCAGAAATTTTCTGGGATAAAAGCTTGAGAACAAACTTTTCATCATACATATATATATATATATATATATATATACAGGGGGTGGACAAAAAAATGTGGCCGCCCATATAAAAATACAGCTTATGGGATATAAACTTCACAAGTTTGCAGAAGATGTGAAGAAATGCAAAAAACTATACAGTTGAAGAATAAATTAGCTAAACACTCACGATTTATGATCCTCAAATTTGATTTTTGTAACAAATGTAAAAAGAAATAAAAATATTATTAAATAATATGAATATTTTAAATGTTATGCCATTGTTGTTGTTTGGTATTACTAACAAACTTTTTGCTTAATAAACACGCTTTCAACTCAAAATAATATCACATTCATGCATGTATCATGCTACTGTTATCAGCAGTACAGTTTGTGCCTAAAATCTTTCATTACTTTGTTGGCATTCCCTTGGATTTTATGACAGCTTTGCATCGACTAGGAATGCTTTCGACAAGCTTATGCAAGTATTCGTCAGTTATCTCATTCCATCCACTTTTAAGTATTTCGAAAAGCTCATCTTCATTCTTTGGGTTTCTATTTTTTGTGAAACGATTCAATTCAGTCCCTAAATTTTCAATGGGGTTTAAATCTATCGATTGAGCTGGCCATTGCATAACATCAAGCTTGTTATTTTTAAAATATTTCGAAACAACCCCACTAGTGTGTTTGGGGTCGTTGTCATGTTGGAATACAAAACCATTAGGACATAACCGATTGGCGGATGGGACAAGACGATGTATCAAGATTTTCCTGAATACTTCTCCTGTCATTATTCCCTTGACACGATGTAAATCACCAACGCCCTTCCACGAAAAACACCACCCGACATTAATGGATTTTTCATGTTTCACTGTCCCCTGCATTGAGCGATTTGACATCTCTTCACCTTTACTTCTCCACACATATTGAGTGGATTGGTTTTGAAGAGAAAATGGCGACTCATCACTCCATACAACTCGCTCCATTGATTCTCGCTCCAACCAACATGCTCACGGGCAAAGGATAAACGTAACAAACGATTCTTCTCAGTAACATAAGGCTTCTTAGATTTCTTTCTCCATGCCAAGCCTTTTTCTTTGAGACAGCGCTGAATAGTTTTACAGCTTACTTTGTCTCCTGTCTGAGCTTTGAGTTGATATGCTATTTCTTTTTTTGTCGGCGTTCCTGCTTTTGAACATTTAACAATGAAACGATCACTTCGCGCACTAGTTTTACGTTTTAGACCAGAGCCAGGACTGCGTCCACAACTTCCACTCAACTTCAACTTTGCGCAAAGTTTCTTTGCTTCTGAGTAACTCAGGTTATATTCCCGTGAAATTTGACGAGCACCAACGGGAGCCTTGAGCATTCCAAGAATTTCATGATTCCTTCCAGTCTTGGCCTGTGACCTTTCTTTCTGGGTCTCTTTTTCTGTCTTTTAGCCATTTCCTCTTCTTTACCAATAATCCCTTTCCAGTGCATCCAAAAAGGACTAATTAATCTCCCCAGTAAAGCTTTAGTATTTACGAAAACCATTCAAATATTGTGGGACGATGATTCTGATTGATTTTTTGCAAGAACGTGAGGGCTAAAGCGCCTATTCTCAAGACATTCAAAGGTACATAATATTACCGAACTTTCGAAAACAACACGACCTGATATTAAAATCGACAAAAATTTGTATTTCTTCTTATTTTAGTATTTAAATCTATTGTGTAAGTTCAAATTTAATAAAATGTTGACCAGTCTGTGCTAAAACAAAGTGGTTTCTACATTTTTTATCATTTTGGTATGTGTTTGAATAAAAAACCGTATTTCTATAGAGGGGCTACTTTTTATTGTCCACCCCCTGTATATATATGAAATTCATTAAGAATTCATGAAGAAATAAAAAAAGAAAATCATAACCGTGTAGGACCTTCATATGTGATAAAGACACATGTGACTTTATATTTGAAGAAGAAGTTAATTTTTTCGGCTTAGAAAACATAAATATCCAAACTTTCTTCACAAATTAGTGTATTAGAAAGTTAATTTTAGAAGACATCTGAAAAACACGCAATACGAGCTTTCTTGAATATAAACCACTCAGTTATTGCCTCCAGTTTTAAATCCTGAAAAAGCACTCCTGCTCAGTTTTTAAATATTATATATATATATATGTGTGTGTGTGTGTATGTATGTAATATTTGTATGTAATCTTTAATTAATTTTTTTCCAATAGGTTGCAATAAAGGTGTTGAAGTTCAAGGACGTGCAGACTTATCTGAAGGTAACACTTTAAAAATCTAATGTTTCGTAGCAATTCGCTACTCTTTCCCCCTAATAAAACTTATTTGAAGTATTTTAGCAGAAATATTTCAAGGTCAAAAACATCACGTTATCTTTTGATGGAAATAATCACAACGACTGAGCAGAAACAGTTTACTTTTAGGTTTGACATGAAGAGAAGAGTCGACTATCTTTCTTTGCTAAATTAAACACAAGTACTTATAGTTTGAACAGTATATAAATGTGGTATCACCAATAACAACTCCCCAACAAATTGTTGATTTTTTCCCAACTGTGGAGATAATATTCCCCGACGGGGTCTGTAGCCCCCTGTGCCCACCTCGGACACCACCCCTGATTGAATGTTAATTTCCAAACTGCAAAAATGTAAAACTTTATTCCACATTCCCTTGACGCTTTCCTAATGTTTTCAGGAACAGTTTCAAAGCTTCTCCAAAATTTGACCAAATTTCCTCCAAAGAGTTTCTAACTTTCTTCTTAAAGTCTTTCAATGCGAAAGCTCTTCCCATGACGTGTAAAATTGTCAAACGTCAGCCAGAGTAAAATAACACAAGTGTTATTCGGCTAGGAAGGAGTTAACTTAACCAAAGGATAAACAATAAAGACGCGGTCAGACAGTTGTGTTGCATCTTTTGTGGAAGTATCGTTATTTTCTAAGGGAGTCATGTAATCACTGTTCCAACAAAGCTGCTGACTCATAGGTGGAAGGCAAAACGTAGTTTCCCTGTAATTATTGTAAAATCAGTAGTCTTTTATTAAATGTTGTAGCTTGGTAGATATATGATGTTTTGAACGCACGTTCTCAAGCTATTCTACTTGGAAAAACTTTCTGAGTCCCTGACCGGAATCGAACCCGTAACCTTCTGATCGCCGGTGAGATACTCTACCATCAAATAGGACCAGTACATAAATGTAACCTTTGCTCACCATCTGAGTCCATGTAGCTCAATGGATAGAGCATTCCACCGGTAATCAGAAGGTTGCGGATTCGATTCCCGTCAGGGACTCAGAAAGTTTTCTGATTAGAATAGCTTGAGAACGTGTGCATAAAACAGTATTCTTTTCTTGTCACTAGTTATTCATAGTTAATGCATGATTGGTTACATGTCAATTTACCCCAGTAGTCTGACCAAGTCAGCGTTTTAATGTAGGCGCATGGGTTTTATAGCGGGTATTTTATAGTATGCGCATACATGCACTGAATCAAACCATTATCATTTTACTCTGGCTAACATTCGACGAATCACATCGTCAAGAGGAGGCTTCACCGACTATATAGAGTGAGCCATTTAAAGACAGCTCGTTTTATATTTAGGATAAACAGTTTGGCCTGGTTCCTGCTGAAGTTTATTTCATGCGTAAGATCCAGGACCATCCAGCTGCTATCAAGTTCTTCCACTACCATAAATTGTCAGAGGATAACTTTATTATAATAACTGAAAGGCCAGCGAACTCTAAGGATTTGCTTGAGCTGGCTTGTGACGACCTATTGCCACTGTCAGAAGAGCGAGCGAGTGGAATTGTACGTCAAGTAGCGAGCGTACTTCAAGCCATGGAGAAGAAAGGATTTGTACACCGAGATATCAAATTAGATAACATTTTGTACGATCATGACAGCCATGATGTAAAACTGATTGACTTTGGAATGGCACGGAAGTTCAAACCTTTGCAACGATTCCACGAAAAAGTTGGTAAGTATGTTTGATAAATTTTAAAAGTAGCTGTTCACGGTGATATCTTAATGGTAGAAGCTCGAACCTTTCTAAAATTTACGGTGCTTGATGCATGGGAAGGGAACTGTTTGGTGAGTTTATATATATATATATATAGTCTATTAAGTTATAGCTTTGAGCAACTGTCGTTACACCGTGTTTCACGCTTAATCTATTAACTTAAGGAATTATTCCTATTCGGTTAAATTATCCCTTTGATATATTTGGCATCACGTCACTCCAATGGAATGTGCGGTGTCGTCACCACCACGTGCCTTTTTCACTTTCCAGTGTTAGCGTTTTTGAAGTTCTTTATGGAGAATTTGGTGCGATGTCAGCATTTGGAGAATATCTCCGTTCGTTTGTTTAACAAGTATTTCCTGTCGGCTTTCATAATGTAGAGTTTTACTTCCAGGCAGTATAAAAGAAATAATTTAACCGAACCTTCCTCTTGTCTGATAATCGCCCTCTCAATGGCGTGAAACTCTGAGTAACAACAAACAATTTTAAGTTAATAAATTATAAACAGCTCTACTATTCAAACTATCAAGCACTCTAACAAAGGTCAACCTCTCACCGCTGAGAGGATTAGTCTTCCCTTACTTCGCTCTCGCTAATGCCAGACTATTTCACTCGTCAAAGGTAGACCTCCAACTGGGAAAGAGTTAACAATCTGAATTAGAACTTTCTCAGTCAACTTCTTTCCAGCAGAATACGACTTCTATGATTTAACTGTGGCTAACACAAGATGATTTTACTCGTTAAGGGAGAGACATCGCGTCGGGAAGGAGTTAATTATAAAAAAGCCAAATATTTATATTCTCGTGAATATGTTTAATGATTTAGGAACACCGATAAACTGGCCTCCAGAGTATCTTACACAGAAAAAGTTTGATCCACTTAAAGAAACTACATGGGCTTTGGGAAGTGTGCTCTTTGCTCTGGTAAATGGCTGCAGACCTTATGCTGGAATATCTCATGCCTTGAGTTATCCACTGATGTTCTATAAGGACGTTTCACCAGGTCGGTATTAACTTATTAATAATGATAATAATAATAATAATAAATAATAATAATAAAATCGAAGCGAGAAGACCAGACATAGTGATTGTGGAGAAGGAAGAGAAAGTGTGTAAAATCATTGATATTGCAATGCCAGAAGATAGTAGAGTGGCAGGAAAGGAAAGAGAGAAAGTAGAGGAATACCAGGACTTAAAGTGAGAAACGGAAAGGATATGGTCCATGAGAAAAGTGGAAGTGATACCAGCTGTTATTGGAGCCCTTGGAACGATAACAAAAAAACCATGACAAATGGATTGATAAAATTGGAAAATTGACAAAGGCAGAGTATATCCAGACAACCGCACTACTTGGAACAGAAAGAATATTAAGGAATCCTAGAGACCTGATGAGAACTGACAATGCCCTTGTGATCCTTGGATACTTGTTGCAACTCGATCTCAATGGGAAGTTACCAGCATACAATCAAAACTGAGTTACCAAAGATTGAAATAACAATAATAATAATAAATAAAAATAATAAATAATAATAATAATAAACTGGAGTAGGACGAGCACAACTTCAGCCTATCACGGGAATATAGACGCTCTCTTCCACCAGAGTGCGGGGTGGCACCTTTGGCAAGTGTCAGAAACCCTTAAGCCTAGTGAGGATAAGACTCTTTAGCCTTGGATGGCAACTTACCTAAGAGAAGGTAACTCCCAAATAAAACCAGAAATAGGTATAGGCAGGACATTGATATCGAAGCCAGTGTATCTCCATAAAACGAGCAGGAGATGACCTAGGGAGTGGCGTCCCTGCCTTGCCAGCTGGGTAGACAGGTACCGAAAACCTCAGCTTGCCTTAATTGGCTGGCAGCTGCAAATACACTACCTTCAGGTGTTGGCAAACTTGCCTTGTTAGCCCAAGGACTAAAAGAAAATCTGTAAAGCAGGCTGATGCCCCTGACCTTAGTTGGTTGAGGATGAACCAGCCTTAAATACTGAAACAGATAAGCACTAGTCAAAGAATAAAACAATATTCAGTCTTAACCCTTGCAATGGCACACTTAAACTGACCTAAACAGGTTGAAAGTGCAACAGAGTACTATGGAAGTTAAACTGGTCATATACAACGGGAAGTACTTTCAGGGACTTTACAAGGTTATACATCCCTTACTCCTTCCTGACTGGATCAGTTGGGCGAGTAAGGGCTTGCCCTGTGAGTGTTTCTTAAAATCATTTTAACGGTAAAATTTCCTTTCCCCACAAGTTCGCTGAAATATACAATGTCTATTACGGCCTTCCCTGGCGGTATGCCAGGAGTCCGTAGCAGGCTGAAACCCCATCCACTGTCCTTAATTGGGCGGTGTGCGAGTTGTAATAATAATAATAATAATAATAATAATAATTAGAAAAATAATGGTTTAATCTGGCTTAATTATAATTTAACCTGGCTTCTCAATTGTCACACGACTTTTCATCCAGCACAACTTAACAATCAAATCTGACACTAAAATAAATTAAATACTAATACACGATTTATATTTTCAAAGTTTATATCCTAGCCCTATTTTGTTCTAAAAATATTTCTTAGCAGCAATCTTATAACTTTTAAAACCCATGAGTCCTAGACCTATTTTAATTATTCTAAAAATATTTCTCACCATCAAACAATGGTCTATATTTATAATAATAATGTTTCTATGTTCTTATTATGTTCTTATCATTTTTTCTATGTTCTCATTTTTATGTTTTAAAGTTATTTCTTAGCAGAAATCTTATAACTTTTTTAACCCATAGATTTAAAACTATTATCCTTGTCCCACTTCGTTCTAAGAATATTTCTTAATAGGAATCTTGATACTAAAAATCTATTTAAAAATCCATACGTTTAAAACTATAAGGAAGATTGTAAATGTGTCCGCAGCAGAATATTGAAAAGTGTGTTCGATTAGGGAAACTGTCATTAACTCTTTTCGTACCGTATTCCACTTTTAAACTTTACTCTGGGCAACGCCATACCCTTATTCGCTTACTCGCTTATTCGCTCATTCGCTTATTCGTGTATTCGCTTATTGGCTTATTTATTTATTTACTTATTTATACATCGTTTAAGAATTGGAAAACCTCATTCATGGCATGCTTGCAATAAAACCAAGCAAGAGAATGTCTTTAAAGAAAGTCATGAAGCATCCATGGTGAGTTTTGGTTGAAATATTGGAAACCGATTTTCTCAACTCATTTTTTTTGCCCTTGGTTAGTTTGAGTAAGTAATACCGCTCTTCAAGTAAGATCAGTTAACTCCTTTACATCAGAATTACTGTCAACTAGACTCTCACGTCAATTGATTCTGCCCTTCAAGAAGAGATATTCTGCCTGTATGTGATTTTAATACTAATCTTGATAAACAACATTGTTGAACAATTCAAACAACTTGAATATGAAACATTTTATTAACTGACGTTTTGGTAATTATCATGGAACATCCTAGGAGAAGTGGGACTAGTGCACATTGTGGAGTTTAAATTATCCTGTACGACTGTACCGTCATAAACTCAAACTTAAACTCGACAATTTGAACTACTCTCATCACTCTGAAGATGTGAAATGATAGCTAACAAAACGCTAGTTAATAAAAATGACTAATATTTAAGCCTTTAAGGATGAGCGTCCTGTTTAGAAGACATCAAGAACAAAAGAACAAGGGGAAGACCAAAGCAAAAGCAATGAAAGAACAATGAACAAAAGGAATCAAATACAACATCTAAAGGGTTAAGTTGTTCGAATTGTACAACGATGGTGCTCATCAAAATTATTTGCTGTGATGTAATATTCATAACCAGACTTCTTTCCCATCTGTTATATCAATTGCAACAACACTATTCATGCTAAATCTTTTTCTCGGTAAAGTATCTGCTTTAGATACTGAATTTCAGCAATAATACTCAAATGTTTAGCGTATAACTATTTCGTAGAAGTATTAAGTTATCTCAAAGCTTTCTAGAATGTTTTGTTACTTTTATCAATTCAAAGCTATTCTTCTCCATTTATTGTAACGTTTTTGTGACTGTACTGAAAACCAGAGTCGTTGCAAAGAAAACCGACTGACTGAGATTCCAACAACGGAAAGGTCTTTTGTCTTTTGAAACGCCGAATGCCTTCTCCTTGCGTTGACATTTAGTTGCCAAATCAGTTGTTTTGAATAAAATAAAGTATACTCTGATTAATATAGACATTTTGAAACTCAAGGTTTCAGTCAGAAATAACTTCCTCTTCATCACGCCTCTTGTATGTATATGTATACATGTATAAACCTAGGCACGTTAAAGTCATTATTGTCTGAGAATGACTATGAAATATATTCGAAATATTACAATGTCACTATTCTCATCTTGTCTTTAACTCAAATCCTGAGTTTTAAGATGTCTATACCACTCGGAAGAAGCTGTATTGGGTACTTTTTCAAGTTGTATGCTGGTTGTAGTTTTCAGTTTTTTTGTAGCTTATCTGAATGTTAGTTTGAATCAGTCAATAATTTACCTGAATTTCGTCACCAATAAATATTGGGAGTGCTACACTCTCCTTCACCCCCGCTCCCGACGGCCCTTCTGAAAACTTTCATTCTTCGTAGGATGAAAGGAGAACAAAACCGCTCCATTTTCAGGCTTCCATCATTCCTTCGTCGTATCCTACGACGCCCATAAAACTGAGAACTATGGTTCAACCAAAGAACCAGCTGGATAGCTTGTGATGTAAATATTTGTTTGACTCTAATCTTTAGAGTTATATGCTCTATAGTAGTATCCATAGGAATTCATATTACATAGAGAAGAGTGTCTGAATGCATTGTGGGGCTTCCTAACGAATTATTTTTTCGGTTGAGTTGGGTTTATTCGTTAAAGCTTAGGTTTTATTTTCGATTAACTAACTCAATCCCTGGCAAATTTGTGTTTGTGTGAAAAATTTTATCCAGAAATAACCGATTATTGCTATGGGACCATGTTTGACATAGATAGCTTTCTCAATTTACTCATCAATATTTCTGCCCAATTTCAAATCTTTCTATCCATCTCTCATTTCTTTCTGGACCTATTCTTCTACTAACACGGCAGTCTCTTTCTCTTATCAGTTCAGTGATAAAATAATCAGCCTATCAATTCATTATTCAGTTAATGCATTCATCCACTAATCTGTTGACCCATTCATCTTTAATCGACCCATTCTTTCTTACATAAACGCTTACATTTATCCATCCTTTCATCCATTCATCCCAAAACAAATTAGCTGCCAATCCATTCACCGACCCATTCATCCATCACCTCATTCCTTCCTTCCATCTTTTGTACCTTCTATCCATCATGCCGTCCTTCCTTCCTTCCTTCCTTCCTCATTCCTTCGTTCCTTTTCTATTTTCTTCCTTCCTTTCCTTGCTTTCGTCCTTCCACCTTTGCTTCTTTCCTTTCTTCCTACCTTCCTTTTCCCTTCTTTTCTTTTTTTCTCTCCTTTTTCCATATTTCCTTCTTTCCTTTCTTCCCTCCTTTTTTTCCTTTTTCTCTTTCCTTTTTCCCATCTTTCCTTCTTTCCTTTCTTCTTTCCTTCTTTTTTCCTTCCTTACTTTTTTCTTTCCTTTTTTCCATCTTTTCTTTTTTTCTTCCTTCCTTCTTCCTTCTTTTCATTTCCTTTCTTTTTTCCCTTTTTCCTTATCTCCTTCCTTTCTTCCTTTCTTTTTCCCTTCCTCCCTTCCTTCCTTTCTTTTTCTTCCTTGCTTCCTTCCTTCTTTTCTTTTTTCCTTTATTCCTCCCTTTCTTTCTTTCTTTCTTGTTCCTTCCTTTCTTCCTTTTCTTCCTTCCTTCCTCCCTTCCTTCCTTCCTTCCTTCCTTCTTTTCTATCCTTGTTTCCTTCCTCTCTCCCTTCCTTTCTACCTTCCTTTGTTCCTTCTTTTCTTCCTTGCTTGCTTTCTTCTCTCCTTTTTCCCTTTCTTCCTTTCTTTCTTTCTTTCTTTTCTTTCTTTCTTTCTTTCTTCCCTTCTTCCTACCTTCCATCTTTCCTTCTTTCCTTCCTTCTATCCTTTCTATATCATTTTCTTCCTTTCTTTCTCTCTTTCCTTTCTTCTTTTTCCTTCCTTTCTTTCTCTGTTACTTTCTTTCTTCCTTTCTTTCCTCCTTTCTTTCTTCCTTCCTTTCTTTCTTCCTTTTCTTCTTTCTTTCTTCCTTCCTTTTATTCTTCCTTTCTTTCTTCCAATCATTCTTTTTTCTTTTTTTTGTTTCTCCCTTTCTACCTTTCTTTCTCGCTTTCCTTCTTTCTTCTTTTTTCCTTCCTTTCTTTGTTTCTTCCTTTCTTTCTTTCTTCCTTTCTTTTATCCTTTCCTTCTTTCTTTCTTTCTTTCTTCCTTTCTTTCTCTCTTCCCTCATTTCGTCTTTTTATCTTCTTATTTTCTTTCTTTCTTCCTTCCTTCTATCCTTCCTTCCTTCTTTCCTTCCTCTGCTTTCTTCCTGTCCTTCCTTTCCATTACACTTTCTTCCTTTCTTTCTCTCTTTCCTTCTTTCTTCTTTTGCCTTCCTTTCTTTCTCTGTTTCTTTCTTCCTTCCTTCCTTCCTTCCTTTCTATCCTTACTTCCTTCTTCCCCTCCTTCCTTCCTACCTTCTTTTCGTCCTTCTTTTCTTCCTTCTTTCCTTCCTGCCTTCCTTCTTTCTTTCTTTTTTTCCTTCCTTCCTTTCCTTCTTTCCTTCCCTCCTTCCTTTCTTCCTTTCTTCCTTCATTGCTTTCTTTCTTCCTTCCATTCTTTCTTTCTTCCTTCCGTCCTTTCTTTCTTCCATTCTTCCTTCCTTTCTTCCTTTCTTCCTTCTTCCTACCTTCTTTTCTTCCATCCTTCCCACCTCCCCTCTTTCTTTCTTTTTTTCCTTCCTTCCTTCCTTCCTTCCTTTCCTTCCTTCATTTCTTTCTTCCTTTCTTTATGTCTTCCATCCTTTATTTCTTCTTTTTCTTTTCTTTCTTTTCTGTATCTATCTTATCATTCCTTTTCTTTTTATTTCTTTATGGTTTGTTTCGTATTTTTTGAAATTTTTTCCCTTTTTATTTTGTAATTTTTCTTTATTATTTTTTTAACTGTTTTCCATTTTTTCATGCTTATTGACTTTAGAAGGTATTGTTTTTCAATATTAATTTTGCCTGACTTTTATTTCTCTTTTCTAAGCCTTGTCCTTGGCTTAGCCTTCTTTTTCATTTCTTATATTTTTTGGAATTTTTTTGGTTTATTTTCAGGTTTTTTATTGTTCTTTTGCTTTCTTT
>JASJOG010000443.1:77500-169951 GCA_030142905.1 Heliopora coerulea | reverse complement strand
TTTAAACATTTACTCATTATGAACAATCTGTTTCGGAACATTTGTAATTTTAACGTTTACTCACTATATATAGTACGTACAATCTGTCTAGGAATACTTGCAATTTCAAATTTTATTCCCTATGTAGTATGTGCAATCAAATAAAAAACACTTGCAATTTCAACGTTTACTCGTTATGTACAATCAATTTAGGAACAGCTGCAGTTTCAACATTTACTCACTGTGTACAATCAGCCACAAAATATATAGGAATACCAGCAATTTTCAACGTTTACTCACTGTGTGTGACATTTTCTAACTTAAATATTATCATTCCATGTCTTTCCCTATTCAATGTTGATTGTACCCTTATTCGGCATCATTTCAGTCAACCTTTTAATAATTTAACCTGCTACTGAAGAGAAATTAATATGATTTTCTTTTATTTTTATTTCAAAACAAAAGTTTTGCGAGCAAAATGGGAGTTAGGAAGTCCATGGCCACAGCATCCGTAGTCCTCGCTTGCCACGACCCAGATGCTGTGAAATAGCTAGTGAGAGAAATCTTTGAGAGCAAATTACGTTAGGATTAGGTTATGTTTTTTTCGCCTATATTCCGTCGACTCCAAGTCGCTTACACTAGCCGATAAACCATTTGCATGTAAGCGATGAAGAAATTTCGAGAAAACTATGAGATGGCATATTATTTTTGAACAGTTAAATCCTTATGGTCCGTTTGTTGCTGTGTTTACGTCCGATTGTTGTTTCTTGAAAATAAAAATTTTATAAATATCGCTAAATGTGTGTTTCATTAGAATTAGCATCCTTTTCGATTAGATCTTCATCTAAGCGGTCAAAAATCTCGGAGTTATTTCGACAAGCATAATATTCGCGATCTTCGGGTTCTTGAAGGTGTGTTAATAAAGAACCAGCTGGCGGAATTTTTTTAACAAAAGTAAACAATGCAATGGCGACAACGACTACTCCAATGCAACTCACAGCAACGACAATAATGATAATTGTAGACGAAGGAGTCAATTTCCCCTTCGAAGCTAAGATTTCAAGATTATTTCCATCTTTGCTGCAACCTTCTTTGGTGCAAGCTTGCATTGTTACGATATAGCTCTGAGATGAGTTAAGCCCAGGAATTACGGAGCTGTTTGAAGTCACATTACTTACTGAGAGCTCCACCTGCCGAGAGGTTATCAAAGTACTGCGATATATCACCTTTAGTTTGGTCAAAACTCCATTCCATGACTGTCTAGGTGGTAGTCTCCAAGAGATCGTCACATTCCGCTTGTGGCCGTCGTCGGACGTCGGGCACGTGTTGCCAGTACACGTTATCATAGGGGCTTTACTTGGGCTTTCTTCGGACAGCCTCGTCGTATTGCATCGAGGATACGAGTACCGTCCACCGACGTACCATTGCACACGTACACAAAAAGTGCATTCATCGTATGGTTGATATGGTTTGATATCTTCGTCGTTTAGTTCTACGGTTCTTGCTTGCAGCTCCATAAATTTCTCCGAACTCGACGAACAGCGGTAAGATACATTACCCAAGCCGTCCATGTCATCTTGCCATTTCAATGTGACCCTACGATATCTCGTCGTGATGTAAAGATAGTTCGGAGAAGGTGGTGTAAAGACCACTTGGCTCGGTTCCGTTGTGAACGCAAAAGACGCAAGATAGAACGTCCAAGTTGGGCTTCGTACTTCACATTGAGCAAAAGAACTTGAAATGTAAAAGGAAACATTGGTGGAATCGTTCATATCAGTGCCAAAGGAACCCCTGCACATTGACCCTTTGCACTTTACATCATTACTTTGAGACAAATCGTGTTCTTCCCCGTACCACCAATACACCAACTGGTAAGTGTACTTGTCAGAATCTTCACCATACCGCCAATTTATCTGCACTACATGCGACCCGTGATCATTTTCATCCGCTGTGTAAACTGGCTTTCCTAAGATTTCTTTCACTGGCGTCGGAGCAGTTTCCACGATCATCGAACAGTTTTTGGATACCCTCGCCAAACTCTGATGTCTGCCTATACACGTATATCTTCCAGAGCGATAGACCTTGACGCGGTTAATTAACGCTCTGCTTTCTAGATCAAACTTCGCTGTGCTCGACAATGTTTCACCATCGCGGTACCAGACAAGTGTCCAGTTCTCAAACGGCGTTGTGCTATTTCTGTTACCTTTGAATCTCAGCCAGCAACTGGTGTCTGTCTTAGTATCGGGTTTCAAGCATAAGCGTTCAGGCCTGACTTGCAGTCTGTAATTACCAGATTTCTCATCACAGCTCAGCTTCGGTAAATGGACAAGAAGTGCGAGGTTGACGATTAAAAATTGAACGAGGCTGCCAACAGCCATTTCAAACTGCTCCAGTTCGAACTGGGGTATAGTGTGTCCTTCAGGAACGATCTTAGTCGGTTTTGTGCCAAGCTCGTTTGCATACGGCTTTAAAAAATATGAAAAACTCCTTTGCTTTCTTGCCATGGCCGCCAGCTGCGAGGAGGCAATAAATAATTCAAGATCAAGACCTCCTGCTTGGGTGTTGAGTTAACCTAAGCAAAAGCTATTCCCGCTTCAGCAAATTATTTTTCTTATTTAACTTATTTGTGGGCTACGCAATCGCCTGAGTTGAAGTGGGTGAAATTAGGATAAAGAAATTCAGTTCTGGAACTTATGTGACTGTTAACTTAATACGAAAATACAACACTTTACACAGGAAGGGCTGTGTTCCTGTTGTTTTCATGTTTTCGGTGTGAAAAGCCGCGTTTCAGAAGGCGACACCTTGTCAAAATGAAAGAATTGCTTTTGTTGTTTATTTACACAAATAATGACAACTTAGTTTCAATGGTTGGATCATCATGAGAACGTTTAAGGTATTCTAGCTTGAGCGAGTAAATAGTTGGGTTTCATTAGTCAATTTCTTTGGCGTCTGTGCTATCCTTTGAAAAGAATGGTACCCTTCAATGAGTCGAAATACTTTTGAGTATGCCAGCCTAAAAGCGAAGGCTTTGTGGTCGTTGTTTCTTCATGTAAATGTTGCCGATCCAATTGATTGTTTTTGAACAACTCTTTAACTGGTGCTACAAAGTCAATAACTTTAATCGATTGCCGGCTCCCTCGTCCTTTCTAAACTTCTTACATAGAATAAAGAAAAGAATTTTTAAAAGAGCGTAATTTTTGTCATTATCGTAATCACAGTTAGGGAAACTAAAGTGTAATGACAAAAATTATGAACATAGTTAAGTTTAGTAGTTTATATAATCATGGAAAATTGGTACATTCAGCCGCCAAAACAGAACCATTATTAGAAGCGATCTGTTGCACCTACACTGACACTTACTCTCGTGGGGTAGGAGCAGAGGGACATTGGGGGTACATGTACCCACTGACTTTCTTAGACTGTTCTTTTTAGTTGAAAGTATCCTTTCAACAAACACATCATTTGTAAATGAGGGCCGCAGGTTTATCAATTGTTATTGTCATGCGTCACGCTATCTAAATAAAGTTGTTCATTAAGTTGTCCGAAAGATTTACACTCAAATTCACTCCATTTGAGGGTGACCGTTCCGTGCACAAAAATTCCCCAGAAAGTTCGTCCTCCCCCCTCGAACTAGCTTCCTACCTCCCAACTTACACTGACACACAAACGGATACACATGACGTTGACAAATACGCATTATAAAGCAAACCAGCAGTCACTCACAACATTTGCTCATCTTAGTTCTTGTAGCTACATGGTTAATATTAGTATATCCCGATACACTTTAATACACTTGTTTTTCATTGATCGCCGAAGCTTCCAGCAAGACTTAATAAATGTCTAACAATCAAAATTACGTGTACAGTCCTTGGCACAATGACAGCATTCAATATCGTTGAGTTTGCAAGCCATCCAAACAAGTAAGCGCTAATGTGCTGTCGTAAGGTCTGGTTCACATAGACCGCCGACGTGTCATCGAATTTAACTTGAGTTAAGGTGGTTCTATACATTTAATATTTTTAAAAGTCGATTGTTTGGAATTATGAAATTTAACATTATTAAACATTACTTTTTCATTCCTCGTTTCTATTTTCTTGATTTCGACAAAACAAAAGGATTAAATATTGAAAAGAAATTGCCCATTCTTTTAATTGCCCCTTAGCAACCACCATAGCAACGAATTGTTATTGTCAAATTGTTATCACTGGACTGTTTCCACAACGTAGGTTGGAGACCCAATGATTCTTAACCACCCCTCCCTCCTTATTGTAAGATTTAAATCCATTTTACTGTGTATTAAATCAAATATTTCCACCTTTCAAAGCAATCAAAACGGACTTGTTCCGCATCGGCTATCTTGGATTTACTTTCAAAGAACTTCTCTCAAAATCGTTGATTTAAGTCGCAAATATGTTTATACGAGATATCTAAACAACGTTTGTAGTCCCCTTTGTTTACATGAGCAAGAAATAAAAATTGTAAATGTATGTAGAAATAAGTAGTGAATAAACAAGTAGAGAGGACTGTGCAATAATTCCTGGAAGTAGATTGAAACATTTGATTGTTTGAATATTTAATTGCGAGAGACGTTGGTAATGGCGGTCAGTCCCAGGATTTGTGGCTGGTTCGTATGATCCTGCAGAACAGTCGCAGCTGGCCTAAGGGACATCATGTAAAGTCCGAGGATAACCTATCTGCCAGAAGCCTTTCAAAGAATCGACAGGTGCCTTTATTTGTCGAGATTTCGTTCCCGACGTGGGCGTTCAAGGCAGAGGCGCGACTGAGAGTCGTTATAGGTTTAGGGCTGTAGGTCGGTGAAAAAATTTTTTGAAAAATTTAGAGTGGCATATCTTTTAGATATGTACGTAGATCTCTCGCCTAGGATATGTTTGGCTTTGTGGTTTCGAGCCCGAATTAGAGTATAATATAGATTATATGAAAGGGGGGAAGGTGGGTGCTGTCGAAGATATACAGAATTACCCATAATGTAACAGAGGCATAACATGAATATAGCGTGATAAGGTTATGCCATCCATGTACACAAGGCCGTGTTATGCGTGATCACTGCATGCTATCGTGCACACCTCCACAATAAGCGAATCAGTGCGATTGTTTACATGATTGGTAACATGATTGGGCTGCAGTAAATGTCATAAAGAAATTTGGGATGGAGCCAGGAAAGTACTTTTTAGATGGAATGGAAAAACCTGACAAGAGACGAGTTCTGAAAGCATATTATAAGAACCGGGACTCTGCAAAACAGAGAAGAAAATTTATCCGTGGCAAAAGAAAAAAGAAAAATGACAAGTCAGTAGAGCAGAAAGGGAAAACATCCGAGGCTGGAGCTTTTTAGACTACTATAAGTCCATACATTACTGTCTGAGACATTTCATTGCTATTATCCTAGTAACAAACAGAATGTTTTACTTTAAAGCTGTTTTTCTCAACTTAACAAAGTCGGCCGATTACCAATATTTCATGCAAGGTCTCTCAAAGAATATGTAAGCAATTACTATGAAACTTTCAGGAATTATAAAATATGCATGTAGCTAGGAGATGAACCAAAAGAATCTAATTCTGCTTCATAATCATGAAATAATTAACTCTTAAGTCAAACAGCTCATCATACTGGCCACATTGAAAAGGTTAATCGTTGATTATAGCTACCTTTTAAATAATAGATTAATGATTTTGGTTCATCTCCTAGGTAATATAATAAGTGTTTAATTAAAAGTTATTCCAGACTCATACCACCATTAGTTATTTAGTTATCGTGTTTGAAATTTAACCCCATTTTTCCCCATGCGGGGGTAACGTAGCTTGGTAACCATGACAACTACTCTATAGTAAATAGTGTATTTTTGGTCTGGCTAACCCTCCCACTCACTAGATGCACATAAATTTCCACTTTATAAAAAAGTGAGAAATTTCCTTTTTCTTGTATAAGACCACCTTAAGTTTGCAGGAATTCCAGGGATGAAGCGAAAGGTTCCCTGTCCTCTGTAACAGTACTGACATAAATTTCAATGCGATTCTATCGTCCGCATGTCGACAAAGTTAACTTAAGTCTAACTACGGAGGTATGTCGGCTGTAACACACCGTTTACATAAAACCGGCACGAATTTAGACCGCTACCAAATTGAAGATTTTCTGAAGTGTTTACATGAGGCGGGAATGAAACTAAAGTCATGTTCTTCCTGATATTTCTAACCGCATTCCGAGCTTTCATTAATTCCTAACGACAATGCTTATCTTGTTCATCGCATCAGTGGTTGGTCTGAAGAGAATTCGTGTTTTCACGAAGAAAATTTCGTACAGGTCCGTGTTCGAACCGGTCTGAACTCATTTGTGTCCGTCCAGCACCCGAAATGGGTGAGACCGGTCCAAGCTCAATTTTTAAACCGGTCTCATGTAAACTAAAACAAGGATTTGTATGGGTAGCGATCCGAAGTCGTGTCGGTCTAACTTCGTAACGGTCTCATGCAAACGGGGTCTAACTCTAAGGATCGCCAGCATATTAGAACCATACCTCCTTAACTTAGCAGGTTAAGCATGTACCGCGCACTCGCCAAGAATCAAAGACGAGTAAATGATGGGAAGTTAGGTTCATCAAGGAAACGCGAAATGTAATCGCCAACTAGACATTATGGCACCGCTTAATTATCGCAAAAGTTACGTAAATCAGATAGCAGTCTGTTGTAAACAATATGTAAATTTATAGAGACCACCTAAACTCGTGTTCTGTTGATTCAGGTTTTGGTTAGGGCATCGAGACACAGCGTTGGCTTAGTCTCGCGCATTCAACAACGTAATTTTATCAAGTTTAATCCCAAGTGACACGGACGGTGCAACGAATCAAAGCTCACGTCCTCTTGATTCAGATTTTGGTTACAACATCGAGATACAATGTTGACTTAATCCAGCGCATTCAATAATGTAATAATATGAACTTCAACCCTAATTGACAGCAGGTTTTTGAGTCCCTAAAAAACCGAAAAATCTTGTTCTTGTCTTCCCTCTGTACACTAGGAGCCACGACGCTTCTGAGGCTCGCAAACAGGGTAGTACATACTACCAGAGAGCTGTTACAATTACACTTACAAGGTACATGTTCCCCAACTGATTAGTAATCAGTAATTACTGATCAGCACTTGAGCTGCTTCTCAGGGAAAGTCTTCTCCTTTCAAAATTTAAGCCTTTTCTTAATGAAAATATCAGTTCTGTCCCACTCTCTTGGTTCTAATTGTTCTCGGTTTCTCTCCTCAATGACTACTAATATTAGGGGCCGTTCACACTGAGATCGATCCAACTTGAATCGATCTGAGACCGATCTGAGATCTATTTCAGTTCGCTTCGTGAAGGCGTTCACACTTGAAATGGACTCGTTTGGATCGATCTCAGTTTGCATTCAAGCGTTCACACTCAGATCGCTTTTCAGTTAGATTGATCTGAGATCGATCTAACCAGTTAGTGTGAACGGGCCCTTATTCACTCGTACATCTAAATATATCTGAAGTTATAAATGTCATTGAATTGTATCGTATTTCACTTTCATGCTGTGTGTTGGCAGCAAAACGTCAGTAAAAAATCTCTTTTAAACACTTCATGCTGTGATTTGTCTGATTGTTTGAGAAAAGATGACTATTCATCTTTGTATATAAAATTGGGATTCGATTTTCATTCTTAAGAGCTGTTTACACGGGCGATTCTTCTTGCTATTTTTCTCACCCTGAAGCAAGCGATGGAGTAAACAACTCACCAAAGTATTGTGCCGTATAAAGTTAAAAGGTTGATAACTGCCGTAACTGATCTCAAAGAATATCAACGTTTCGAGAGAAGGCCCTTCGTCAGGAAAGACATGTTTCTTTCCCGACGAAAGGCCTTTGCCCGAAACGTTCGAATTCTTTGAGATCAGTTACGGCATTTATCAACCTTTTAACTTCTTACCTTATTTATCACTTTGAATAAACCCATAATAATCCAGACATGAGTTATTGAAAATATTTTTAATTTAACTTCCTTGTTATATGTTTTCTCTGACAAATACACACCTGGATTCACTCACGCATACACTTTATCGCACACTTAATTATTCACCGGTTTTCACCACCAGTCTTTCTGTTGATTACTTCCTGTCATTGTAAATAGAATATTATATTGTTGAGAACACCTTGTAAATTTATCACTTACTCTGAAGATGTTGCAGGACTGGCAACGAAACGTTAGTTAAATTAAAAATATTTTAAATAACTCATGTCTGGATTATTACGGGTTTATTCAAAATTATATGCTGGGCTTTGATATTCCTAACAAGATTGCGCTTTCCGCCTGGTTCCTCAATTGCCATTATTTATGACTGTCTACGCAGTACTCTGTTGTACCGTATAGTTTTACACACATGATCCGCAAGTCGATCCGCTTGATCGAATATGCCAGGAGGCTAAAAATTGCTACAAAAATCGCCCGTGTAAATAGCCCTTTAGATTAACTGATTGCAGTTACAAGTTAAATTTTCAGAAAAGTAATTAACCATGTTAACTTCCTTTTCGAGTTAACATTCTGTTGTACGTTTCTGTCATAAGGCTGTTGACTATATTAATTCATGGCGTATCAGTCAACCACAAGGCAGTTCTTTCCTTCAGACTACCTGAAAACACCAGTCTATTAACCTTTTAACCCCCAACCGCGCTTATAGGCGTGATTTAATGTTTCCAGATTGGATGCATGGGTAGTTTACAATAGATTTTCGAAAGGATTTTGAACTGATCGAATAACTTGTAATTGTTTTTGAAAAATGCAGGGGTGAAAGGGTTAACGTTTTACGATTTTTGCGAATTTAACTCGGCTTTTACTGATGCCAGGAGACAGAAAGCGAAACTGTGACAGCGTGTTTCCACCAAAACTTAAATATGCTTCCTAGAGAGTAATTCGAAATGTAGGTTAGAAGCTGCCAGTTTTGTAACTTAATATAGTTACAAGTTATCTCGAAAAAAATTAACGGATTACAATCACAGTATGTCTAAAATGTAAAGATTACCAGTTTATAATTCACTTGTAACAAATTACATCACAACACTGCTTAAAATACTCATTCAAAAGCTCATTAACAATTCACGAGGAAAATACAAAGGAAAGTCATAATAATGAGGTGTTTTTAAATGTGACATAAACACGCTTACTTTTCTCCACTAATTTTTGCCGATTAGAAAACATTAATTTTCAAACAGTCTTCGCGAATTAACGTCTTCGGAAGTTTTTTTTTGAAATCATTTAAAAAACTCGCAGTAAGTGTTTTATCGGATCTAAAGGTTGGTAACTGCCGTGACTGATCGCATAGATTTTCAACGTTTCGAGCAAAGGTCCTTCGTCAGAGAATGAAACGAAGAACACGTATCACTCTCTGACGAAGGGCTTTTGCTCGAAACGTTACAATTCTTTGCGACCAATCACGGCAGTTAACAATCACAGCAGTTAACAATCTTGGAACTTAAAACCGTCTTATAATTGAGCAAAGGCGCTCTGAATGGAATGCTTCTCTGATGTTCAACCTTTTCAATGGTCTAATAACCCTTTTTTTACTATTATTATGTATATATTGTTAATTGCTACTGTACGGCTTTTGGGGAAAGCATTTTTCACATAAATGACAAGACTCTGTCTATAAATAAAGATCTCTCAGCTTCACGAACGCCCGTCTATCATCCTCGTTGCGATTATTGCCTAAGCAAAGTTTTAATCAGAGAGATTGCAGTACGGACCTTGGCGGGCCACGGGTTGGGCACCACTGCTATTTTGGCAGGCTTCATCAATACGGCATGACACGTAAAACATCCAGCCGACTAACCTTATCTTCCTCCTACTTTCTTTCAGGAACACATGTTTCCCGAAGCCCGCAATCGCCAGTTCCTCATTTCTTTCCACAAGAAGGCCAAGCGCGTGGATTTGACGTTGAGAAGTACAACCACCTTCGTGAGAACGCAGCAAAGATTGAAGAAGAGTTAGAACAACTCAACCACACCAATCCTGCACAAAATGAACAATCGTAAAATGAATCTCTTGTACAGTATACTGCAATATAATGAACAATGATCGTATTATTAAATTTCAATTGCGAACCTCAGAGGCCACACAACCGATTCGGTCCAACTTTTCCACGGCTAATCCTTCCATTATGCCGACACGGTTGAACCCAGACGTTGCGAATGCGTTCCTGAACTACAGACGGTACTAAATTGTAGGTATGCAATACTTACTGTTCCATTCAATGACTGGGCCAGAGTTTTGAACCAGTGAAGTATGGGACCGATGTTTTCAAGTATGGACCAAGTCAGGCCCAGCGAGTCGAAAATCGGTACTAAAAGCAGAGGTCTTATGTTTCACTAATAAAGACCAAATAAGTGAGGTGAATAAGTTCTTCATCATATGACCCTCTTTAAGTGTAACTGAATAATGAGGAAATAAATCTGCGTCCACAATGTCCGCTGTAATTTGTTCACTCTTGTCTTTGAGTTTTTGTCGACATTTAACTTGTGCTGTCTTGACATTTAACTTCATTCAACTTGGAAAAGTATGGAAATTCGTCGGCAGGTTCTTTCTGCATATAGTTATTCTTCTAATGGTTCTTGAGGTATTTCTACTTCACATTTAACGAACATTAACGAGGCATTTATATTTTAACGGAATTTACTTTGGGATGAATCCCAGTGGCTTCTGTTCAAGTGACACTCTATTTATGGCTTGTTAACGGTGTTTAGACATATTTAGTTTCGCCAACTGTCATTCATGCATTGCCAAAGAAAGGTCAGAATCAACATAAATATCATACTGATAGGAAGCCGCAGATTTCAAAACCAACCACGACAACCTGTTTGTGGTATATGTGCGTAAAGTTCCACGGCTTGATGTGCTGTTGTGACGTCATCGAAAAAGAAAAATACTATCATTTCCGTAGTATTTTAATGTAATTAGAACCTGGTTCCTCTTCCCCCAAAATTATGCATGGGATTTACAGATGTTAAAAAAGTACCTCACATATCGATGTTTTTTTCTGTGGAAAAGCGCTAAAATTGTAAAAATTCCGTTAAAATTGGACCGATGAATTATTGCATGTATACTTTTTCATAGTAGGTCTGGTCCAGCTGACTTTCCAAAATTCAAAGTAATGCAAAAAATGGCGTAAATTATCGATTTCTTAAGTTTTCAGATGACGTTAACTTGACGTCACTATTACGTCACGAAGTTTGAAAATCTTACTTGAAATTAGCTGATAAAATTAACTGCCCTTGTCTACTATAGCATTGCAATCGAATAAACAGGACACCTATAAGCTTTCGTCATGCTGCGATATCAGCACAGTTTTGATGTCGTAACACAACAAGAACTTCACCTACAGACTCACTTGCACAGTAGCTACAATCAGTGACAAAATACCTTGGGACACTGGCAATTTTCAACGTTCACTCGCTTTGCACAATTAGTCACAAAACACGAAGCCACACTTACAAATTTCAATGTTTAGTCACTATGTACAACCTATACAGGAACCCTTGAAATTTGAACATGAACTCACGAAGTAGTACGTACAATGATGAATCTATTCAGGAACACTTACAATTTCAACGTTCACTCACAATGTAGTACGTAGAATCTATTTAGAAACACTTGCTATTTCAAATTTTACTCACTATGTAGTATGTACAATCCATTTAAGAACACTTGCAATTTTAACGTTCAATCACAATGTAGTACATACAATCTATCTAGGAACAGTTGCAATTTGAAATTTTACGCACTATGTAGTATGTGCAATCTATTTAAGAACACTTGCAATTTAAACATTTACTCATTATGAACAATCTGTTTCAGAACATTTGTAATTTTAACTTTTACTCACTATATATAGTACGTACAAACTGTCCAGGAATACTTGCAATTTCAAATTTTGCTCCCCATGTAGTATGTGCAATCAATTCAAAAACACTTGGAATTTAGACGTTTACTCATTATGTACAATCAATTTAGGAACACTTGCAGTTTCAACTTTTACTCACTGTGTACAATCAGCCACACAATATATAGGAATACCAGCAATTTTCAACGTTTACTCACTGTGTGTGACATTTTCTAACTTAAATATTATCATTCCCTGTCTTTCCCTATTCAATGTTGATTGTACCCTTATTCGGCATCATTTCAGTCAACCTTTTAATAATTTAACCTGCTACTGAAGAGAAATTGATATAATATTTTTTCATTTTTATTTCAAAACAAAAGTTTTGCGAGCAAAATGGGAGTTAGGAAGTCCATGGCCACAGCATCCGTAGTCCTCGCTTGCCACGACCCAGATGCTGTGAAATAGCTAGTGAGAGAAATCTTTGAGAGCAAATTACGTTAGGATTAGGTTATGTTTTTTTCGCCTATATTCCGTCGACTCCAAGCCGCTTACACTAGCTGATAAACCATTTGCATGTAAGCGATGAAGAAATTTCGAGGAAATTATGAGATGGCATATTATTATTTTTGAACAGTTAAATCCTTATGGTCCGCATCTGACTTTTTGATTTTACTCTGGCTAACGACAGACGATTTTACTCGCCAGTCGTCAAGGAGAGACGTCTCGGACCAGAAAGGGACAAATGCTGTGTTTACGTCCGATTGTTATTTCTTAAAAATAAAAATTTTATAAATATCGCTAAATGTATGTTTCATTAGAATTAGTATCCTTTTGGATTAGATCTTTATCTAAGTGGTCAAAAATCTCGGAGTTATCTCGAAATGCACAATATTCGTGATCTTCGGGTTCTCGAAATATTGGTAAGAAAGAAGGAGCTGGCGGAACTTTTTTAACTAAAGTAAACAACGCAATGGCCACAACGACTACTCCAATGCAACTCACAACAACAACAATAATGATAAATTTAGACGAAGAAGTCGATTTCCCCTTCGAAGCTAAGATTTCAAGATTATTTCCATCTTTGCTACAACCTTCTTTCGTGCAAGATTGCATTGTCACGAAATAGCTCTGAGATGAGTTAAGCCCAGGAATTACGGAGCTGTTTGAAGTCAGATTACGTACTGAGAGCTCCATCTGCCGCGAGGTTATCAAAGTACTGCGATATATCACCTTTAGTTTGATCAAAACTCCATTCCATGACTGTCTAGGTGGTAGTCTCCAAGAGATCGTCACATTCCGCTTGTGGCCGTCGTCGGACGTCGGGCACGTGTGGCCAGTGCACGTTATCGTAGGCGCTTTACTTGGGCTTTCTTCGGACAGCCTCGTCGTATTGCATCGAGGATACGAGTACCGTCCACCGACGTACCATTGCACACGTACACAAAAAGTGCATTCATCGTATGGTTGATATGGTTTGATATCTTCGTCGTTTAGTTCTACGGTTCTTGCTTCCAGCTCCATAACTTTCTCCGAACTCGACGAACAACGGTAAGATACATTACCCAAACTTGCCATCTCATCTTGCCATTTCAATGTGACCCTACGATATCCCGTTGTGATGTAAAGAGAGTTCGGAGAAGGTGGTGTAAAGACCACTTGGCTCGGTTCCGTTGTGAACGCAAAAGACGCAATATAGAACGTCCAAGTTGGGCTTCGTACTTCACATTGAGCAAAATAACTTGAAATGTAAAAGGAAACATTGGTGAAATCGTTCATATCAGTGCCAAAGGAACCCCTGCACATTGACCCTTTGCACTTTACATCATTACTTTGAGACAAATCGTGTTCTTCCCCGTGCCACCAATACACCAACTGGTAGGTGTACTTGTCAGAATCTTCACCAGACCGCCAATTTACCTGCACTACATGCGATCCGTGATCATTTTCATCCGCTGTGTAAATTGGCTTTCCCAGGATTTCTTTCACTGGCGCCGGAGCAGTTTCCACGATCATCGAACGGTTTTTAGATACCCTCGCCAAACTCTGATGTCTCCCTATACACGTATATCTTCCACAGCGATAGACGCTGACGCGGTTAATTAACGCTCTGCTTTCTAGATCAAACTTCTCTGTGCTCGACAATGTTTCACCATCGTGGTACCAGACGAGTGTCCAGTTCTCAAACGCTCTTGTACTGCTTCTGTTACCTTTGAAACTCAGCCAGCAACTGATATCTGTCTTGGTGTCGGGTTTCAAGCATAAGCGTTCAGGCCTGACTTGCAGTCTGTAATTACCAGATTTCTCATCACAGCTCAGCTTAGGTAAATGGACAAGAAGTGCAAGGTTGACGATTAAAAATTGAACGAGGCTGCCCACAGCCATTTCAAACTGCTCCAGTTCGAACTGGAGTATAGTGTGTCCTTGTGGAACGATCTTAGTTGGTTTTTGTGCCAATCTCGCTTGCATAAGGCTTTAAAAAATATGAAAAATTCCTTTGCTTTCCAGCTGTGGTCGCCAGCTGCGAGTAAGAATAAATAATTCAATAATCCTAAGCAAAAGCTATTTCCGCTTCATCATATTTTTCTTCTCATTGAACTTGGCGTCTACGCAATCGCCTGAGTTGAAGTGGGTGAAATTAGGATAAAGAAATTCAATTCTGGAACTTATGTGACTGTTAACTCAATACGAAAATACAAGACTTTACTCAGGAAGGGCTGTGTTACTGTTGTTTTCATGTTTTCGGTGTAAAAAGCAGTCTTTCAGAAGGCGACACCATGTCAAAATGAAAGAATTGCTTTTGTTGTTTATTTACACAAATAATGGCAACTTAGTTTCAATACTTGGAACATTATGAGGACGTTTAAGGTATTCTAGCTTGAGCGAGTAAAAAGTTGGGTTTCACTAGTCAATTTGTTTGGTGTCTGTGCTATCCTTAGGAAAGAAAGGTACACTTCAATAAGTCGAAATACTTTTGACTATGCCAGCCTAAAAGTGAAGGCTTTGTGGTCGTTGTTTCTTCATGTAAATGTTTTCGATCCAATTGATTGTTTTTGAACAACTCTTTAACTGGTGCTACAAAGTCAACAACTTTAATCGATTGCAGGCTTCCCCACCCTTTCTAAACTTCTTGCATAGAATAAAGAAAAGAATTTTTAAAAGAGCGTAATTTTTGTCATTATCTTAATCACAGTTAGGGAAACTAAGGTGTAATGACAAAAATTATGAACATAGTTAAGTTTAGTAGTTTATATAATCATGGAAAATTGGTACATTCAGCCGCCAAAACAGAACCATTATTGGAAGCGATCTGTTACACCTACACTGACACTTCCTCTCGGGGGGTAGGAGCACAGGGACGTTGGGGGTACATGCACCCAATGACTTTCTTGGACTGTTCTTTTTAGTTGAAAGTATCCTTTCAACAAACACATCATTTGTAAATGAAGGCTGCAGGTTTATCAATTATTATTGTCATGCGTCACGCTATCTAAATAAAGTTGTTTATTAAGTTGTCCGAAAGATTTACACTCAAATTTACTCCATTTAAGGGTGACCGTTCCGTGCACAAAAATGCCCCAGAAAGTTCGTCCTCCTCCCTCGAACTAGCTTCCTACCTCCCAACTTACACTGACACACAAACGGATACAGATGACGTTGACAAATACGTATTTTAAAGCGAACCAGCAGTCAGTCACAATATTCGCTCATCTTAGTTCTTGTAGCTACATGGTTAATATTAGTATATCCCGATACACTTTAATACAGTTGTTTTTCATTGATGGTCGGAACTTCCAGGAAGACTTAATAAATGTCTAACAATCAAAATTACGTGTACAATCCTTGGCACAATGACAGCATTCAATATCGTTGAGTTTGCATTCAAGCGTTCACCCTGAAGCATGCGATGGAGTAAACAAATCACCAAAGAATTGTACCGTATAAAGTTAAAAGGTTGATAACTGCCGTAACTGATCTCAAAGAATATCAACGTTTCGAGCGAAGGCCCTTCGTCAGAGAAAGACACGTTTCTTTCCCGACGAAGGGCCTTTGCCCGAAACGTTGGAATTCTTTGAGATCAGTTACGGCGGTTATCAACCTTGGAACTTTTTACCTTATTTAACACTGTCTACGTAGTATTCTATTTTTATATAATTCTTTGAGATCAGTTACGGCAGTTATCAACCTTTTAACTTTTTACCCTATTTATCACTTTGAATAAACCCATAATAATCCAGACATGAGTTATTGAAAATATTTTTAATTAATTAACTTCCTTGTTATATGTTTTCTCTGACACATACACATCTGGATTCACTCACGCATACACTTTATCGCACACTTAATTATTCACCGGTTTTCACCACCAGTCTTTCTGTTGATTACTTCCTGTCATTGTAAATAGAATATTATATTGTTGAGAACACCTTGTAAATTTATCACTTACTCTGAAGATGTTGCAGGACTGGCAACGAAACGTTAGTTAAATTAAAAATATTTTAAATAACTCATGTCTGGATTATTACGGGTTTATTCAAAATTATATGCTGGGCTTTGATATTCCTAACAAGATTGCGCTTTCCGCCTGGTTCCTCAATTGCCATTATTTATGACTGTCTACGCAGTACTCTGTTGTACCGTATAGTTTTACACACATGATCCGCAAGTCGATCCGCTTGATCGAATATGCCAGGAGGCTAAAAATTGCTACAAAAATCGCCCGTGTAAATAGCCCTTTAGATTAACTGATTACAGTTACAAGTTAAATTTTCAGAAAAGTAATTAACCATGTTAATTTCCTTTTCGAGTTAACATTCTGTTGTACGTTTCGGTCATAAGGCTGTTGACTATATTAATTCATGGCGTATCAGTCAACCACAAGGCAGTTCTTTCCTTCAGACTACCTGAAAACACCAGTCTATTAACCTTTTAACCCCCAACCGCGCTTATAGGCGTGATTTAATGTTTCCAGATTGGATGCATGGGTAGTTTACAATAGATTTTCGAAAGGATTTTGAACTGATCGAATAACTTGTAATTGTTTTTGAAAAATGCAGGGGTGAAAGGGTTAACGTTTTACGATTTTTGCGAATTTAACTCGGCTTTTACTGATGCCAGGAGACAGAAAGCGAAACTGTGACAGCGTATTTCCACCAAAACTTAAATATGCTTCCTAGAGAGTAATTTTTAATCTACGTTAGAAGCTGCCAGTTTTGTAACTTAATATAGTTACAAGTTATCTCGAAAAAAATTAACGGATTACAATCACAGTATGCCTAAAATGTAAAGATTACCAGTTTATAATTCACTTGTAACAAATTACATCACAACACTGCTTAAAATATTCATTCAAAAGCTCATTAACAATTCACGAGGAAAATACAAAGGAAAGTCATAATAGTGAGGTGTCTTTAAATGTGACATAAACACGCTTACTTTTCTCCACTAATTTTTGCCGATTAGAAAAAATTAATTTTCAAACAGTCTTCGCGAATTAACGTCTTCGGAATTTTTTTTTGAAATCATTTAAAAAACTCGCAGTAAGTGTTTTATCGGATCTAAAGGTTGGTAACTGCCGTGACTGATCGCACAGATTTTCAACGTTTCGAGCAAAGGTCCTTCGTCAGAGAATGAAACGAAGAACACGTATCACTCTCTGACGAAGGGCTTTTGCTCGAAACGTTACAATTCTTTGCGACCAATCACGGCAGTTAACAATCACAGCAGTTAACAATCTTGGAACTTAAAACCGTCTTATAATTGAGCAAAGGCGCTCTGAATGGAATGCTTCTCTGATGTTCAACCTTTTCAATGGTCTAATAACCCTTTTTTTACTATTATTATGTATATATTGTTAATTGCTACTGTACGGCTTTTGGGGAAAGCATTTTTCACATAAATGACAAGACTCTGTTTATAAATAAAGATCTCTCAGCTTCACGAACGCCCGTCTATCATCCTCGTTGCGATTATTACCTAAGCAAAGTTTTAATCAGAGAGATTGCAGTACGGACCTTGGCGGGCCAGAGGTTGGGCACCACTGCTATTTTGGCAGGCTTCATCAATACGGCATGACACGTAAAACATCCAGCCGACTAACCTTATCTTCCTCCTACTTTCTTTCAGGAATACATGTTTCCCGAAGCACGCAATCGCCAGTTCCTCATTTCTTTCCACAAGAAGGCCAAGCGCCGTGGATTTGACGTTGAGAAGTACAACCACCTTCGTGAGAGCGCAGCAAAGATTGAAGAAGAGTTAGAACAACTCAACCACACCAATCCTGCACAAAATGAACAATCGTAAAATGAATCTCATGTACAGTATACTACAATATAATGAACAATGATTGTATTATTAAATTTCAATTGCGAACCTCAGAGGCCACACAACCGATTCGGTCCAACTTTTCCACGGCTAATCCTTCCATTATGCCAACACGGTTGAACCCAGACGTTGCGAATGCGTTCCTGAACTTCGGGCGGTACTAAATTGTAGGTATGCAATACTTACTGTTCCTGTCAATGACTGGGCCAGAGTTTTGAACCAGTGAAATATGGAACCGATGTTTTCAAGTACGGACCAAATCGGGCCCAGCGAGTCGAAAATCGGTACTAAAAGCAGAGGTCTTATGTTTCACTAATAAAGACCAAATAAGTAAGGCGAATAAGTTGTTCATCATATGACCCTCTTTAAGTGTAACTGAATAATGAGGAAATAAATCTGCGTCCACAATGTCCGCGGTATTTTGTTCACTCTTGTCTTTGAGTTTTAGTCGACATTTAACTTGTCTTGACATTTAACTTCATTCAACTTGGAAAAGTATGGAAATTCGACGGCAGGTTCTTTCTGCATATAGTTATTCTTCTAATAGTTCTTGAGGTATTTCTACTTCACATTTTACCAACATTAACGAGGTATTTATATTTTAACGGAATTTACTTTGGGATGAATCCCAGTGGCTTCTGTTCAATTGACAGTCTATTTATGGTTTGTTAACGGTGTTTAGACTTATGCAGTTTAACGTTTGAGAAACATGAGAGCTTGGATATATTAAGGTAGATGAACGATCTTCAAGCTCGATACTCAGAAAATGATTTCTGAGCCCCAGACGGGAATCGAACCCGCAACCTTCTGATGACCGGTAAGACGCTCTAACCATTGAGCTAGCAAGACTCAGACGGTGAGCTAGGGTGCAAGTTCGATATGTATATGTGCGACCTAAGCGGAACCCACTGTAAATTAATGATTTATGCAGTGTACAATGATGAATCTATTCAGGAACACTTACAATTTCAACGTTTACTCACTATGTAGTACGTACAATCTATTTAAGAACACTTGCTATTTCAAATTTTACTCACTATGTATTATGTACAATCCACTTAAGAAAAGTTGCAATTTTAATGTTCAATCACAATGTAGTACATACAATCTATCCAGGAACAGTTGCAATTTCAAATTTTTCCCACTATGTGGTATGTGCAATCTATTTTAGAACACTTACAATTTAAACATTTACTCATTATAAACAATCTGTTTCGGAACATTTGTAATTTTAACGTTTACTCACTATATATAGTACGTACAATCTGTCTAGGAATACTTGCAATTTCAAATTTTACTCCCTATGTAGTATGTGCAATCAATTCAAAAACACTTGCAATGTCAACGTTTACTCGTTATGTACAATCAATTTAGGAACACTTGCACTTTCAACATTTACTCACTGTGTACAATCAGCCACAAAATATATAGGAATACCAGCAATTTTAAACGTTTACTCACTGTGTGTGACATTTTCTAACTTAAATATTATCATTCCCTGTCTTTCCCTATTCAATGTTGATTGTACCCTTATTCGGCATCATTTCAGTCAACCTTTTAATAATTTAACCTGCTACTGAAGGGAAATTGATATGATTTTCTTTTATTTTTATTTCAAAACAAAAGTTTTGCGAGCAAAATGGGAGTTAGGAAGTCCATGACCACAGCATCCGTAGTCCTCGCTTGCCACGACCCAGATGCTGTGAAATAGCTAGTGAGAGAAATCTTTGAGAGCAAATTACGTTAGGATTAGGTTATGTTTTTTTCGCCTATATTTCGTCGACTCCAAGCCGCTTACACTAGCTGATAAACCGTTTGCATGTAAGCGATGAAGAAATTTCGAGAAAACTATGAGATGGCATATTATTATTTTTGAACAGTTAAATCCTTATGGTCCGTTCGTTGCTGTGATTACGTCCGATTGTTGTTTCTTGAAAATGAAAATTTTATAAATATCGCTAAATGTATGTTTCATTAGAATTAGCATCCTTTTCGATTAGATCTTCATATAAGCGGTCAAAAATCTCGGAGTTATTTCGACAAACACAATATTCGCGATCTTCGGGTTCTTGAAGGTGTGGTAATAAAGAACCAGTTGGCGGAATTTTTTTAACAAAAGTAAACAACGCAATGGCGACAACGACTACTCCAATGCAACTCACAACAACGACAATAATGATAATTGTAGACGAAGAAGTCGATTTCCTCTTTGAAGCTAAGATTTCAAGATTATTTCCATCTTTGCTGCAACCTTCTTTCGTGCAAGATTGCATGGTCACGATATAGCTCTGAGATGAGTTAAGGCCAGGAATTACAGAGCTGTTTGAAGTCAGATTAAGTATTGAGAGCTCCATCTGCCGAGAGGTTATCAAAGTACTGCGATATATCACCTTTAGTTTGGTCAAAACTCCATTCCATGACTGTCTAGGTGGTAGTCTCCAAGAGATCGTCACATTCCGCTTGTGGCCGTCGTCGGACGTCGGGCACGTGTTGCCAGTACACGTTATCATAGGGGCTTTACTTGGGCTTTCTTCGGACAACCTCGTCGTATTGCATCGAGGATACGAGTACCGTCCACCGACGTACCATTGCACACGTACACAAAAAGTGCATTCATCGTATGGTTGATATGGTTTGATATCTTCGTCGTTTAGTTCTACGGTTCTTGTTTGCAGCTCCATAAATTTCTCCGAACTCGACGAACAGCGGTAAGATACATTACCCAAGCCGTCCATGTCATCTTGCCATTTCAATGTGACCCTACGATATCTCGTCGTGATGTAAAGATAGTTCGGAGAAGGTGGTGTAAAGACCACTTGGCTCGGTTCCGTTGTGAACGCAAAAGACGCAAGATAGAACGTCCAAGTTGGGCTTCGTACTTCACATTGAGCAAAATAACTTGAAATGTAAAAGGAAACATTGGTGAAATCGTTCATATCAGTGCCAAAGGAACCCCTACACATTGACCCCTTGCACTTTACATCAATACTTTGCGACAAATCGTGTTCGTCCCCGTGCCACCAATACACCAACTGGTAGGTGTACTTGTCAGAATCTTCACCATACCGCCAATTTATCTGCACTACATGCGACCCGTGATCATTTTGATCCGCTGTGTAAACTGGCTTTCCCAAGATTTCTTTCACTGGCGCCGTAGCAGTTTTCACGATCATCGAACGGTTTTTGGATACCCTCGCCAAACTCTGATGTCTCCCTATACACGTATATCTTCCACAGCGATAGACGTTGACGCGGTTAATTAACGCTCTGCTTTCTAGATCAAACTTCGCTGTGCTCGACAAGGTTTCACCATCGTGGTACCAGACAAGTGTCCAGTCCTCAAACGCTGTTGTAATACTTGTGTTACCTTTGAAACTCAGCCAGCAACTGGTATCTGTCTTAGTGTCGGGTTTCAAGCATAAGCGTTCAGGCCTGACTTGCAGTCTGTAATTGCCAGATTTCTCATCACAGCTCAGCTTAGGTAAATGGACAAGAAGTGCGAGGTTGACGATTAAAAATTGAACGAGGCTGCCAACAGCCATTTCAAACTGCTTCAGTTCGAACTGGGGTATAGTGTGTCCTTCAGGAACGATCTTAGTCGGTTTTTGTGCCAAGCTCGTTTGCATACGGCTTTAAAAAATGTGAAAAACTCCTTTGCTTTCTTGCCATGGCCGCAAGCTGCGAGTAAGGAATAAATAATTCAAGATCAAGACCTCCTGCTCGGATGTTCAGTTAAACTACGCAAAAGCTAATCCCGTTTAAGCAAATTATTTTTCTTATTTAACTTATTTGGCGTCTACGTAATCGCCTGAGTTGAAGTGGGTGAAATTTGGATAAAGAAATTCAGTTCTGGAACTTATGTGACTGTTAACTCAATACTAAAATGTAATACTTTACACAGTAAAAGCTGTGGTCCTGTTGTTTTCATGTTTTTGGCGTAAAAAGCCGCGTTTCAGAAGGCGACACCATGTCAAAATGAAAGAATTACTTTTGTTGGTTTATTTACACAAATAATGGCAACTTAGTTCCAATGCTCGGAACATTATGAGAACGTTTAAGGTATTCTAGCTTGAGCGAGTAAATAGTTGGGTTTCACTAGTCAATTTGTTTGGCGTCTGTGCTATCCTTTGAAAAGAAAGGTACACTTGAATGAGTCGAAATACTTTTGAGTATGCCAGCCTAAAAGTGAAGGCTTTGTGGTCGTTGTTTCTTCATGTAAATTTTCCAATCCAATTGATTGTTTTTGAACAACTCTTTAACTGCTGCTACAAAGTCAACAACTTTAATCGATTGCAGGCTTCCCCACCCTTTCTAAACTTCTTACATAGAATAAAGAAAAAAAATTTTGAAAAGAGCGTAATTTTTGTCATTATCGTAATCACAGTTAGGGAAACTAAGGTGTAATGACAAAAATTATGAACATAGTTAAGTTTAGTAGTTTATATAATCATGGAAAATTGGTACATTCAGCCGCCAAAACAGAACCATTATTGGAAGCGATCTGTTGCTCCTACACTGACACTTACTCTCGGGGGGTACGAGCACATGGACAATCGGGGTACATGTACCCACTGATTTTCTTAAACTGTTCTTTTTAGTTGAAAGTATCCTTTCAACAAACACATCATTTGTAAACGAGGGCCGCAGGTTTATCAATTATTATTGTCATGCGTTACGCTACCTAAATAAAGTTGTTCATTAAGTTGTCAAAAAGATTTACACTCAAATTCACTCCATTTGAGGGTGACCGTTCCATTTGAGGGTGGCACAAAAATGCCCCAGAAAGTTCGTCCTCCCCCCTCGAACTAGCTTCCTACCTCCCAACTTACACTGACACACAAACGGATACACATGACGTTGACAAATACGCGTTATAAAGCAAACCAGCAGTCACTCACAACATTTGCTCATCTTAGTTCTTGTAGCTACATGGTTAATATTAGTATATCCCGATACGCTTTAATACACTTGATTTTCATTGATCGCCGGAACTTCCAGCAAGACTTAATAAATGTCTAACAACCAAAATTACGTGTACAGTCCTTGGCACAATGACAGCATTCAATATCGTTGAGTTTGTATGCCGTCCAAACAAGTAAGCGCTAATGTGCTGTCGTAAGGTCTGTTTCACATAGACCGCCAACATGCCATCGAAATTAACTTGAGTTAAGCTTGCAGGAATGCCAGGGATGAAGCGAAAGGTTCCTTGTTCTCTGTAACAGTACTGACTGACATAAATTTCAACGTGATTCTATCGTCCGCATGTCGACAAAGTTAACTTAAATCCAACTACGGAGATATGTCGGCTGTAACACTCCGTTTACATGAAAGCGGCACGAATTTAGACCGCTACCAAGGAACCCTTGCAATTTCAACATGAACTCACGATGTAGTATGTGCAATGATGAATCTATTCAGGAACACTTACAATTTCAACGTTCACTCACTATGTAGTACATAAAATCTATTTAGGAACACTTGCTATTTCAAATTTTACTCACTATGTAGTATGTACAATCCATTTAAGAACACTTGCAATTTTAACGTTCAATCACAATGTAGTACATACAATCTATCCAGGAACAGTTGTAATTTGAAATTTTACGCACTATGTAGTATGTGCAATCCATTTAAGAACACTTGCAATTTAAACATTTACTCATTATGAACAATCTGTTTCGGAACATTTGTAATTTTAACGTTTACTCACTATATATAGTACGTACAATCTGTCTAGGAATACTTGCAATTTCAAATTTTATTCCCTATGTAGTGTGTGCAATCAAATAAAAAACACTTGCAATTTCAACGTTTACTCGTTATGTACAATCAATTTAGGAACAGCTGCAGTTTCAACATTTACTCACTGTGTACAATCAGCCACAAAATATATAGGAATACCAGCAATTTTCAACGTTTACTCACTGTGTGTGACATTTTCTAACTTAAATATTATCATTCCATGTCTTTCCCTATTCAATGTTGATTGTACCCTTATTCGGCATCATTTCAGTCAACCTTTTAATAATTTAACCTGCTACTGAAGAGAAATTAATATGATTTTCTTTTATTTTTATTTTAAAACAAAAGTTTTGGGAGCAAAATGGGAGTTAGGAAGTCCATGGCCACAGCATCCGTAGTCCTCGCTTGCCACGACCCAGATGCTGTGAAATAGCTAGTGAGAGAAATCTTTGAGAGCAAATTACGTTAGGATTAGGTTATGTTTTTTTCGCCTATATTCCGTCGACTCCAAGTCGCTTACACTAGCCGATAAACCATTTGCATGTAAGCGATGAAGAAATTTCGAGAAAACTATGAGATGGCATATTATTTTTGAACAGTTAAATCCTTATGGTCCGTTTGTTGCTGTGTTTACGTCCGATTGTTGTTTCTTGAAAATAAAAATTTTATAAATATCGCTAAATGTGTGTTTCATTAGAATTAGCATCCTTTTCGATTAGATCTTCATCTAAGCGGTCAAAAATCTCGGAGTTATTTCGACAAGCATAATATTCGCGATCTTCGGGTTCTTGAAGGTGTGTTAATAAAGAACCAGCTGGCGGAATTTTTTTAACAAAAGTAAACAATGCAATGGCGACAACGACTACTCCAATGCAACTCACAGCAACGACAATAATGATAATTGTAGACGAAGGAGTCAATTTCCCCTTCGAAGCTAAGATTTCAAGATTATTTCCATCTTTGCTGCAACCTTCTTTGGTGCAAGCTTGCATTGTTACGATATAGCTCTGAGATGAGTTAAGCCCAGGAATTACGGAGCTGTTTGAAGTCACATTACTTACTGAGAGCTCCACCTGCCGAGAGGTTATCAAAGTACTGCGATATATCACCTTTAGTTTGGTCAAAACTCCATTCCATGACTGTCTAGGTGGTAGTCTCCAAGAGATCGTCACATTCCGCTTGTGGCCGTCGTCGGACGTCGGGCACGTGTTGCCAGTACACGTTATCATAGGGGCTTTACTTGGGCTTTCTTCGGACAGCCTCGTCGTATTGCATCGAGGATACGAGTACCGTCCACCGACGTACCATTGCACACGTACACAAAAAGTGCATTCATCGTATGGTTGATATGGTTTGATATCTTCGTCGTTTAGTTCTACGGTTCTTGCTTGCAGCTCCATAAATTTCTCCGAACTCGACGAACAGCGGTAAGATACATTACCCAAGCCGTCCATATCATCTTGCCATTTCAATGTGACTCTACGATATCTCGTCGTGATGTAAAGATAGTTCGGAGAAGGTGGTGTAAAGACCACTTGGCTCGGTTCCGTTGTGAACGCAAAAGACGCAAGATAGAACGTCCAAGTTGGGCTTCGTACTTCACATTGAGCAAAAGAACTTGAAATGTAAAAGGAAACATTGGTGGAATCGTTCATATCAGTGCCAAAGGAACCCCTGCACATTGACCCTTTGCACTTTACATCATTACTTTGAGACAAATCGTGTTCTTCCCCGTACCACCAATACACCAACTGGTAAGTGTACTTGTCAGAATCTTCACCATACCGCCAATTTATCTGCACTACATGCGACCCGTGATCATTTTCATCCGCTGTGTAAACTGGCTTTCCTAAGATTTCTTTCACTGGCGTCGGAGCAGTTTCCACGATCATCGAACAGTTTTTGGATACCCTCGCCAAACTCTGATGTCTGCCTATACACGTATATCTTCCAGAGCGATAGACCTTGACGCGGTTAATTAACGCTCTGCTTTCTAGATCAAACTTCGCTGTGCTCGACAATGTTTCACCATCGCGGTACCAGACAAGTGTCCAGTTCTCAAACGGCGTTGTGCTATTTCTGTTACCTTTGAATCTCAGCCAGCAACTGGTGTCTGTCTTAGTATCGGGTTTCAAGCATAAGCGTTCAGGCCTGACTTGCAGTCTGTAATTACCAGATTTCTCATCACAGCTCAGCTTCGGTAAATGGACAAGAAGTGCGAGGTTGACGATTAAAAATTGAACGAGGCTGCCAACAGCCATTTCAAACTGCTCCAGTTCGAACTGGGGTATAGTGTGTCCTTCAGGAACGATCTTAGTCGGTTTTGTGCCAAGCTCGTTTGCATACGGCTTTAAAAAATATGAAAAACTCCTTTGCTTTCTTGCCATGGCCGCCAGCTGCGAGGAGGCAATAAATAATTCAAGATCAAGACCTCCTGCTTGGGTGTTGAGTTAACCTAAGCAAAAGCTATTCCCGCTTCAGCAAATTATTTTTCTTATTTAACTTATTTGTGGGCTACGCAATCGCCTGAGTTGAAGTGGGTGAAATTAGGATAAAGAAATTCAGTTCTGGAACTTATGTGACTGTTAACTTAATACGAAAATACAACACTTTACACAGGAAGGGCTGTGTTCCTGTTGTTTTCATGTTTTCGGTGTGAAAAGCCGCGTTTCAGAAGGCGACACCTTGTCAAAATGAAAGAATTGCTTTTGTTGTTTATTTACACAAATAATGACAACTTAGTTTCAATGGTTGGATCATCATGAGAACGTTTAAGGTATTCTAGCTTGAGCGAGTAAATAGTTGGGTTTCATTAGTCAATTTCTTTGGCGTCTGTGCTATCCTTTGAAAAGAATGGTACCCTTCAATGAGTCGAAATACTTTTGAGTATGCCAGCCTAAAAGCGAAGGCTTTGTGGTCGTTGTTTCTTCATGTAAATGTTGCCGATCCAATTGATTGTTTTTGAACAACTCTTTAACTGGTGCTACAAAGTCAATAACTTTAATCGATTGCCGGCTCCCTCGTCCTTTCTAAACTTCTTACATAGAATAAAGAAAAGAATTTTTAAAAGAGCGTAATTTTTGTCATTATCGTAATCACAGTTAGGGAAACTAAGGTGTAATGACAAAAATTATGAACATAGTTAAGTTTAGTAGTTTATATAATCATGGAAAATTGGTACATTCAGCCGCCAAAATAGAACCATTATTAGAAGCGATCTGTTGCACCTACACTGACACTTACTCTCGTGGGGTAGGAGCAGAGGGACATTGGGGGTACATGTACCCACTGACTTTCTTAGACTGTTCTTTTTAGTTGAAAGTATCCTTTCAACAAACACATCATTTGTAAATGAGGGCCGCAGGTTTATCAATTGTTATTGTCATGCGTCACGCTATCTAAATAAAGTTGTTCATTAAGTTGTCCGAAAGATTTACACTCAAATTCACTCCATTTGAGGGTGACCGTTCCGTGCACAAAAATTCCCCAGAAAGTTCGTCCTCCCCCCTCGAACTAGCTTCCTACCTCCCAACTTACACTGACACACAAACGGATACACATGACGTTGACAAATACGCATTATAAAGCAAACCAGCAGTCACTCACAACATTTGCTCATCTTAGTTCTTGTAGCTACATGGTTAATATTAGTATATCCCGATACACTTTAATACACTTGTTTTTCATTGATCGCCGAAGCTTCCAGCAAGACTTAATAAATGTCTAACAATCAAAATTACGTGTACAGTCCTTGGCACAATGACAGCATTCAATATCGTTGAGTTTGCAAGCCATCCAAACAAGTAAGCGCTAATGTGCTGTCGTAAGGTCTGGTTCACATAGACCGCCGACGTGTCATCGAATTTAACTTGAGTTAAGGTGGTTCTATACATTTAATATTTTTAAAAGTCGATTGTTTGGAATTATGAAATTTAACATTATTAAACATTACTTTTTCATTCCTCGTTTCTATTTTCTTGATTTCGACAAAACAAAAGGATTAAATATTGAAAAGAAATTGCCCATTCTTTTAATTGCCCCTTAGCAACCACCATAGCAACGAATTGTTATTGTCAAATTGTTATCACTGGACTGTTTCCACAACGTAGGTTGGAGACCCAATGATTCTTAACCACCCCTCCCTCCTTATTGTAAGATTTAAATCCATTTTACTGTGTATTAAATCAAATATTTCCACCTTTCAAAGCAATCAAAACGGACTTGTTCCGCATCGGCTATCTTGGATTTACTTTCAAAGAACTTCTCTCAAAATCGTTGATTTAAGTCGCAAATATGTTTATACGAGATATCTAAACAACGTTTGTAGTCCCCTTTGTTTACATGAGCAAGAAATAAAAATTGTAAATGTATGTAGAAATAAGTAGTGAATAAACAAGTAGAGAGGACTGTGCAATAATTCCTGGAAGTAGATTGAAACATTTGATTGTTTGAATATTTAATTGCGAGAGACGTTGGTAATGGCGGTCAGTCCCAGGATTTGTGGCTGGTTCGTATGATCCTGCAGAACAGTCGCAGCTGGCCTAAGGGACATCATGTAAAGTCCGAGGATAACCTATCTGCCAGAAGCCTTTCAAAGAATCGACAGGTGCCTTTATTTGTCGAGATTTCGTTCCCGACGTGGGCGTTCAAGGCAGAGGCGCGACTGAGAGTCGTTATAGGTTTAGGGCTGTAGGTCGGTGAAAAAGTTTTTTGAAAAATTTAGAGTGGCATATCTTTTAGATATGTACGTAGATCTCTCGCCTAGGATATGTTTGGCTTTGTGGTTTCGAGCCCGAATTAGAGTATAATATAGATTATATGAAAGGGGGGAAGGTGGGTGCTGTCGAAGATATACAGAATTACCCATAATGTAACAGAGGCATAACATGGATATAGCGTGATAAGGTTATGCCATCCATGTACACAAGGCCGTGTTATGCGTGATCACTGCATGCTATCGTGCACACCTCCACAATAAGCGAATCAGTGCGATTGTTTACATGATTGGTAACATGATTGGGCTGCAGTAAATGTCATAAAGAAATTTGGGATGGAGCCAGGAAAGTACTTTTTAGATGGAATGGAAAAACCTGACAAGAGACGAGTTCTGAAAGCATATTATAAGAACCGGGACTCTGCAAAACAGAGAAGAAAATTTATCCGTGGCAAAAGAAAAAAGAAAAATGACAAGTCAGTAGAGCAGAAAGGGAAAACATCCGAGGCTGGAGCTTTTTAGACTACTATAAGTCCATACATTACTGTCTGAGACATTTCATTGCTATTATCCTAGTAACAAACAGAATGTTTTACTTTAAAGCTGTTTTTCTCAACTTAACAAAGTCGGCCGATTACCAATATTTCATGCAAGGTCTCTCAAAGAATATGTAAGCAATTACTATGAAACTTTCAGGAATTATAAAATATGCATGTAGCTAGGAGATGAACCAAAAGAATCTAATTCTGCTTCATAATCATGAAATAATTAACTCTTAAGTCAAACAGCTCATCATACTGGCCACATTGAAAAGGTTAATCGTTGATTATAGCTACCTTTTAAATAATAGATTAATGATTTTGGTTCATCTCCTAGGTAATATAATAAGTGTTTAATTAAAAGTTATTCCAGACTCATACCACCATTAGTTATATAGTTATCGTGTTTGAAATTTAACCCCATTTTTCCCCATGCGGGGGTAACGTAGCTTGGTAACCATGACAACTACTCTATAGTAAATAGTGTATTTTTGGTCTGGCTAACCCTCCCACTCACTAGATGCACATAAATTTCCACTTTATAAAAAAGTGAGAAATTTCCTTTTTCTTGTATAAGACCACCTTAAGTTTGCAGGAATTCCAGGGATGAAGCGAAAGGTTCCCTGTCCTCTGTAACAGTACTGACATAAATTTCAATGCGATTCTATCGTCCGCATGTCGACAAAGTTAACTTAAGTCTAACTACGGAGGTATGTCGGCTGTAACACACCGTTTACATAAAACCGGCACGAATTTAGACCGCTACCAAATTGAAGATTTTCTGAAGTGTTTACATGAGGCGGGAATGAAACTAAAGTCATGTTCTTCCTGATATTTCTAACCGCATTCCGAGCTTTCATTAATTCCTAACGACAATGCTTATCTTGTTCATCGCATCAGTGGTTGGTCTGAAGAGAATTCGTGTTTTCACGAAGAAAATTTCGTACAGGTCCGTGTTCGAACCGGTCTGAACTCATTTGTGTCCGTCCAGCACCCGAAATGGGTGAGACCGGTCCAAGCTCAATTTTTAAACCGGTCTCATGTAAACTAAAACAAGGATTTGTATGGGTAGCGATCCGAAGTCGTGTCGGTCTAACTTCGTAACGGTCTCATGCAAACGGGGTCTAACTCTAAGGATCGCCAGCATATTAGAACCATACCTCCTTAACTTAGCAGGTTAAGCATGTACCGCGCACTCGCCAAGAATCAAAGACGAGTAAATGATGGGAAGTTAGGTTCATCAAGGAAACGCGAAATGTAATCGCCAACTAGACATTATGGCACCGCTTAATTATCGCAAAAGTTACGTAAATCAGATAGCAGTCTGTTGTAAACAATATGTAAATTTATAGAGACCACCTAAACTCGTGTTCTGTTGATTCAGGTTTTGGTTAGGGCATCGAGACACAGCGTTGGCTTAGTCTCGCGCATTCAACAACGTAATTTTATCAAGTTTAATCCCAAGTGACACGGACGGTGCAACGAATCAAAGCTCACGTCCTCTTGATTCAGATTTTGGTTACAACATCGAGATACAATGTTGACTTAATCCAGCGCATTCAATAATGTAATAATATGAACTTCAACCCTAATTGACAGCAGGTTTTTGAGTCCCTAAAAAACCGAAAAATCTTGTTCTTGTCTTCCCTCTGTACACTAGGAGCCACGACGCTTCTGAGGCTCGCAAACAGGGTAGTACATACTACCAGAGAGCTGTTACAATTACACTTACAAGGTACATGTTCCCCAACTGATTAGTAATCAGTAATTACTGATCAGCACTTGAGCTGCTTCTCAGGGAAAGTCTTCTCCTTTCAAAATTTAAGCCTTTTCTTAATGAAAATATCAGTTCTGTCCCACTCTCTTGGTTCTAATTGTTCTCGGTTTCTCTCCTCAATGACTACTAATATTAGGGGCCGTTCACACTGAGATCGATCCAACTTGAATCGATCTGAGACCGATCTGAGATCTATTTCAGTTCGCTTCGTGAAGGCGTTCACACTTGAAATGGACTCGTTTGGATCGATCTCAGTTTGCATTCAAGCGTTCACACTCAGATCGCTTTTCAGTTAGATTGATCTGAGATCGATCTAACCAGTTAGTGTGAACGGGCCCTTATTCACTCGTACATCTAAATATATCTGAAGTTATAAATGTCATTGAATTGTATCGTATTTCACTTTCATGCTGTGTGTTGGCAGCAAAACGTCAGTAAAAAATCTCTTTTAAACACTACATGCTGTGATTTGTCTGATTGTTTGAGAAAAGATGACTATTCATCTTTGTATATAAAATTGGGATTCGATTTTCATTCTTAAGAGCTGTTTACACGGGCGATTCTTCTTGCTATTTTTCTCACCCTGAAGCATGCGATGGAGTAAACAACTCACCAAAGTATTGTACCGTATAAAGTTAAAAGGTTGATAACTGCCGTAACTGATCTCAAAGAATATCAACTTTTCGAGAGAAGGCCCTTCGTCAGGAAAGACATGTTTCTTTCCCGACGAAAGGCCTTTGCCCGAAACGTTCGAATTCTTTGAGATCAGTTACGGCATTTATCAACCTTTTAACTTCTTACCTTATTTATCACTTTGAATAAACCCATAATAATCCAGACATGAGTTATTGAAAATATTTTTAATTTAACTTCCTTGTTATATGTTTTCTCTGACACATACACACCTGGATTCACTCACGCATACACTTTATCGCACACTTAATTATTCACCGGTTTTCACCACCAGTCTTTCTGTTGATTACTTCCTGTCATTGTAAATAGAATATTATATTGTTGAGAACACCTTGTAAATTTATCACTTACTCTGAAGATGTTGCAGGACTGGCAACGAAACGTTAGTTAAATTAAAAATATTTTAAATAACTCATGTCTGGATTATTACGGGTTTATTCAAAATTATATGCTGGGCTTTGATATTCCTAACAAGATTGCGCTTTCCGCCTGGTTCCTCAATTGCCATTATTTATGACTGTCTACGCAGTACTCTGTTGTACCGTATAGTTTTACACACATGATCCGCAAGTCGATCCGCTTGATCGAATATGCCAGGAGGCTAAAAATTGCTACAAAAATCGCCCGTGTAAATAGCCCTTTAGATTAACTGATTGCAGTTACAAGTTAAATTTTCAGAAAAGTAATTAACCATGTTAACTTCCTTTTCGAGTTAACATTCTGTTGTACGTTTCTGTCATAAGGCTGTTGACTATATTAATTCATGGCGTATCAGTCAACCACAAGGCAGTTCTTTCCTTCAGACTACCTGAAAACACCAGTCTATTAACCTTTTAACCCCCAACCGCGCTTATAGGCGTGATTTAATGTTTCCAGATTGGATGCATGGGTAGTTTACAATAGATTTTCGAAAGGATTTTGAACTGATCGAATAACTTGTAATTGTTTTTGAAAAATGCAGGGGTGAAAGGGTTAGCGTTTTACGATTTTTGCGAATTTAACTCGGCTTTTACTGATGCCAGGAGACAGAAAGCGAAACTGTGACAGCGTGTTTCCACCAAAACTTAAATATGCTTCCTAGAGAGTAATTCGAAATGTAGGTTAGAAGCTGCCAGTTTTGTAACTTAATATAGTTACAAGTTATCTCGAAAAAAATTAACGGATTACAATCACAGTATGCCTAAAATGTAAAGATTACCAGTTTATAATTCACTTGTAACAAATTACATCACAACACTGCTTAAAATACTCATTCAAAAGCTCATTAACAATTCACGAGGAAAATACAAAGGAAAGTCATAATAGTGAGGTGTTTTTAAATGTGACATAAACACGCTTACTTTTCTCCACTAATTTTTGCCGATTAGAAAAAATTAATTTTCAAACAGTCTTCGCGAATTAACGTCTTCGGAATTTTTTTTTGAAATCATTTAAAAAAACTCGCAGTAAGTGTTTTATCGGATCTAAAGGTTGGTAACTGCCGTGACTGATCGCACAGATTTTCAACGTTTCGAGCAAAGGTCCTTCGTCAGAGAATGAAACGAAGAACACGTATCACTCTCTGACGAAGGGCTTTTGCTCGAAACGTTACAATTCTTTGCGACCAATCACGGCAGTTAACAATCACAGCAGTTAACAATCTTCGAACTTAAAACCGTCTTATAATTGAGCAAAGGCGCTCTGAATGGAATGCTTCTCTGATGTTCAACCTTTTCAATGGTCTAATAACCCTTTTTTTACTATTATTATCTATATATAGTTAATTGCTACTGTACGGCTTTTGGGGAAAGCATTTTTCACATAAATGACAAGACTCTGTCTATAAATAAAGATCTCTCAGCTTCACGAACGCCCGTCTATCATCCTCGTTGCGATTATTACCTAAGCAAAGTTTTAATCAGAGAGATTGCAGTACGGACCTTGGCGGGCCAGAGGTTGGGCACCACTGCTATTTTGGCAGGCTTCATCAATACGGCATGACACGTAAAACATCCAGCCGACTAACCTTATCTTCCTCCTACTTTCTTTCAGGAACACATGTTTCCCGAAGCCCGCAATCGCCAGTTCCTCATTTCTTTCCACAAGAAGGCCAAGCGCGTGGATTTGACGTTGAGAAGTACAACCACCTTCGTGAGAACGCAGCAAAGATTGAAGAAGAGTTAGAACAACTCAACCACACCAATCCTGCACAAAATGAACAATCGTAAAATGAATCTCTTGTACAGTATACTGCAATATAATGAACAATGATCGTATTATTAAATTTCAATTGCGAACCTCAGAGGCCACACAACCGATTCGGTCCAACTTTTCCACGGCTAATCTTTCCATTATGCCGACACGGTTGAACCCAGACGTTGCGAATGCGTTCCTGAACTACAGACGGTACTAAATTGTAGGTATGCAATACTTACTGTTCCATTCAATGACTGGGCCAGAGTTTTGAACCAGTGAAGTATGGGACCGATGTTTTCAAGTATGGACCAAGTCAGGCCCAGCGAGTCGAAAATCGGTACTAAAAGCAGAGGTCTTATGTTTCACTAATAAAGACCAAATAAGTGAGGTGAATAAGTTCTTCATCATATGACCCTCTTTAAGTGTAACTGAATAATGAGGAAATAAATCTGCGTCCACAATGTCCGCTGTAATTTGTTCACTCTTGTCTTTGAGTTTTTGTCGACATTTAACTTGTGCTGTCTTGACATTTAACTTCATTCAACTTGGAAAAGTATGGAAATTCGTCGGCAGGTTCTTTCTGCATATAGTTATTCTTCTAATGGTTCTTGAGGTATTTCTACTTCACATTTAACGAACATTAACGAGGCATTTATATTTTAACGGAATTTACTTTGGGATGAATCCCAGTGGCTTCTGTTCAAGTGACACTCTATTTATGGCTTGTTAACGGTGTTTAGACATATTTAGTTTCGCCAACTGTCATTCATGCATTGCCAAAGAAAGGTCAGAATCAACATAAATATCATACTGATAGGAAGCCGCAGATTTCAAAACCAACCACGACAACCTGTTAGTGGTATATGTGCGTAAAGTTCCACGGCTTGATGTGCTGTTGTGACGTCATCGAAAAAGAAAAATACTATCATTTCCGTAGTATTTTAATGTAATTAGAACCTGGTTCCTCTTCCCCCAAAATTATGCATGGGATTTACAGATGTTAAAAAAGTACCTCACATATCGATGTTTTTTTCTGTGGAAAAGCGCTAAAATTGTAAAAATTCCGTTAAAATTGGACCGATGAATTATTGCATGTATACTTTTTCATAGTAGGTCTGGTCCAGCTGACTTTCCAAAATTCAAAGTAATGCAAAAAATGGCGTAAATTATCGATTTCTTAAGTTTTCAGATGACGTTAACTTGACGTCACTATTACGTCACGAAGTTTGAAAATCTTACTTGAAATTAGCTGATAAAATTAACTGCCCTTGTCTACTATAGCATTGCAATCGAATAAACAGGACACCTATAAGCTTTCGTCATGCTGCGATATCAGCACAGTTTTGATGTCGTAACACAACAAGAACTTCACCTACAGACTCACTTGCACAGTAGCTACAATCAGTGACAAAATACCTTGGGACACTGGCAATTTTCAACGTTCACTCGCTTTGCACAATTAGTCACAAAACACGAAGCCACACTTACAAATTTCAATGTTTAGTCACTATGTACAACCTATACAGGAACCCTTGAAATTTGAACATGAACTCACGAAGTAGTACGTACAATGATGAATCTATTCAGGAACACTTACAATTTCAACGTTCACTCACAATGTAGTACGTAGAATCTATTTAGAAACACTTGCTATTTCAAATTTTACTCACTATGTAGTATGTACAATCCATTTAAGAACACTTGCAATTTTAACGTTCAATCACAATGTAGTACATACAATCTATCTAGGAACAGTTGCAATTTGAAATTTTACGCACTATGTAGTATGTGCAATCTATTTAAGAACACTTGCAATTTAAACATTTACTCATTATGAACAATCTGTTTCGGAACATTTGTAATTTTAACTTTTACTCACTATATATAGTACGTACAAACTGTCCAGGAATACTTGCAATTTCAAATTTTGCTCCCCATGTAGTATGTGCAATCAATTCAAAAACACTTGGAATTTAGACGTTTACTCATTATGTACAATCAATTTAGGAACACTTGCAGTTTCAACTTTTACTCACTGTGTACAATCAGCCACACAATATATAGGAATACCAGCAATTTTCAACGTTTACTCACTGTGTGTGACATTTTCTAACTTAAATATTATCATTCCCTGTCTTTCCCTATTCAATGTTGATTGTACCCTTATTCGGCATCATTTCAGTCAACCTTTTAATAATTGAACCTGCTACTGAAGAGAAATTGATATGATATTTTTTCATTTTTATTTCAAAACAAAAGTTTTGCGAGCAAAATGGGAGTTAGGAAGTCCATGGCCACAGCATCCGTAGTCCTCGCTTGCCACGACCCAGATGCTGTGAAATAGCTAGTGAGAGAAATCTTTGAGAGCAAATTACGTTAGGATTAGGTTATGTTTTTTTCGCCTATATTCCGTCGACTCCAAGCCGCTTACACTAGCTGATAAACCATTTGCATGTAAGCGATGAAGAAATTTCGAGGAAATTATGAGATGGCATATTATTATTTTTGAACAGTTAAATCCTTATGGTCCGCATCTGACTTTTTGATTTTACTCTGGCTAACGACAGACGATTTTACTCGCCAGTCGTCAAGGAGAGACGTCTCGGACCAGAAAGGGACAAATGCTGTGTTTACGTCCGATTGTTATTTCTTAAAAATAAAAATTTTATAAATATCGCTAAATGTATGTTTCATTAGAATTAGTATCCTTTTGGATTATCCTTTATCTAAGTGGTCAAAAATCTCGGAGTTATCTCGAAATGCACAATATTCGTGAACTTCGGGTTCTCGAACTATTGGTAAGAAAGAAGGACCTGGCGGAACTTTTTTAACTAAAGTAAACAACGCAATGGCCACAACGACTACTCCAATGGAACTCACAACAACAACAATAATGATAAATTTAGACGAAGAAGTCGATTTCCCCTTCGAAGCTAAGATTTCAAGATTATTTCCATCTTTGCTGCAACCTTCTTTCGTGCAAGATTGCATTGTCACGAAATAGCTCTGAGATGAGTTAAGCCCAGGAATTACGGAGCTGTTTGAAGTCAGATTACGTACTGAGAGCTCCATCTGCCGAGAGGTTATCAAAGTACTGCGATATATCACCTTTAGTTTGATCAAAACTCCATTCCATGACTGTCTAGGTGGTAGTCTCCAAGAGATCGTCACATTCCGCTTGTGGCCGTCGTCGGACGTCGGGCACGTGTGGCCAGTGCACGTTATCATAGGCGCTTTACTTGGGCTTTCTTCGGACAGCCTCGTCGTATTGCATCGAGGATACGAGTACCGTCCACCGACGTACCATTGCACACGTACACAAAAAGTGCATTCATCGTATGGTTGATATGGTTTGATATCTTCGTCGTTTAGTTCTACGGTTCTTGCTTCCAGCTCCATAACTTTCTCCGAACTCGACGAACAACGGTAAGATACATTACCCAAACTTGCCATCTCATCTTGCCATTTCAATGTGACCCTACGATATCCCGTTGTGATGTAAAGATAGTTCGGAGAAGGTGGTGTAAAGACCACTTGGCTCGGTTCCGTTGTGAACGCAAAAGACGCAATATAGAACGTCCAAGTTGGGCTTCGTACTTCACATTGAGCAAAATAACTTGAAATGTAAAAGGAAACATTGGTGAAATCGTTCATATCAGTGCCAAAGGAACCCCTGCACATTGACCCTTTGCACTTTACATCATTACTTTGAGACAAATCGTGTTCTTCCCCGTGCCACCAATACACCAACTAATAGGTGTACTTGTCAGAATCTTCACCAGACCGCCAATTTACCTGCACTACATGCGATCCGTGATCATTTTCATCCGCTGTGTAAATTGGCTTTCCCAGGATTTCTTTCACTGGCGCCGGAGCAGTTTCCACGATCATCGAACGGTTTTTAGATACCCTCGCCAAACTCTGATGTCTCCCTATACACGTATATCTTCCACAGCGATAGACGCTGACGCGGTTAATTAACGCTCTGCTTTCTAGATCAAACTTCTCTGTGCTCGACAATGTTTCACCATCGTGGTACCAGACGAGTGTCCAGTTCTCAAACGCTCTTGTACTGCTTCTGTTACGTTTGAAACTCAGCCAGCAACTGATATCTGTCTTGGTGTCGGGTTTCAAGCATAAGCGTTCAGGCCTGACTTGCAGTCTGTAATTACCAGATTTCTCATCACAGCTCAGCTTAGGTAAATGGACAAGAAGTGCAAGGTTGACGATTAAAAATTGAACGAGGCTGCCCACAGCCATTTCAAACTGCTCCAGTTCGAACTGGGGTATAGTGTGTCCTTGTGGAACGATCTTAGTTGGTTTTTGTGTCAATCTCGCTTGCATAAGGCTTTAAAAAATATGAAAAATTTCTTTGCTTTCCAGCTGTGGTCGCCAGCTGCGAGTAAGAATAAATAATTCAATAATCCTAAGCAAAAGCTATTTCCGCTTCATCATATTTTTCTTCTCATTGAACTTGGCGTCTACGCAATCGCCTGAGTTGAAGTGGGTGAAATTAGGATAAAGAAATTCAGTTGTGGAACTTATGTGACTGTTAACTCAATACGAAAATACAAGACTTTACTCAGGAAGGGCTGTGTTACTGTTGTTTTCATGTTTTCGGTGTAAAAAGCAGTCTTTCAGAAGGCGACACCATGTCAAAATGAAAGAATTGCTTTTGTTGTTTATTTACACAAATAATGGCAACTTAGTTTCAATACTTGGAACATTATGAGGACGTTTAAGGTATTCTAGCTTGAGCGAGTAAAAAGTTGGGTTTCACTAGTCAATTTGTTTGGTGTCTGTGCTATCCTTAGGAAAGAAAGGTACACTTCTATAAGTCGAAATACTTTTGACTATGCCAGCCTAAAAGTGAAGGCTTTGTGGTCGTTGTTTCTTCATGTAAATGTTTTCGATCCAATTGATTGTTTTTGAACAACTCTTTAACTGGTGCTACAAAGTCAACAACTTTAATCGATTGCAGGCTTCCCAACCCTTTCTAAACTTCTTGCATAGAATAAAGAAAAGAATTTTTAAAAGAGCGTAAATTTTGTCATTATCGTAATCACAGTTAGGGAAACTAAGGTGTAATGACAAAAATTATGAACATAGTTAAGTTTAGTAGTTTATATAATCATGGAAAATTGGTACATTCAGCCGCCAAAACAGAACCATTATTGGAAGCGATCTGTTACACCTACACTGACACTTACTCTCGGGGGGTAGGAGCACAGGGACATTGGGGGCACATGCACCCAATGACTTTCTTAGACTGTTCTTTTTAGTTGAAAGTATCCTTTCAACAAACACATCATTTGTAAATGAGGGCTGCAGGTTTATCAATTATTATTGTCATGCGTCACGCTATCTAAATAAAGTTGTTCATTAAGTTGTCCGAAAGATTTACACTCAAATTTACTCCATTTAAGGGTGACCGTTTCGTGCACAAAAATTCCCCAGAAAGTTCGTCCTCCCCCCTCGAACTAGCTTCCTACCTCCCAACTTACACTGAAACACAAACGGATACACATGACGTTGACAAATACGTATTTTAAAGCGAACCAGCAGTCAGTCACAATATTCGCTCATCTTAGTTCTTGTAGCTACGTGGTTAATATTAGTATATCCCGATACACTTTAATACAGTTGTTTTTCATTGATGGTCGGAACTTCCAGGAAGACTTAATAAATGTCTAACAATCAAAATCACGTGTACAATCCTTGGCACAATGACAGCATTCAATATCGTTGAGTTTGCAAGCCGTCAAAACAAGTAAGCGCTAATGTGCTGTCGTAAGGTCTGGTTCACATAGACCGTCGACGTGGCATCGAATTTAACTTGAGTTAAGTTTGCAGGAATGCCAGGGATGAAGCGAAAGGTTCCCTGTTTTCTGTAACAGTACTGACTGACATAAATTTCAATGTGATTCTATCATCCGCATGTTGACAAAGTTAACTTAAGTCCAAGTACGGAGATATGTCGGCTGTAACACTCCGTTTACATGAAAGCGGCACGAATTTGGACCGCTACCAAATTCAAGATTTTCTGAAGTGTTTACATGAGGCGGGAATGAAACTAAAGTCATGTTCTTCCTAATATTTCTATCCACATTCCGAGCTTTCATTAATTCCTAGCGATAATACTTATCTTGTTCATCACATCAGATGAACATCACATCACATCAAAGGTCCTTCGTCAGAGAATGAAACGAAGAACACGTCTCACTCTCTGACGAAGGGCTTTTGCTCGAAACGTTACAATTCTTTGCGACCAATCACGGCAGTTAACAATCTTGGAACTTAAAACTGTCTTATAATTGAGCAAAGGCGCTCTGAATGGAATGCTTCTCTGATGTTCAACCTTTTCAATGGTCTAATAACCTTTTTTTACTATTATTATCTATATATAGTTAATTGCTACTGTACGGCGTTTGGGGAAAGCATTTTTCACATAAATGACAAGACTCTGTTTATAAATAAAGATCTCTCAGCTTCACGAACGCCCGTCTATCATCCTCGTTGCGATTATTGCCTAAGCAAAGTTGTAATCAGAGAGATTGCAGTACGGACCTTGGCGGGCAACGGGTTGGGCACCACTGCTATTTTGGCAGGCTTCATCAATACGGCATGACACGTAAAACATCCAGCCGACTAACCTTATCTTCCTCCTACTTTCTTTCAGGAATACATGTTTCCCGAAGCCCGCAATCGCCAGTTCCTCATTTCTTTCCACAAGAAGGCCAAGCGCCGTGGATTTGACGTTGAGAAGTACAACCACCTTCGTGAGAACGCAGCAAAGATTGAAGAAGAGTTAGAACAACTCAACCACACCAATCCTGCACAAAATGAACAATCGTAAAATGAATCTCACGTACAATATACTGCAATATAATGAACAATGATCGTATTATTAAATTTCAATTGCGAACCTCAGAGGCCACACAACCGATTCGGTCCAACTTTTCCACGGCTAATCCTTCCATTATGCCGACACGGTTGAACCCAGACGTTGCGAATGCGTTCCTGAACTACAGACGGTACTAAATTGTAGGTATGCAATACTTACTATTCCTGTCAATAACTGGACCAGAGTTTTGAACCAGAGTTTTGAACCAGAGTTTTGAACCAGTGAAATATGGGACCGATGTTTTCAAGTACGGACCAAGTCGGGCCCAGCGAGTCGAAAATTCGTACTAAAAGCAGAGGTCTTATGTTTCACTAATAAAGACCAAAAAAGTGAGGTGAATAAGTTCTTCATCATATGAACTTCTTTAAGTGTAACTGAATAATGAGGAAATAAATCTGCGTCCACAATGTCCGCTGTATTTTGTTCACTCTTGTCTTTGAGTTTTTGTCGACATTTAACTTGTGCTGTCTTGACATTTAACTTCATTCAACTTGGAAAAGTATGGAAATTCAGCGGCAGGTTCTTTCTGTATATAGTTATTCTTCTAATGGTTCTTGAGGTATTTCTACTTCACATTTTACCAACATTTACGAGGTATTTATATTTTAACGGAATTTACTTTGGGATGAATCGCAGTGGCTTCTGTTCAAGCGACAGCGTATTTATGGCTTGTTAACGGTGTTTAGACTTATTTAGTGTCGCGAACTGTCATTCACGCATTGCTAAAGAAAGGTCAGAATCAACATAAATATCATACTGATAGGAAGCCGCAGATTTCAAAACCAACCACGACAACCTGTTAGTGGTATATGTGCGTAAAGTTCCACGGCTTGATGTGCTGTTGTGACGTCATCGAAAAAGAAAAATACTATCATTTCCGTAGTATTTTAATGTAATTAGAACCTGGTTCCTCTTCCCCCAAAATTATGCATGGGATTTACAGATGTTAAAAAAGTACCTCACATATCGATGTTTTTTTCTGTGGAAAAGCGCTAAAATTGTAAAAATTCCGTTAAAATTGGACCGATGAATTATTGCATGTATACTTTTTCATAGTAGGTCTGGTCCAGCTGACTTTCCAAAATTCAAAGTAATGCAAAAAATGGCGTAAATTATCGATTTCTTAAGTTTTCAGATGACGTTAACTTGACGTCACTATTACGTCACGAAGTTTGAAAATCCTACTTGAAATTAGCTGATAAAATTAACTGCCCTTGTCTACTGTAGCATTGCAATCGAATAAACAGGACACCTATAAGCTTTCGTCATGCTACGATATCAGCACAGTTTTGATGTCGTAACACAACAAGAACTTTACCTGCAGACTCAGCTTGCACAATTAGTCACAAAACGCGAAGGCAAACTTACAATTTTCAACGTTTAGTCACTATGTACAACCTATTCATGAACATTTGCAATTTCAACATGAACTCACGATGTGGCATGTGCAATGATGAATCTATTCAGGAACACTTACAATTTCAACGTTCACTCACTATGTAGTACGTAGAATCCATTAAGGAACACTTGCTATTTCAAATTTTACTCACTATGTAGTATGTACAATCCATTTAAGAACACTTGCAATTTTAACGTTCAATCACAATGTAGTACATACAATCTATCTAGGAACAGTTGCAATTTGAAATTTTACGCACTATGTAGTATGTGCAATCAATTCAAAAACACTTGCAATTTAAACATTTACTCATTATGAACAATCTGTTTCGGAACATTTGCAGTTTCAACGTTTACTTACTGTGCACAATCAGCCACAAAATATATAGGAATACCAGCAATTTTCAACATTTACTCACTGTGTGTGACATTTTCTAACTTAAATATTATCATTCCCTGTCTTTTCCTATTCAATGTTGATTGTACCCTTATTCGGCATCATTTCAGTCAACCTTTTAATAATTTAACCTGCTACTGAAGGGAAATTGATATGATTTTCTTTCATTTTTATTTTAGAACAAAAGTTTTGCGAGCAAAATGGGAGTTAGGAAGTCCATGGCCACAGCATCCGTAGTCCTCGCTTGCCACGACCCAGATGCTGTGAAATAGCTAGGCAGAGAAATCTTTGAGAGGAAATTACGTTAGGATAAGGTTATGTTTTTTTCGCCTATATTCCGTCGACTCCAATCCGGTTACACTAGCTGATAAACCATTTGCATGTAAGCGATGAAGAAATTTCGAGAAAACTATGAGATGGCATATTATTATTTTTGAACAGTTAAATCCTTATGGTCCACATCTGACATTTTGATTTGGCTAACGACAGACGATTTTACTCGCCAGTCGTGAAGGGGAGACGTCTCGGACCAGAAAGGGACAAATGCTGTGTTTACGTCCGATTGTTGTTTCTTGAAAATGGAAATTTTACAAATATCGCTAAATGTATGTTTCATTAGAATTAGCATCCTTTTCGATTAGATCTTTATCTAAGTAGTCAAAAATCTCGGAGTTATATCGATAAGCATAATATTCGTGATGTTCGGATTCACGAAGGTGAATCCGAACTAATCTGAAGGTGAATCCGAATTAATAAGGAAGAACGAGCTGGCCGACTTTTTTTTGACAAAAGTAAACAACGCAATGGCGACAACGACTACTCCAATGCAACTCACAACAACAACAATAATGATAATTGTAGACGAAGAAGTCGATTTCCCCTTCGAAGCTAAGATTTCAAGATTATTTCCATCTTTGCTGCAACCTTCTTTCGTGCAAGCTTGCATTGTTACGATATAGCTCTGAGATGAGTTAAGCCCAGGAATTACAGAGCTGTTTGAAGTCACATTAAGTACTGAGAGCTCCATCTGCCGAGAGGTTATCAAAGTACTGCGATATATCACCTTTAGTTTGATCAAAACTCCATTCCATGACTGTCTAGGTGGTAGTCTCCAAGAGATCGTCACATTCCTCTTGTGGCCGTCGTCGGACGTCGGGCACGTGTTGCCAGTGCACGTTATCATAGGCGCTTTACTTGGGCTTTCTTCGGACAGCCTCGTCGTATTGCATCGAGGATACGAGTACCGTCCACCGACGTACCATTGCACACGTACACAAAAAGTGCATTCATCGTATGGTTGATATGGTTTGATATCTTCGTCGTTTAGTTCTACGGTTCTTGCTTGCAGCTCCATAACTTTCTCCGAACTCGACGAACAGCGGTAAGATACATTACCCAAGCCGTCCATGTCATCTTGCCATTTCAATGTGACCCTACGATATCTCGTCGTGATGTAAAGATAGTTCGGAGAAGGTGGTGTAAAGACCACTTGGCTCGGTTCCGTTGTGAACGCAAAAGACGCAAGATAGAACGTCCAAGTTGGGCTTCGTACTTCACATTGAGCAAAATAACTTGAAATGTAAAAGGAAACATTGGTGAAATCGTTCATATCAGTGCCAAAGGAACCCCTACACATTGACCCTTTGCACTTTACATCATTACTTTGAGACAAATCGTGTTTTTCCACGTGCCACCAATACACCAACTGGTAGGTGTACTTGTTAGAATCTTTACCAGACCGCCAATTTATCTGCATTACATGCGATCCGTGATCATTTTCATCCGCTGTGTAAATTGGCTTTCCCAAGATTTCTTTCACTGGCGCCGGAGCAGTTTCCACGATCATCGAACGGTTTTTAGATACCCTCGCCAAACTCTGATGTCTCCCTATACACGTATATCTTCCAGAGCGATAAACCTTGACGCGGTTAATTAACGCTCTGCTTTCTAGATCAAACTTCGCTGTGCTCGACAAGGTTTCACCATCGTGGTACCAGGCAAGTGTCCAGTTCTCAAACGCTCTTGTACTGCTTCTGTTACCTTTGAAACTCAGCCTGCAACTGGTATCTGTCTTAGTATCGGGTTTCAAGCATAAGCGTTCAGGCCTGACTTGCAGTCTGTAATTACCAGATTTCTCATCACAGCTCAGCTTAGGTAAATGGACAAGAAGTGCGAGGTTGACGATTAAAAATTGAACGAGGCTGCCCACAGCCATTTCAAACTGCTCCAGTTCGAACTTGGGAATATTGTGTCCTCGTGGAACGATCTTAGTCGGTTTTTGTGCCAAGCTCGTTTGCATAAGGCTTTAAAAAATATGAAAGATTCCTTTGGTTTCTTGCCATGGCCGCAAGCTACGAGTAAGCAATAAATAATTCAAGATCAAGACCTCGTGCTTGGATATTCAGTTAATCTAAGCAAAAGCTATTCCCGCTTCAGCAAATTATTTTTCTTATTTAACTTATTTGGTGGCTACGCAATCGCCTGAGTTGAAGTGGGTGAAATTTGGATAAAGAAATTCAGTTCTGGAACTTATGTGACTGTTAACTCAATACGAAAATACAACACTTGATACAGGAAGGGCTGTGTTCCTGTTGTATTGATGTTTTCGGTGAAAAGAGCCGCCTTTCAGAAGGTGACACCATGTCAAAATGAAAGAATTGCTTTTGTTGTTTATTTACACAAATAATGGCAACTTAGTTTCAATACTTGGAACATTATGAGAACGTTTAAGGTATTCTAGCTTGAGCGAGTCAATAATTGGGTTTCAGTAATCAATTGGTTTGGTGTCTGTGCTATCCTTTGAAAAAAAAGGTATCCTTCAATGAGTCGAAATACTTTTGACTATGCCAGCCTAAAAGTGAAGGCTTTGTGGTCGTCGTTTCTTCATGTAAATGTTGCCGATCCAATTGATTGTTTTTGAACAACTCTTTAACTGGTGCTGCAAAGTCAACAACTTTAATCGATTGAAGGTTTCTTCCCCCTTTCTAAACTTCTTACATAGAATAAAGAAAAGAATTTTTAAAAGAGCGTAATTTTTGTCATTATCGTAATCACAGTTAGGGAAACTAAGGTGTAATGACAAAAATTATGAACATAGTTAAGTTTAGTAGTTTATATAATCATGGAAAATTGGTATATTCAGCCGCCAAAACAGAACCATTTTTGGAAGCGATCTGTTGCACCTACACTGACACTTACTCTCGTGGGGTAGGAGCAGAGGGACATTGGGGGTACATGTACCCTCTGACTTTCTTAAACTGTTGTTTTTAGTTGAAAGTGTCCTTTCAACAAACACATCATTTGTAAATGAGGGCCGCAGGTTTATCAATTATTATTGTCATGCGTCACGCTATCTAAATAAAGTTGTTCATTAAGTTGTCAAAAAGATTTACACTCAAATTCACTCCATTTGAGGGTGACCGTTCCGTGCACAAAAATTCCCCAGAAAGTTCGTCCTCCCCCCTCGAACTAGCTTCCTACCTCCCAACTTACACTGAAACACAAACGGATACACATGACGTTGACAAATACGTATTTTAAAGCGAACCAGCAGTCAGTCACAATATTTGCTCATCTTAGTTCTTGTAGCTACATGGTTAATATTAGTATATCCCGATACACTTTAATACACTTGTTTTTCATTGATCGCCGGAACTTCCAGGAGGACTTAAAAATGTCTAACAATCAAAATCACGTGTACAATCCTTGGCACAATGACAGCATTCAATATCGTTGAGTTTGCAAGCCGTCTAAATAATTAAGCGCTAATGTGCTGTCGTAAGGTCTGGTTCACATAGACCGTCTACGTGCCATCGAATTTAACTTGAGTTACGTTTGCAGGAATGCCAGGGATGAAGCGAAAGGTTCCCTGTTTTCTGTAACAGTACTGACTGACATAAATTTCAATGTGATTCTATCATCCGCATGTTGACAAAGTTAACTTAAGTCCAAGTACGGAGATATGTCGGCTGTAACACTCCGTTTACATGAAAGCGGCACGAATTTGGACCGCTACCAAATTGAAGATTTGGCCAAATTAGGTGTGTAATGGTTTTTGCGGTTGGTAGAGTTATTGAGGTGTTTAAAGACGTGAGAATTTCGATCAGTTAAGGTGTGGTTTTTGATTCGCGTTGAGAAATGGCGAGAAGTTTCACCAATGTAGCGGGAATTACAATGCAACATATCAACACCTTCCTCTGCTAGTAATTATCGTCTGATACCGCCTCCGTTAATCCTTACACAACACACTGTCATTGCAATTACTCATTTTGATGTTTGAGAAACATGAGAGCTTGGATATATTAAGGTAGATGAACGATCTTCAAGCTCGATACTCAGAAAATGATTTCTGAGCCCCAGACGGGGATCGAACCCGCAACCTGATGACCGGTTAGACGCTCTTACCATTGAGCTACCGAGACTCAGACTACCGAGACTACCGAGACTATATATTAATATATAGTGGCTTCCGCTTAGGTCGCACATATATATCGAATTTGCACCTTAGCTCACCATCTGTCGGAAATTGTACGATAACACGTTAGTGATTAGCTATATTAAGTAATTTGATCACATGTTTGTTTGTAAGTTTACCTTGTCATATATATCAGTGGTGAGTTGCGAGAGTGAAACCGTAAGTGGTGAATAAAGGGAAGGTAATTTGATTGTTGAGCAAGTTATTGAACCTTTAGCGGAGAATTCATTTAGGAAACGTATTCTACCACGTTTTCGACACAGTGGCACCTCCGACGGGATCGTAGGAGCGAAAATAGAAACTCGATGGAGAAACTGTTAACAGAGTTAAACGCGAAACTTAAGGCGCTCAACTTTCGAATCGGTAAAACGACTGAAATCTTGGAAAAGAATGACCGACTGGCCGCACAACGACACAAGACGTCACTGGAAGGCCTGACCGAAGCGATCAATACACTCAAGGAAACGATAGAGGAGAAGAAATTTACAAAAGGAGAAACAGAAGACGATATTCAGAAATGGGCGGCCGAGACAGAGCTAATTATCGACAAGGCGGACCAGTGTATCAAAGAGTTGACAAATCAAATCGAAACCATCGATCGCAGTTTAAAACAGGCCACCGCACTTCGTGAACACAGACAGGCGCTTGAACTCGAAGAAGAGAAACTCCAGATGAAACAAGAAGCCACCGAGAAGGCTCACGCGGAACAACTAGAATTCGAGCAGAAACGGCTCGAACTACAACAAAAGCACGAGTCGTCAACACTAGACACGCAATCAGGCGGCAATAGTGGAGCTGTAAAAATGCCGAAACTCGTAATCACCAAGTTCAATGGAACATCCCAAGACTGGTTGCGATTCTGGGGACAGTTCGAAACGCAAATAGACAAGTCAACAGCGCCCGCGCTCACAAAGTTTTCATACCTGAAGGAACTGGTCGACATGAAAGTGCGTAATCTAATCGATGGACTTCCATTCACCGAAGCAGGCTATAACAAGGCAAAAAATTTACTCGCAAAGCGCTATGGAGATACAAGCAAAGTGGTGAGCGCCTATGTGCGGAACATTCTCGAACTGCCTGTTGTGAAAGAGAGAGACGTAAAAAAGATCCACGAATTTTACGAAACACTGCTGTTTAACGTTGAATCTCTGCAGACATTACAGAGTCTAAACAAACTGGATGCGGCGGTAAGATTTACACTTGACAAGCTAGAGGTGATCAATAACGAGCTGGCAATGGTTAATGACGACTGGAGTAAATGGACCTTCGTGCCGTTTTTAGAAGCGTTAGAAAAATGGACGATCAACAATCCTATTCAAGACAATCGTAATCCGAGGAACAATAGCCGCAAGGAAAATTCGAGATCGTTTTTCTCCAGAGGAAATGACACCGGAAATCAACCGATACGGGGCTGTTTATATTGTGCGAGCGAAAACCACAAGGCAATTAACTGCGACAAGGTCACCAAACCAGAGGATAGAAAGAAAATCCTCGCAGAAAAACGCTTGTGCTTCAATTGCACTGGCGCTAAGCACAGAGCAGAGGACTGCAAAAGTAAGAACACATGCCAAAATTGCCAAGGAAAACACCATACTTCCATATGTGGCAAGATTGTAAAACCTCGTGAACCAGGAATGACAGCTAATCACGTTGGAGAATCGACAGTGGTGCATCCGGTCGTTGTCGTGAAGGTAAACGGGTATAAATTTAGAGCGTTACTTGACAGCGGTGCAAGTCATTCCTACGCATCCTCCACCGCCATCAAATTGATAAACGCAAAACCGAAGTCCACGGGACTTAGACAAATTGCCATGCTGACTGGTGTTACAACGCGAACGATGCAATTGTACGAGGTCAAAGTATCTTCCGTCACGGGTAACTTCAAACTCGATGTAAACATTACCAAGGTCGAGAAGAGAGAACTGTTAAGTTTGGAAAATCCTCGTTATAAAGAAATTCTCAGCGAGTATCCGCATCTCAGGGGGATCTCCATGGATGACGACGACGAGAAGGACCAACTCCCGGTTCATATTATTCTAGGGGCCAACGACTTTGCCAAGATATGTACTGGAGAAAGATTACGCGTTGGGCGTAAAGGAGATCCTGTGGCCGAATTCACCAGGTTTGGCTGGGCCATCATGTCGCCAGGAGCAGACCAAGAAATATCTCCTGGATGCTTAGCAGTCAGCGCCACAACTGATTACGACAACCTGTGTGCACTTGACGTACTTGGTCTTTCAGACACAACCGGAGAACAAGATGACGTATTCGGAGAGTTTAAGGAACAGCTAACAAGATCTGAAGAAGGGTGGTACGAGACGGCCCTTCCGTGGAAGGGAAATCACCCACCTCTGCTGAGCAACCGTGAAGGAAGTCTGCGTCGCCTAAATTCTCTGCTGCGCAAATTGCGGAAATCTGACACGTTAGCGGAATATGACGCTGTGATTCGCGAACAGTTAAAGGAAGGTGTGGTCGAGAGAGCACCTGAAGAAGTCACAGGAAAAGAGTTTTACTTACCTCATCGAGCAGTAGTTAGAGAGAATGCCGAATCAACCAAGTTGAGAGTAGTCTATGACGCATCAGCTCGTGCGTGCGACAACGCGCCTTCACTCAATGAATGTCTGTACACGGGACCCTCTTTACATAACCAGCTGTGGAGCGTCATCATTCGAAATCGTTTTCATGCCGTAGCCGTCGCTGGCGATCTACAGAAGGCGTTCCTCCAAATACGCGTGCGTGAAGTTGAACGAGACGCTTTGCGCTTTCACTGGATAACAAACTTAAAGGCAACCGAGATAGAAACGCTTCGATTCACTAGGGTAGTATTTGGTCTGGCACCGTCCCCTTTCTTACTGAATGGGGTGATACAGCAACACCTAGAGAGTTTGGAATCTCACTATCCCAAGAGCGTCATGGAAATCCGTAAGAGCTTGTATGTCGACGACCTAATATCGGGAGGATCTACCGAAGTGGAAGCTAAGCAGCTGAAGAATAACGCGGTGGAAATATTTGGCGATGCAAAGTTCAAGCTACATAAGTGGCATTCAAATATACCAGGACTTGAGACCGATTGTGTAAGTGGAGAGCCTTCGTTTGCCAAACAACAGCTTGGTGTACCCTCAGCCAATGGGGAGTGCAAAATCCTGGGCCTTAAATGGGACAAGCTAACCGACACCTTGCACGTGACCTTCCCGAGTGAAACTGCTACCTTAACAAGGCGTGGAATCCTCGCTTACCTGGCAAAGATATACGATCCGCTGGGGCTCATATCACCAGTACTGTTAGCAGGGAAGACAATCTATCGTGAAGCCTGTGAGCTGAAGTCAAGGTGGGACACTCCTTTGCCAGACCTGCTGGCCAACCGGTGGTTGAAGTGGGAGCGAGAGTTGCCACAAACCGTGTTCATCCCGCGCAGCATCACAAGTTACCAAGAGCCAATTGAAGAGGTGAAACTACATGCATTTGGGGATGCAAGCGGTCGTGGAGTGAGCGCTGCCGTATACGCAGTCGTAAAGCAAACATCAGGTATGACGCAAGGAATCGTGGCAGCCAAGTCTTGACTTGCCAAATCAGGGTTAACCATCCCACGTTTGGAACTCGTAGCAGGGCATATGGCGATCAACTTATCGGTGAACGTACGCAAGGCCTTAGAAGGGTTCAACCTAGCCGACAATATCCAGTGTTGGTTGGACAGCACTGTAGCGTTACATTGGCTTAACGATCAGGGTGAATACCGTCAATTCGTGGCGAATAGAGTAAGGAAAATCAAGAGTCACCCGAACACACTGTGGCGACACGTCCCGACATCCGACAATCCAGCTGACTTGGGTAGTCGTGGGGGCAGTGTGGCAGGAGCAGAACTGTGGTGGAACGGACCTTCGTGGTTGGCAGACCCGTCCAAATGGCCAGCCGAAATTGTGACGCAACCAAGCGAAGAGAGCAAGGCAGAGAGGAAGGTTCAACGTGAACTTTTAGCGGTCGGAGTCGAGATAAACGATGATTTCGACACCATCCTCGACAAGTTCAGCTTGCGCAAAGCCATGAGGATTTTTGCATGGATTTCGCGATTCCTGCATAACTCTCGACACCCCTCCGAGAAGACCAAGGGAACCCTGACCACAGAAGAAGTCAGAAACCAAGAATTATGGTGGGTCAAGAGAACGCAACGTCAAGGGATGAATACGACTACATTTGTAGAAGACAAGGAACAACTTAACCTGCAGTTAAATTGCGAAGGTGTATGGGACTGCAGAGGGCGAATTCAGGGTGAGTGCCCTATATACTTGCCTGACTCTGCCCTGTTTACTACCAAACTGGTACAACGAGAGCACGTGGCAACACTACACGGTGGAATTGGCCTTACTATGGCAAGGGTACGAGAGAAGTACTGGGTACCTCGTCTACGCAAACTAGCGAAGAAGATTATTAAGAACTGTTGGGGCTGTAAAAGGTTCCAAGCAGTCGCAGCGAAATGCCCTCCTCCAGCTCATCTACCAAGAACAAGAACCGAGGGGAGCACGCCGTTTGATGTCATCGGGGTAGACTTTGCTGGACCAGTAAAGTACCTCAGTAAAGGAAAGACAGAGAAAAAGGCCTACATCGTTTTGTACTCCTGCAGTCTGACTCGCGGTGTATTCTTAGAGTTATTGCCTAGTCTGGAGACAAAGGAATTCATTAAAAGCTTCAAGCGACTAATAGCGAGGAGGGGGAGACCGTCGATCGTTTACACGGACAACGGTTCCACATTTCTAGCAGCAGCAAGGTGGTTAAGGAAAGTTCACAAGGATGAAGAGTTAAACGAATTTCTCTGCAACCATTCAATTTCGTGGCGATTCAACCTCAGTCGAGCCCCCTGGTGGGGAGGCCAATTCGAACGCCTAATTGGTCTGATGAAGGCAGCCTTCTACAAGACGGTAGGAGGTGGGCTTCTCGTTTGGGATGAACTCACAGAAGTTCTACTCGATATTGAGATCGCGATAAACAATCGTCCGCTAAATTATCTAGAGGAAGACATTCAATTACCAACGCTGACACCGAATTCCCTGCTATTCCTCAATTCCAACTATATGCCAGAATCCGATCCGTACGACCAAGAAGAGAAGAACCTAAGGAAAAGAGCCAGATTCCTGAAAAGGACTAAGGAAGCAATGTGGCGACGTTGGACGACCGAATATTTGAGAGCATTGCGAGAGCGCCACCGGTTAAAGCATGCAAGCCATGGTCATCAAATAGCCGAAAGTGACGTCGTTTTAATCAAGTCGACACAGCGAAACCGAAACCACTGGCCACTCGGGATCGTGGAGAGTCTCATTGTTGGACGTGATGGAGTTATTCGTGCCGCCAGACTCAGAAGTGGCAAGCATCAGCTAGAAAGGGCAGTTCAACACTTGTTTCCGTTAGAGTTGTCATGTGACAAGCCCTTGAAGGCAGTCGACGGGGAGATTCCGGTTGTGACAGGACCGACACCGCTGAATCCTGATGCGACTGAGTTCACTCCAAGACAGAGACGTGATGCGGCTGTGGCTGCAAGAGCGCGAGTACAAAACCTACTGAGTGATGAACAGCTAGATTTAACTTCATGAATACTTGTCTTTTGAACATTGAACAATATCGTTATTACTATTTGTTGTATTAATTGGTTATTTTCGTTTAAATAGTTCGTTATGCATATGACTCGTCTACGAGTCATATGGGGGAGTGTATCGGAAATTGTACGATAACACGTTAGTGATTAGCTATATTAAGTAATTTGATCACATGTTTGTTTGTAAGTTTACCTTGTCATATATATCAGTGGTGAGTTGCGAGAGTGAAACCGTAAGTGGTGAATAAAGGGAAGGTAATTCGATTGTTGAGCAAGTTATTGAACCTTTAGCGGAGAATTCATTTAGGAAACGTATTCTACCGCGTTTTCGACACCATCTGAGTCTCGGTAGCTCAATGGTTAGAGCGTCTAACCGGTCATCGGAAGGTTGCGGGTTCGATCCCCGTCTGGGGCTCAGAAATCATTTTCTGAATATCGAGCTTGAAGATCGTTCATCTACCTGTAATTAATCATCTAACATATCGTCATTGTAATTAGTTAATCTATTCATACTATAATTCCTATTTAAACTTTGTAAACTGAAGATGGCATAAGTCTTGCCGAAACATGTCTTTAATAAGTATTCTCGTGTTTTTAAAATTTATAACTGTCCTTTTGCTAACGAGAAGTTTTGGAACCATGTTAACTTCATTTTCGAGTTGACATTCTGTTGTACGTTTCTGTCATAAGGCTGTTGACTATATTAATTCATGGCGTATCAGTCAACCACAAGGCAGTTCTTTCCTTCAGACTACCTGAAAACACCAGTCTATTAACCTTTTAACCCCCAACCGCTCTTATAGGCGTGATTTAATGTTTCCAGATTGGATGCATGGGTAGTTTACAATAGATTTTCGAAAGGATTTGAACTGATCGAATAACTTGTAATTGTTTTTGAAAAATGCAGGGGTGAAAGGGTTAACTTTTTACGATTTTTGCAAATTTAACTCGGCTTTTACTGATGTCAGGAGACAGAAAGGGGAACTGTGACAGCGTATTTCCACCAAAACTTAAATATGCTTCCTAGAGAGTAATTCGAAATCTAGGTTAGAAGCAGCCAGTTTTGTTACTTAATATAGTTACAAGTTATCTTGAAAAAAAATTAACGGATTACTATCACAGTATGTCTAAAATGTAAAGATTACCAGTTATAATTCACTTGTAACAAATTACATCACAACACTGCTTAAAATACTCATTCAAAAGCTCATTAACAATTCACGAGGAAAATACAAAGGAAAGTCATAATAGTGAGGTGTTTTTAAATGTGACATAAACACGCTTACTTTTCTCCACTAATTTTTGCCGATTAGAAAACATTAATTTTCAAACAGTCTTCGCGAATTAACGTCTTCGGAAGTTTTTTTTTGAAATCATTTAAAAAACTCGCAGTAAGTGTTTTATCGGATCTAAAGCGCCTGGCTATCACTTCGTACTTTAAATCAGTTAAAGCACTCCTGCTCAGTTTTTAAATATTACTTAATAACGCGCGGAGAAGACACAAAGAAATTAGCTCCTAATTAGTTCGCTGTAGACCGGATTCAAAATCGCCCTGATTTATATCGATTGAAGTTTTGAAAAAAAATTTGTAAAATTTAATTAGCTAAAATTTCCTGGAACTTTAAACCAGCCGGCAGTATGGACACTTAGATGCATTCGAACTCTAAGAAAGATACAAAATTCGCGTTTCCGCTGAATTGTAGGAACACGTGTGGAACATTGGAAAAACTCGAATTAGAACTACGGCCGCCATCTTTATCGATCCCGTGAACTATAATGTTGTAACTTCCTTCAAAGTTACAACTGTATTAGTGATCGGGTTAGAGTTAGAGTTATCGGTACAATTTGAGAGTTGCATAGCTCCGGTTTAAATTAACTTTTTACAATTGCTCTTAAATGTTTTATCCCTCAAACGGAAGGGCTTATACCTTATTATGACACGGTTTCGTCTCCTAAAATTTAAAATCAGTTACCATCTATTTACCCTCCAGCGAGTTCTGGTGCACAATTTGCAAAGGTTTACGTTAAGTATTTATGAAAAGAGCATTCCACTATCAATACAACATGTTACTTGCGAAAGCTTTTCTTGAATGATCCTTTCTTTGATGGTCTTTTTCCAGATTCCTCATCCGACTCTTCGTCCGAAAGGGACAGCTCCATTTCCTAAATACACAAACAATAGCATGATCTATTTCTGTAAATTGAAGAACTCTCTTGGTAATCTCAAATGCAGGAAGTTTGCAGCATCGTTCAGCGACACGAGGATTGTGTACACTTCTAGTTTTTATTTTGACCTTCTTTAAATCTTAATTTATCTTCGGACTTTTTTCTTTCTTTTACATTCTTTCCCCTTACAAATAAATCAGATCTTTCTGAGGTGTTACAGGTTCAGGAAGTTAGGGGTTTTAAAAATCCACTGTAATTGTTTCTTCCAATGAATGAATCAATGAACGAACGGGCAAATGGATGCACGTACCAACATATGAAGAACGGAGTGAAGGAACCAACGAAGGAACGAAAGAAAAGAGGAAGAAAGGGAAGGAAGGAAAGAAGGGAGGGAAGGAGGAAGGAAGGAAGGAAGGAAGGAAGGAAGGAAGGAAGGAAGGAAGGAAGGAAGGAAGGAAGGGACAAACGAAGAACGAAGGACGAAAGGAGGAAAGGAAGAAGGAAACTAGTAAGCAAAGACGCTAGGAAGCAAGGAATAAAAGAAGATAGAGAGAGAAAGAAAGGAGGGGACAAGAAGAGGGAAGGAAGGAGAGAAGGAAGTAACAAAATAAAGAAAGAAGGAAGCAACAACCATTAAATGTTTTTATGTTGTAGTAATGACTTTGGAATGAAAGTGCTCCTGTTTACAGAATAACTAAACGAGTCCAGCGTATACGTTTTTTCTGGCAATTGACTTACCTTTTCTTCATAGCCATTTGAATCTGCGTCAGCATCATAGATAGGATTTTTAATGTCCCTAAACTCAATTAAAGGCCATCAAACTTAAATCAATAAACCAAAAACACGTTTAAGGGGAGATGGGAGTTAAAAATGCATAATATTTAATAAAAGAATGTGTTACAGTTATATTATTTTATTTAATTTACAGTAAAAAGTACCGTTACTGAAACAACATTCGTACTTTAACCAGAAAAACTGCTGAAATACAATTCCTCTTTAATATTTTACTGTAAAATTACTTTTATTTAGCAAATTTACGCAACTTCTTCTGGCATCCAAGCTGTCAATAGCTTTTTCTGTAAAATAACAGATACTTTTTAGCAGTATGAGTTACATGCAATGTGGAGCAATGCAATGCTAAATGTTTAACGTCAGGTTTTGCGAACGAACCACTACATGTTTCGGGTACAACACTCAAGTGTCTTGGGTCTTCTCACTTTGGCTGCATATTTTAATTTTATACTACTCACCGTGACTGAGAGAAAGGAAATGGACCACTGAACGAGGAAATGTAGAACTGGGGTGATTCGCTCATCGAATCCCTCTGACGACTCCTAGAAAGTATGAAGTAGTCATAAAATGAATAAGAAAGGGGAAGCTTCCGATCAAGTTACACTGAAAAATGGTGCATATAATTAATCCAAATTTAACAGCGTAGTGCTTCACCGTCGGCCTGGCTTTTTTGACACAACTAAAACAGAGAAAATACAGTATAACAAAACACAAAAGGACACAGCTGACCAGAATTAAACATCACAAAATGCAAGAGAAGAGAGGAAAAGAAAAAGGGAAAACGGAAGAGAAGAGAAGAGAAGAGAAAGGAAGAAGAGAGAAGGGAAGGGAAGAGAAGAGAAGAGAGGAGAAGAGAAGGGGAAAGAAGAAAATAAAAGAGAAGAGGAGAGAAGATAAGACAGGAGTAGAGGAGTGAAGCGAAGTGAAGATAGGAGAACAAAAGAGAACAGGACAGGACAGAAGAATTGAGAGTGTAGTAAATTGGACCAGATCATGGAAGGGCACATTAGGAGGTGAATAAATTACAAAAGCATAGATGACAAAAAAGGTAAACAAAATGAAAGTGGAGAATAGGTTTAAATAGGAAGGAAATAAAGGATTGATGAAAAGGACTGTTAGCAGTGGAGGTTAAAATTATGAGGTGCGATCGTTACGCAAATACATATAATGCATAACGAGCAGTACATTGTTTGGTATACACAAATGAATTAATTATTGAATTACATTTTCATGACGTACACTGGAGAGTTTTTAAAAAAAGACTTTCTGGTATTTTCAATAGTCTCTTCACCAAATCGTCGTTTCCATCTACAGATAAACAACGCACAGAAATTAATTATCCCCGAGCAATCTTAAGGAAATCCACAGGAGACCTACCTAAAAGTGCTTTGGGTTACTCTTATCATCTTTTTCTTTACAGGCAAAAGGAGTGGACAAATTTTAATACTTTAAACCCCAACGAAGATCGAAATTATGCCATACCGTCTACAACACAGCCAGAAGCAGCACAACAAGAGGAAAAGAAGACCTATAATCACGCCAAAAACGATCAAGGCAATCTCCAGCCCACTTAATTCATCTTCCTCATCCTTATCTTCAACGTGCATCTTGTTCACTCTTTCAATATTCCATTTTGCGTATACAGTGTCCAGTAAATGGCGGTTAAGGTCAAAATGTCTAAAGAGACATTCGTAAGAATTTCATTAATACAAAAACTTCGAACTAAGAAGTGGTATGCATTAAAAATCTCTAAATTGTGAAACGTTCAGAAGCCACAGCCAGCCGTCAATTTGAAAAATACAAGATAAAACATATTCCGACGAGGAAAATCTTGAAAACTCAGAATATGAGTCAAAATCAAGACGAAAGTTGAATTAGTAATATTTCGGTTTTATTTCAAAACCAGTTCGTTGGTCTGATGATGGTTTTGAAATAAAACCAAAGTATTACTAATTCAACTTTCGTCTCAATTTTGACTCGTATTCTGAGTTTTCAAGATGTTCCACTTCGGAATATATTTTATCTTGTATTGTGAAACGTTCCTCTATACCAATCTAAATGTATTTCGTTGAATGAGTCAATTCTATATGACAGTTTCATAAGTCCTGGATTTATAGCAGCTTAGACATAATTATAACTAAGATAATCCGTAATAGTATGATTTATGGATTTCATTACGAATGACCATGATGTTAATAATGATTATGGTAACGATTATGGTAATAATCAGGGTTAAATCTACAAACACTCAATTATTGAAGAAGCGAAGCTTAACGGTCACGCGGGATCGGTTGCTCCAAGTGGACGATTAAACGTTAAGAGGCTTAGCGATTTTAAAATCTTTTATTATCGTATTTGCTTTTGATGAGTCCAAATAACTAGATAGACGTGTTCTAATATCGAGCAATATTTGCATATTAGGTTGTTTATATATACTTGAGGAAAACACCTGTTTGACGAGTTTTTTTCCCTGACCGAATAAATACAATTCATTATATATGTCGCGTAGTCCGGAATTACGTTCGACTTCGGAAAGTTTTATTATATTGGCGATTTCAATAAAAAGGTGTAATTTACAGGATTACCGATAATAAATAACTGATTAAAAAGTTAGTAAGCAGATTCAAGGATATTTTACTGAATAATAACCAAACAACCCAGATAATAATTTTTGTTTTCGATATCATTATTGTTATTATCATTAACTCAGTGCATCATTAATTCATCGAAGTTCATAAATAATTAACGGTGGGGCGGCTTTTTACATGACTTCATGAATACTGGCAAAGTTACGGACCAACCTTAGTATTTCATCGCTGGATAAGATTGTAAAATTCCCAACGGCATGAAACAGTACTTCGGTGCTCGGTCGCACCTCTCCGTCTTCGTTCTTTGTGTAAACTTTGTATAGTTTGTCAATGTAGGCTTGGCTATGGGTGATATTACTGAGCATTCTAAGAAGGAAAAGAAATAAATGGAGGTAAATCACAAGAAATAACATTAAAGTAAGAATAAAATCAATTTCTGACCGCCAAATAGCTCCTCACAAAAACCTTCGCAGTTGACGAGAGATGATGTAAAAGGATGATAGTTTATGTAGTCAAAAAGAAGGGCTGATGAGTGAAAATAGTAGTAGGATAGTTTTGGGTTTAATATTCTGGGAGGTAAGAGTTGAAGGGCGTTAGTTAAAGTTCGAAGCAGTTGATGCAGACTATGAACAATTGAAGGGAACCGAAACAAACAATGAAAATTTGCCATGAAAATTTGTCTGAGTTATGGCACAACGATGGAAGTTGAAGAGAATTTGCGAAGGCTACAAAACTTAACTTAAACTTAGTTCATAAGAGTTTGTGAAGGTTCGTAACAGCATTAGGAGTGGATGAGGTGGCAAAGCTGCAATCTCATGATCTGGAGGATTTCCGAATAACTCCATTGAGTCTGTCTGTCTGTCTGTCAGTCTTTGTCTAGTTATTGATTCTCGTAGAAGAATGGTCGTGTTCTAACCACCCAATTCAACACAAGAGCTAGTTGGTAATCTAATGAGATCGATAGTAGAAACTCGTGTTGCGGTATATAGTGCCGTCATTCTCCTTCAATCATTGCCACAGAAATGGAAGAAGAGTTTTAATTCTTCTTAGGTAACCCAGGCTAAATTTACAACTTACCTGATAAATTCATGAGTATTATTTGCAATCATAGAAGGATCAACATGCGAAATCACAATGGCTTGTTGATTGCGAAACAGGACATAGATCTAGGAAAATAAAATAAACATAGATGAATTTTTGTCAGGCGACAAGAAATCTGGTTGTGGTACGAAATCGGATAGCCAAAACACGGCATCCTCTCTATTCTACAGAGAAGAATGGAAAAGTTTCCTACCAAGAAAATTTGACATACAACTTGCAGTTACTTATAATTGATGACTGAAATACCTTGACATTAGCTTGTTCCCGTGTGACTAAGCCTTTGCCCCTGTTATCTCTAGCTGTAACATTTAGAGTATATAACAAACCGGGATTTCCAACAGCAACATCAGTTGCGACGATAGACCCAGTTCCGTTCATAATGTGGAAATGATAGTTCTTGTTACCAGATGAGATATTGAAAACAAGTTGGCTGTTTAAACCAGAGTCAGCGTCAGTGGCCTAAAAATGAAATCAGATAAGAATATAAAATGGCAGTCTGTCGACGCAGCTCAGAAGAACGTCTAATTGTTAAAACAACAGAAAATTTTTAAAAAGCAATCGTGGTGACATTACAGGAGGACAGAAAGATCCACTTTTCAAATTTTGCGGTAATGAAAATCTTATATTCACGTTTAAATTTGTACAGGAAGTTGATCTATCTAAAAACTTGTCAGACTATCTATGTATCGGACGTAAAGTTTTACGGGTTAGATGAGGAGTATATACACCACTCCTAAAATACTTACGGTTACTCGAACAATCAGGGTCCCAACGTCGGCGCCCGGCATAACACCTGAACAAAATTTCGGGAGTAAGCATGTTATTCAAGCATAAGTAACGGTGAAAGAGTGATACGTTGAAAACATGTTATCTTATGGAGCACATATCGATCGAGTAGTATTGCTTACCGCCAACATACAAAACTGGTGCAAACTCGGGAAAGTTATCGTTGATATCACCCACGTTAATATCAACATCAACAGTGTCTGAAAATAGAGCTGAAATAGACCATAGGACAAGAATTCAGCAATGGTTTTGTAATGCTAATTAAAAACTAAATTAAGGTAGGCATTCTTCTAGTTAGAGCGGCCACCGAAACATTTAATGCGCTGGCTGAGGTCAACGGTCGGAGCGGACCTCGGAGCCAAGATTACAACACTTTTTGACGTTCATGTTACCAAATGGCTGACTGGATGGCTTCAAAGACTTTTAAATAAGGCAGGGAGTTTGCAACTGGGAAAAGATGTAACGTATGTTTTCGTAAAACGTAGGAGTAAGTTTGAAGAAGTAAAAAGAAGAGAGAGAGGAAGATTAATTAATGGAAATTTAATACAGTGGTGCACACAATGCCTCGTCCCTATGTGTAAAGAGAGTGACTGTGGCACATGATACCTGATTGATACCTTACTTCCAAATTGTTTGAAACAGTAGGCTATAGATATTAAATACAAATGAGAAACAGGGTAGTTTTCTCTAAAAATAAGCTAAAGTTTATAGATTTGTTTTCAAAGTTAGTCATTTGAGGTCTACCATTAAGAAGTATGCTTCGACATCCAACAGAAGACCACATCGCTTTAGCACTTAGTTTCCTTCTCTTACAAAAAGATCCTAAGTGCGCCGAAAAAGGGAAAAATCGGGCTCGCCAGTCATCTCATATATCTATATCTATATCTCTATCTCTATCTCTATATACCTATATATCTATATATCTATATATCTACATGTCTATATATCTACATGTCTATATGTCTATATGTCTATATGTCTACATGTCTACATGTCTACATGTCTACATGCCTATATGTCTATGTCTATATGTCTATATGTCTATATCCATATGTCTATAAATTCATATCTATATATCCATATCTATATATCGATATCTACATATCCATATCTACATATCCATATCTACATATCCGTATCTACATATCCATATCTACATATCCATATCTACATATCCATATCTATATATCCATATCTATATATCCATATCTATATATCTATGTCTATATATCTATATCTATATATCTATGTCTATATATCTATATCTATATATCTATATCTATATCTATATCTATATATCTATATCAATATATCTATATCTATATATCTATATCTATATATCTATATCTATATATCTATATCTATATCTATATCTCTATATCCATATCTATATCTGTGTATGTATGTATAAGATCAATATGATGGAAGATCATGAAAATCTGCTAAACCAAGTCTTAGGTCTTTGTGGGCATAAGTATAGAATCGAGTAGTTAGTCCTATTTCACATATTTCATATATTTTATCAAAAGAATGCGAGATAAAACCAGTTTCCCTTAAGTAGAACGTCACACGGTCAGAAAATTGGCAGGGAAGTTTGGGAACATATCTTGTGACCTATACTGTATACCATTTAAGATTTTTCGATTAAGTTTATAACATTGAAATCTCCAGTATAACTTACTGTTTCGTCTTCTTCTTCGTCGTCTCGTTCCAACTGAGTTTGACGCTCGAACGCGCAGTCGATACTGTTCTACAGTTTCTCGATCCAGCGAATGGTTGACGGACACCCAGCCAGTTTCTGGGGATATTCTGAAGTGACCTAATTTTAACAGGGAAACAGGCAAATCAGATACGTAAATAATAAGTGTTAATATCCACAAAAGGAATTTACTGATGAGTTGTAGGAAATGAAAAACTTCTTCCTCAACATTTAAAGTCTTCAGGCCCATCACCAAGGCTAGATTGGGTCACATGATCTCATTTACCGATGAAAATGAAGCTATTTACGCGGCACGAGAATTGCATGTGATTTGTGATTTTTTCCAAATGGTTTAAGTTTATGATTATGAAACTCATTACCCAGCTCATTTCCATCGACCAGTTCATAAGTTATCCCTCCGCTGTTCTCAGTGTCACCATCTGTAGCACTCATGTGTACCACACGGTCCCCGACCTTGGCCATTTCACTGACGCTAGCACTAAACGTAATCAAAATAAAACGTCCATTTATGAAATGTATTCGGGACGTCATCGAATAAAGCACCATTTGGTAAATTAACCATTGGTTCTAGTGATTATTTAACATTCTTATACATATACATATAGTAAATACATACACACACAAATACATACACACATACATATACACATACTTATACACATACATATACATATACATATGCATATACATATCTATATGCATATGCATATGTATATGCATAAACATAAACATATACATAAACATAAACATACACATACACATACAAATACACATATACATACAAATACACATATACATACAAATATACATACATATATACATACACATATACATACACATACATATATACATACCCATACACATATAAATATACATATAAATAAGCGTATACGTTTACATATACATTACATTTACATTTACATCTACATCTACACCTATATACATTTATAAATTTTCACAATATTTAAGACTTTCAATGGACAGCTGACATGTTCAAATGACACGGACAAATAACAACTGTCAGGGGCACAATCAAGAAAAATTGCAAATATATTTAATGATATTATTACTACAAATGTTGTAATCACCATTATAATCATTATTATTATCATCATCAATATAATCACCAATACTATCATCATTATCACCATCATCACCACGTCCATCATCACCATTATCATTGTCATCGTCATCGTCACAGCCATGACGTGGTCGTCTTCGCATCGTTGGCGTTGCTGTCATCAATTTCATTGTTATCATTATCAGCATTATTATCATTAGTACCATTGTTACTGTATTTCATTTACCTGTAGACGCGTTCGTCAAATAATGGTGGGTTATCGTTAATATCTTGGACAGTGATAATCACGGGGACACGGGTGGATAACGAGGGACTTCCTTGATCCTTTGCCTCCACCACGACGGTGAAGTTCCTGTACTCTTCTTTTATCAGTGATCGACGAAGTGTCAGAATTCCAGTCTGGTTACCAATGGAAAGTATACCAGAATGAGTGCCGTTGACGATGCCATAAATGATTGTTACGTCTTTTCCCTAAAAGTAAAGTGACGAGACGTAGTGAACATTGCAGACTGCCGTTGTATTAAAGGGTTATATGATGTTAATAGCATGTCTTTATAGTTAATGACTAATTTATCGGCAATGGCTTTTGTTGCTGAGTCGGTAGAGCAGAGCAATAGATTCCAAGGGATATGGATTCCTTTCCTGTCCGTCAGTCTTTACGTTGAATTTTTCAATATACATGTACATGTATCCATGTATATACTGTATGTATCTACGTACATATACATATAGGTGGCTTGCATGTGACGCCATGGCAGCCATGTTGGTGGAACTTTCACAAAAGAATCTCACTAACTTCTATTGTATGTGGCACTAACATGGCTGCCGTATCATTGTCTTTTGAATCCTAAGGGATTGATTATAAGCCATCAGTACATTTACACATACACATACACGTACACATACATGTACAGTATACATCTACATACATACATACATACATACATACATACATACATACATAGATACATACATACATACATACATATATATATATATATGTGTGTGTGTGTGTGTGTGTGTGTGTGTGTGTGTGTGTGTGTGTGTGTGTGTGCGTAGACATGAATATGAAAATGGGTAACCTCATTTATCTTACTGGCACGAGCCATGTATTCACACCCAGCAGCTATCTGTACCGATAGTCAAATACATAATTGTTTCATAAAACTCATAAAATCAATTAATCACTGTTTTATTACTTTTAAGAAACTAACGCGTAACTGACGGGAAAAGTAACGAGTTACAAGTAAATTATTTCTTTTGTAACGACTACTTACAGTATGGATTAGCACAATGAACATGTCCATGCATAATGTCAATGAAGAGAACATAAATAACCCAGGCTTACCTGGTCAATGTCTACTGCAAATACCCTGGCTACTATTTCTCCTGCAGTGGCATTTTCAGACACTGTGCCTTGGTAAAAGCTAGCATTGAATATTGGAGCATTGTCATTCATATCATCAATATCAATCCTAACTGTCACGTTGGTGTACAGTGCTGGGTAAGCGAGTAAATTACTCGCCGTTATTACGAGATTATAAACGGACTTTCTTTCACGGTCCTAAAGATACAAGAGGAGTTAAATTAATTCAGAATTTTCTCCTTTCATTTCACGTCCCTACAAATAATCTCACTCACCTCATCTTGCCTTAGTTTACTGCCTCGCATCCCACGTCATCTCATTTGTTCTTCCCCCTCACCTTGTCTTGCCTCACCCCACCTCCTCTTACTTTATCAAGTCCTACTTGTCCTTGCCGTCCCTCGCCACCCCTTGTTTCATTTCACCTTGCCTAACATAACCTCAACTCGCCTTATTTCATCTTGTCTCACCTCACCTCACCACAAGTAACTCGCCTATCCTCACTTCATATTATCTTGTATCATCTCACTTCATTTCATCTTGACTCATTTCATTTTGTTTTACTCGCCCCTCACCTGGCCTCACGTCACATTGTCTTCCCTCATCTCACATCACCTCGGCTTATTTCACCTGGTCTAACCTGCTCTCGCCTCACTCGCCTCATTTCACCTTGTCTTACCTCGCCTCACCTCACCTGGTTGAGTAACATTAGATTACATTACCTCACCTCATATAGCATTGCACCGTACCGTACCTCACCTCACCTTACCTCACCGTAACTTACCTTGCCTTTCTTTACCGTACCTTATCGTACCTTACCTTACCGTGCCGTACGGCATCGTATCAGCCCACTTCACGTCACATCACCTTACCCCACTCCTCTATACTCTAAGACACTTCGCTCTAATTCACGTAATCTCATTTTATTTAATCATATGTAACCTATATAATCATTATTAATGCTCACCATAACTTTTGTCGTTGTTATCAATCCAGACGAAGCATTAATAGCGAAATTCTTCTCGAAATCTCCTCCTAAATTTAGGAAATGTCATTTTAACGTTGTATGCCTTGCACTCAAGCTGACAGCATTAAAAGTAACACTCACTCTTACCAGTGATTGCAAATGTGATTTCTGCATTCCTTCCTGTATCAACATCAACAGCTTTAACGACTCCAACTGTGGTACCACTTCGTTCATTTTCACTAACTTGAAATGGACCGATTGGCTAGGGGTGGAAGAAGAAAAGAAAGGAATGTCCATGAATTCTTATTAAATGAAGTTAGAGCAATTATAAGGAAAAAAAACAAACTTTAAAGTTACCAAAATATTTCACTTTCATGTTACTTAAGTTAATCATTTTCAGTTTTTGAATTTAAACATGATGTGCGGCGTCTTTTTTTAATTGGTCAATAGAAGTACAGAAAAATGTACGTGGCTTTCTGAATTTTAGAAATTTACGCGATGTGTAAACCGCTTCTTCGAAAAATAAAATGCAGAAACCTCAGCTCGGAAAGCAAAAACGTTTTCCAAGGAACTGAAACAAAACAACCTTTAACGAGTTTACATTCAGCTGATTTCTTATGAATAGGTACGTTGAAAAAACCCTTTAAGTTAGACCTCTAGATACCTTTAGGAATTCTGGACTATTGTCATTGACGTCGAGCAACGTGATATCAATTGAGCCGAAATCCATGTAACCTGTAACTCCCACATCCCGAACCATGACTAAGAGCTGAAAAAGCAACAAGGAAAAACAATTCAAATGATGACACGACTCGTACTGTGTATGAACAATTATAACATCCAACTTATCAGATACAGCAAAGGAACTTATATGAGATTAATGTTTAACCATCCAGTCGTCCAAACCCTAGTCTGTTAGCTTATTTGCTGATTTGTTTGTTCGTTGGCAAACTCGATCATTATTTCATCCGTCTTCTACCTGTCCATTCGCCCGCCAGCCCGCCTATTGGTTGTCTTGTCTGTTTGTCAGTCCACTAGTTCGTTCGACCATTCGCCCTAAACTATGCTTGTCCCATCAACTGTCTGTTCGCACCTCTGTCAGGCTGTTCGATCTTGTTAGTTCGTTCGTTCCTCAATCCATCTGTTTCATGTTCGTACACACTTGTTCGACCGTTCATCGTCGTTCTTCGTCCTTTTGTTTGTTCGTTCGTCCATCCGTCAATCGCTCGGTCGATGGGTTTCTTGTCTTTCAGTTTGTTTGTTCGTTCGTTTGACGTCCCTTTTTTTGCTTGTGTGGAAGCCTAATCCCCGGCCCACTGATTTTTTCAATAAAAACAAAATTAATGTAATTCCGAATAAGGTGTGCATAATCACAAGAAGTTTAATGAAGCACTTTTTTAATAGTAAATTATTATTACATTAAATTACTATTAAAATCGTGCTTCGTTACACAACTTGTGAATACCTAAGTGTAAGTAAATACATGTCTATTTTTAAAGTAAATAATACCAGTCACTTTTATACATTTTATCATATTGAATATTTTGTAATCACATTATGTTAGCTCAGTTTAATACATGACCACATTAGCAAATTATGTTGCATATACAAGTCTTTTAATACTGTATAAAATACTTATCGTGTTTAAATAAATGTTTTTGATTTGATTGAAATGTCAGCAGAGGGTAAGACGAGATATCTGAGTATAAGGTGTATCCCAGCATAGAAACAAACATATAAATGTTATCACGTTTACCCACCGTATAACGATTAACTACTTCAAAGTCAAGTTGAGCTGCAGTTCTTACGATTCCATTATTTGGATCAACTGTAAACTGGTCCAAAGAGCCAAGAACAATGGAGTATTCTATCTGGGCATTGCTGAATGAATCCTTATCAGTAGCATTCACGTCCACGATGAAGGTTCCCGGGATTACATCCTAAGAGAAAACAGAATATTTACTGACCAACCATGACAACCACCATAAACATAAAATCCATAACAAGGATCTCAACCACCATAACCTTTACGGTGTCTAGGCTGGCATGTTTTAAAGTAGGTGGTTCGATTGTGACTTCAGCGGACCTCTTTTAAAGAAAACAATCATGGGAGGGATATAGTAAAACAATTCTTTACCTCAGCGCCAGTTCATGGTTAGGTAAATATCCACCACTATTCGCCACCACTTGGGTGAACAATTGTGAAGTATACTACTCGTAGGATGGTTTGAAAGAAAGCTGGAAACAAGTCTACGCACCAAGTACACCGGCGCTGAAGAGAGCAAACCTTGGAACCTAATGGGCTGATCAGCCGTTGAACCGACCCCACTAGCTATGACCTTGTTATGACAAAAATCGCAACTATAATTGCATTCACGATCACACCTATAACCAAGATGGAGGATTCCCTTCATAGTTTACTAATGTTACCTCCTTGATCACGACTTTCATCTCCTTAGGTTCAATGACAGGAGCATTATCATTCACGTCGGTCACCACAACAACAACCTCTGCTTCGTCACTGTAAAACGGCGCCGACTGATCCTGACCGATTACCGTAAACTTGATAGTCTGGTTGACCTCTCTGTCCAGAGATTTAGAGACAGTAACAACACCAGTGACGTTATCCAGTTGGAAAAGATCTACAAATAAAAATAATCAACAAACTCATTCTGTTTGTTTATACTTGGTAAGTACGGATACGACTGCAATCTTTTCTTTGGATATTAAGCGATTCCACTTGCACTCTATAAGGTCAGTTGCACGATAGAAATTAGAATGGATTAATATCAGACGTGCCTACAAACTAAACAAAAATGTTCATGCTTTTCGTAAGATAAGTCGAAAGCAAGATGTGTTTCACATTAGAATAAGACCTTGAGCTGGCCTTATCAAATTCTTCCCTAGCACTGGACGCCAAAATGGTCTCAAAAACAGGCTGAAATTTTGTCCCCGTCTCAAACAAATCACAAACATTTGATGCACATGCGAATGTCACGAAAGCGAGATGGCGCGAATATAAGTAACGTCATCGCTGGACATGAGCGAGGTGTTCGTGTCATACGTAAACCGTATTCGTATGAATGCACCAGTTTAGGTGTCACGGCAGATGAGTTTGAATTCTCTCAAATAAACGGTCCTCTTGATTTGCTGTAAAACGTCTCCCTGATGGGGTGCTTGTGGCACAGTGGTAGTGTACGTGTCTCTCATCACTGTGACTTGGGTTCGATTCCAGCTCCGTGCAGTTATCTGATTAAAATTACCTTGGTCACATGTGAGTAGAGTGTTGTTCAGTTTGACTCTACCAAGCATCGCAGATTTTCTCCGGGTACTCCGGTTTCCTCCTGTAGTAACACTGGATCCATGAGGGGTGGCCCTTACTGGACCTCTAGGGAGAACAGCTTAGGTAACTGATAGGGTTATCCAGTGTAAATATAGGCACTTAACTGAACTTAACTTAACTATGGCTATCTTCAAATAACGTTCACCTTTATAGTTTCCTCTAGAGATACGATAAACAACCTGTCCATTCAAGCCGACATCTTGGTCTTCAGCCTTCATAGTAACCACAATTGAACCGACCGAGGAATCTTCCTGTATCCTACGGGTGTACACTTTCGTTGAGAAAGTTGGAGGATTGTCATTCACATCCACGATTTTGACGAATAACTGTAAAGTTAACGCAGCAATTTATACACCGTGAAGTAGTCTGTGGCTCATTTTATTTTAACAGCTGGGGTATACTTCAAGGCTCCTCTTACAAAAATTTCAGATGTAATTTCGCCTATAAAAATAGTGTTTCATATGTGAACTGTTTCAATTCCATAAGCGAAATGAAAGTTTCACAGGTGAAATTAATTTTCATATGTGAGTGCTCCACTTCGTACGTGAAATAAACGTTTTGTACACCAAGATTTCACATGTGAAATCTTGAATCAGCTCATTTCACATGTAAATCAGGTATTTCATTTGTGAAAACGCTCCCAGTTCATATGTAAAATGAAAATTTCATAAGTGCAAATGTTCCAATTCCATGTGTTTCTCACATGTGAAATGACATGTGAAATTTTCGTAAGGGTCATGGAGCAGTCTTGAGCAGAAATAAGGAAGAAAAAAAGAAAAGAAAAAGATTAAAAATATAACAAAGTTGGAAGGAAAATGAAGTGAAAGAGAACAAACTAGAAAATGGAAGAATGAAATAAAATTAAAATTTAAAGCAAGATGCAGCTCAGAAAAGCAGAAAATAGAGAAAGAAAGCATGAAATAGAAGTAAAATTTAGAGCAAGATGCAGCTCAGAAAAGCAGCAATATACAAATGGACAACAAATTCTAGTTGGTAGCCATCTAAATCCGAAGTACTTCACTTAACCTTCTGTTTGGAATAATACCTTAGCATCAGTAAACAAAGGTGAAGTTCCCGAGTCCGACGCTCTAACGTTTATGACGTAGTTACCGACGTTTTCACGGTCCAACATCTGATTGGTCTCCACCACACCCGATCTTGTGTCAATGGAAAACTTATCACCAGACTCTATCGAGCTGTAACGTATCTGCGAGGATAAAAGACTTAAAGTTCATCATGTTGGGATTATATGCTCTGGTCATTTCACCATTGACCAACATCAGAGGCTTGCCTGAGCCACGCAACATGAACAAAAACCAGGGAAAATTGGTAATGGTCGCCACTGGAACTAATTTTTAGCTAATAGCGTGATTTGGTCCTACAAAAACGCTGTCATTCGACTCCACTGCTCAATAATTTAAATTCAATTGACTAATTTATTAAAGTGTTGTCTCCATGTGTAAAATTCGCTGCAAGTGTTTTCGTGGCAAAAAATCCGTACGCAGATTGTTTCAAAAGGTCTTTATCCAGTAAACTCCAACGACAGATGTCCGCTGCTGCAGATTGTGGCATTTACGAGCAACCAAGACTATTACAAGGAGGTGCGAGTGGAACAGTGGTATTGCACGTTTCTCTCACCACTGTGAATAGGGTTCGATACCGGTTCCGTGCAGTTATCTGATAAAAGTTACCTTTGTCACATGTGAGAAGAGTGTTGTTCAGTTTGACTCTACCAAGCATCGCAGGTTTTCTCCAGACCCATGAAGGGTGACCCTTACTGGACTTCTAGTTTACCTTGACAAGCACTTATAAACAAGCAACAAAGTTTCGAAAGCAATGATTCTCGAATTTATCCACTTTAGGAATTCTTTTTGAGTCAAACTCTTCTCCTACAATTCTAGTGAGATCAGCAACGGGTAAACATTCTTTGTCGACTTACCAAAGAGTTGTTTCCTGAATCTAAATCCGTTGCCATTACTCTCGCCACAAATGTCCCTGGGTCAAGGTTCTCGAGAACCTCTGCCACGAGAGATGAAGCATTGAAGACGGGTCGATTGTCATTGTAGTCGGTCACATTGACATGGACAGTCACGTAAGACGACAGCTGAGGTGATCCATGATCGGTAGCCGAGATATTGAGAAAAAAGTGTCGGTCCGTGGGCTCTTCGTAATCCAGACGAGCGGCAGGCTTGATGATACCCGTTGAGGCTGAAATAGGAAAAAAAAAAAGATCATTTCTTTGTACGTTTGCAAGGCATACATAATGTTTTTGGAACTGTTTGAAGTATACACCATGTAAATTGGTTAACAGTGCAGCTTCCATCCCATTGAGTCGGGAATTCATCATAGCACTTAATGTTTAATCTCTGTTGTAACCAGACGGGAACATTTTAACACAAATTTAACCACACGTTCACACAAAGCTTACACAACAACAACGCAAAGCCTAACTGGAAACAAAGTCAAAATTCACTGGTGTAGAATCCAGGAACTGCTCTCAGAATTCTCCAACCCACCTTCAATGCTAAATTTACCACGACTCCCAGACGAAATAGCATACGTCAGTTCACTATTGCTGCCTGTGTCCTGGTCGGAGGCAGTAACCTCAGCAACCTTGCAAAAACACAAATTGAAATACATTTGTTTAATGTTGGAGTAAACTGATAACGGTTAACCGAACTGAGGAAACACTGCCACGTACAATGATTCGCCCAACAATGTTTCCCATTTTACCAAACCTTTACAGCGACGCTCATGTTATCCCGAAACTCTGTGTGGAAGCTGATCCCTTGTTCCGGGGTCGCTTATTCCGGGTTACTTACCCTACGGAACATTCATTTATAGGTAGTACTCACCAGGTCTCCACCAAAAGTATGCTCAGAAATAGTCACGTGATAAGTAATCTTGTCAAAGACTGGTGCATTGTCATTGTAGTCCAGGATATGGATCTCTAAGGTGGTGCTGCTGCGGAGAACTGGAATCCCATTGTCTGATGCCTTGAGAGAAACAACGACAAATATTATTTAAATAGACAACGGCATTCTTTGTGACCCTTCATCATGTTGCTGGTGACTCCTCTTAGGGTCGATATCCTGGTTTTGCGAAACCCTTGGCTACGCCACAACAGTTTACTTCCAGTCTGTGAATAAACAGACCAGGCAAGTTAATAAATTGAAGTGGCGGGCGTTTGGACGCGCGACCTTGGATTTCTAGTCTTGGATTTCTAGGCTCTGCATGCCATTAAGCATTTGTGAAAGCTGTCGACAGAAATGCTAGAGAAATGGAAAACAGCAGAGCATGAAGCACGATAAAACTTCCAAAGCCGAGAAGAAAGCAATGCACTTGGTTACTTACTTATCCGCATATTGTAAAGCTGAGTAGTTTTCAGTTAAACTTCTGTAGGCATGCGAGTTGGTAACTGAGTTAGGAAATTTTCGTAGGTTAGAATAAAAACGAGTGAGAAGTGCTGGATCTAGTTTCCGAAGTTTTTGTCGGGGGGTTTGGCCAATATCCAAATCTCTGTTTCTTCACAATCAGGTAGAACCTACCTCAACTGTAATAATGTATTTCTCTTGCGATTCCCGATCAAGTTTGTCCGAAACGTTAACCAGTCCTGTAGCTTCATCGATGATAAATGGCACAGTCACTGCAACAGTATTAACAAAGATGTATAAGATTAGCTGCCTTTGTTATTAAGATCGCAACAACAACAACAACAACAACAACAACAACTACAACAACAACAACAACAACAACAACTACAACAACAACAACAACAACAACAACTACAACAACAACAACAACTACAACAACAACAACAACAACAACAACAACAACAACAACAACAACAACAACAACAACAACTACAACAACAACAACAACAACAACAACAACTACAACAACAACAACAACAACAACTACAACAACAAAAACCGGCAAAAGATGATTTTGATAATGTTGAAGATGATGATGATGATGGTGATTATCATAAATAAAAACATAGCCGTAGCAGGAGCGGACAAGACTAACGGAAAGATTTAGAAGAATTATTAGCTGCTGTAGTAGAAGAGGAAAAAGAACAAGGAAGAAAATGAAAAGAACTCATAGTAGACGAAGAAGAAGAAGAAGAAGAAGAAGAAGAAGAAGTAGTAGTAGGAGTAGTAGGAGTAGGAGGAGGAGTAGGAGGAGGAGGAGGAGGAGGAGGAGGAGGAGTAGTAGTAGTAGTAGCAGTAGTAGTAGTAGTAGCAGTAGTAGTAGTAGCAGTAGTAGTAGCAGTAGTAGTAGTAGTAGTAGTAGTAGTAGTAGTAGTAGTAGCAGTAGCAGTAGCAGTAGCAGTAGCAGTAGCAGTAGCAGTAGCAGTAGCAGTAGCAGTAGCAGTAGCAGTAGCAGTAGCAGTAGCAGTAGCAGTAGCAGTAGCAGTAGCAGTAGCAGTAGCAGTAGCAGTAGCAGTAGCAGTAGCAGTAGCAGTAGCAGTCGTAGTCGTAGCAGTAGCAGTCGTAGTCGTAGTGGTAGTGGTAGTGGTAGTGGTAGTGGTAGTGGTAGTGGTAGTGGTAGTGGTAGTGGTAGTGGTAGTGGTAGTGGTAGTGGTAGTAGTAGTAGTAGTAGTAGTAGTAGTAGGAGTAGTAGTAGTAGTAGTAGTAGTAGCAGTAGTAGCAGTAGTAGCAGTAGCAGTAGCAGTAGTAGTAGCAGTAGCAGTAGCAGTAGCAGTAGCAGTAGTAGTAGTAGCAGTAGCAGTAGCAGTAGCAGTAGCAGTAGCAGTAGCAGTAGCAGTAGCAGTAGCAGTAGCAGTAGCAGTAGCAGTAGCAGTAGCAGTAGCAGTAGCAGTAGCAGTAGCAGTCGTAGTCGTAGCAGTAGCAGTCGTAGTCGTAGTCGTAGTGGTAGTGGTAGTGGTAGTGGTAGTGGTAGTGGTAGTGGTAGTGGTAGTGGTAGTGGTAGTGGTAGTGGTAGTGGTAGTGGTAGTAGTAGTAGTAGTAGTAGTAGTAGTAGGAGTAGTAGTAGTAGTAGTAGTAGTAGCAGTAGTAGCAGTAGTAGCAGTAGTAGCAGTAGCAGTAGCAGTAGTAGTAGCAGTAGCAGTAGCAGTAGCAGTAGCAGTAGTAGCAGTAGCAGTAGCAGTAGCAGTAGCAGTAGCAGTAGCAGTAGCAGTAGCAGTAGCAGTAGCAGTAGCAGTAGCAGTAGCAGTAGCAGTAGCAGTAGCAGTAGCAGTAGCAGTAGCAGTAGTAGTAGTAGTAGTAGTAGTAGTAGTAGTAGTAGTAGTAGTAGTAGTAGCAGTAGTAGTAGTAGTAGTAGTAGTAGCAGTAGTAGTAGTAGTAGTAGTAGTAGTAGTAGTAGCAGTAGTAGTAGTAGTAGTAGTAGTAGTAGTAGTAGTAGTAGCAGTAGTAGTAGTAGTAGTAGTAGTAGTAGTAGTAGTAGTAGTAGTAGCAGTAGTAGTAGCAGTAGTAGTAGTAGTAGTAGTAGCAGTAGTAGTAGTAGTAGTAGTAGTAGTAGTAGTAGTAGTAGTAGCAGTAGCAGTAGCAGTAGCAGTAGTAGTAGTAGTAGTAGTAGTAGTAGTAGTAGTAGTAGTAGTAGCAGTAGTAGTAGTAGCAGTAGTAGCAGTAGTAGTAGTAATAGTAGTAATAGTAGTAGAAGTAGTAATAGTAGTAGGAGTAGTTTTAGTAGTAGTAGTAGGAGTAGTAGTAGTAGTAGGAGTAGTAGGAGTAGTAGGAGTAGTAGGAGTAGTAGGAGTAGTAGGAGTAGTAGTAGTAGTAGGAGTAGTAGTAGTAGTAGGAGTAGTAGTAGTAGTAGGAGTAGTAGGAGTAGTAGTAGTAGTAGGAGTAGTAGGAGTAGTAGGAGTAGTAGGAGTAGTAGGAGTAGTAGCAGTAGTAGGAGTAGTAGCAGTAGTAGGAGTAGGAGTAGTAGTAGTAGTAGTAGTAGTAGTAGTAGTAGTAGTAGTAGTAGGAGTAGGAGTAGGAGTAGGAGTAGGAGTAGGAGTAAAGAAGAAGAAGAAGAAGAAGAGGCAGAAGAATAGAAAAAGGTACTGAAGAAAATAAAATAGAAGAAGAGGATGAAGGAGAAAAAGATGATATAGAAGATTAATGAAAAAAATAATACTAACAATTATAATAATAATAACAATAAAATAATAATAAAAAGCAGAAGCATCAAAATCGGTAAAAGTACCAGCGTACAAATACTACAATAACCAATTCAACCCTTAAAATCCAAAAAAAAATTATTATTCTTTAACTAACTCACCACTGTCTCCATCATCAGAATTACATCCATAGAACTCCACTCTGAGGCAGATATTTCCGTTCCACGAAACGGGATACAAACGGACATATCTTGATTGGAATGCTGGTAAAATTCGTCGAGTAACTACACCTTCGGTATCTGTATTGGCTACGAATAACTGAAATGAACCACAAATGAAGCATACAAAAATGTTTGAAGTTGACCTAATTCGGCATGTTACCAAACTCAGCCTAAAATGTGACGTGAAATAAGCATTTCACACTGATAATACGACAGGTAATTGCATATTACGAGCAACTAAAACACAGTCTTTCGATTTTTGTTGAAAACGAAGTAGCTTTCTAAAAATATACCCTGTCGTGAAATTTTGTTCCATAATATTAAATTTTAAATATGTAACTTTAAACGTTAACTCTTTCCTGTCCAAGAGGTCTCCCTTGACGAGTAAAATCGTCTGGCTTTAGCCAGAGTAAAATAAAAAGGTCGGGTGTGGAACGTAAAGGCTTAACCCTTTGCCTGTCTAGCCTTTGTTTGATGTTATCACTCAGACGTCAGTGTGTGTCATATGTGATGCAAGGAACAGACAAAGGGTTAAAGGTCGTTGGCATAAATGGCCGGCCATCTTGGATAAAATTTTTGTCTCTGACTTCACAAGGTTGGAAAGTGGCGTATATTCGACTTCGGGTGACTGGTTGTACTGCAAGATATGTTTAAGTAGCTAATCACGTATTCTTAAGCACGCTTGTTAATCGTATTAACTCAAGCATTAAAATTCTTGTTGCCTGTTCCCTTTAAAAATAATCGCTATTATGCTCCCTATAGATGCGACTCACCCTTTGGATTATACAAACCTGATCATGACGTGTCCACATGCTACCGTCTGAACTATGTCCTAACACGTACTTAGTGACATACGAAGTCCCTCCTGGTCGACCCTGTGTTGCCACCTTGGTTATTTTCTTTGATCGTTTAAAGTCTACTTGCAAGTAGGGGTTGTGATCGTTGGTCGCTGCACACCAGGCTCCTGTGAGTAGAAAATTGCGTTTACTGACAGACTGTCAAGGATGCTAAAAGAGTGGCTGGTGTGTAACACGTGCGCAATAAATACGCAAAATGACTCGCTCGACCCATGAACTTTCAATCCTGGCCAAAAGTTCCTAGGAAGACACTTACATGTACAAATAACTATTATAGGGTTAAACACAATTAACAGATTGCAAGGAATGAAGCAGATTAACGAGGCCCGCAGAAGTTGTATGAAAAGGGAACAATAGTTACAGATGAGGAGGGCGTGTGTCTTGCGTAACGCAAGGTGCAGGGCCTCCTCACAAGCCAACGAGTGCGGGGCCTTGGACCAGGGCCCACTTGGCCCATAGGGTTAATCTGCCATTGAGGGCTAGGATGTTAATTATGAGACATTCTGATGACTGACAAACTGCTGTAACCATTCATCCACCAGCTGTAAGATAATGAGCAAAAGCAGTACATGACTACAACCTTCAACCTGCTGATGAACAAGGAAATTTTCTGACAATGGAGCAATTAGTGCTCCGATGGTAAACCAAGGTTACGTAGGTTATAAAATCTGTAACCATCTGATGGCCGATAATACACACCTTGAGTTGAATGAATGGAAAGCGAACGTTACATGTGCCTACAAACTTTGTTCCATTTTGTGTTCTTGTAGCTGAGTGGTCTGAGAGCTTCAGTGGTCATCAGAAAGTTACAAATTGAACCATTCACTCACTTCATGATGTCACACTGGTCGTCAGTCAGGTGCAGGGCTTGATCCCCGTACGTTCTTAATTTACCACCTCAATAAACGTCAGTTTACAACATGCTACTTCACTCGGTGGCGTACTATAGTCCATCTGTCATAAGTGTTGTGATGTCAGAAAACTGTTAAGAAAAAGCCAAATCAAAAGTTTCCTCAGGTTCCTCTGCTGGTTCTCTTACTGCAGTCTGTTGCAGTCTCTGTGTATTCGATTTTCATTATTCCGAACTGATTTAAATTTAACTCAGCAATCCAAATTAAAATTTTCATTTATTGTCAAATTCATGTGAGCACCATATGAGAAATATGGTGCGTGTTTTGTGCTAATCGCCCCTGCAAAGAAAATTCAAAAGTTTGACTAAAGTGATAAAAATCTTAAATCCGCCATTGTCATTCATAACCTCCATTAACCATTTTACTGTAAAATTTTGACATATGATGGGAGTTTTTGTTCCTCACGGTCCCAGGTTTACTACCTTGATATTCGATCCCTGAAAGCGTACGTGGTTGGTTGTTCAGACGTCCTTGAGTTGCGCTGAAGTCTTTATTAAGTTCTGAATACGTGGAGCTTGCAGTCATATCGCTGGCCAAAACAATCTCATTCTCCAAACCCAAAGGCATTACGCACGAGTTATCTACTGCAACCCTGCTACCGTTAGGGCCTGAAAAAAACATTCAGACAGAATAAGGAACAACCATATCTTGATTGGCCGTATGATCACATGGGTTAAGACGTAGGGTTATACAATCTGTACCAAATTGTTTAGAAAAACCTCGAATACTAGCGCAGTTTTCCCTGTATTGCCTTGTTTCTCGGAAAATGTTCATATATATAATCCTAAAACCCTAATATATATATATATATATATATATATATATATATATATATATATATGTATGATGAAAAGTTTGTTCTCAAGCTTTTATCCCAGAAAACTTCTGAGCTCCCCAACGGGAATCGAACCCGTGTCTCCCGATTGCCGGTACGGTTGTTTTACCACTAGACTATAGGGTCTCAGACGGCAAGCATGATGTTAATTAGAGACCTGGTTCGTAATATTGCCGTCTGAGACCCTATAGTCTAGTGGTAAAACAACCGTACCGGCAATCGGGAGACACGGGTTCGATTCCCGTTGGGGAACTCAGAAGTTTTCTGAGATAAAAGCTTGAGAACAAACTTTTCATCATACATACATCCAAGCTTAGAAACATCTACATTTAGTAAGATGAAATTTACTTATACACATATATATATATATGTTTGTTGCTTTTAGTCAATCAACAAAATGTTTGTTATTGGTATAATATCCCTATCAGGGATATTATACCAAGGAGTACGGATTAGATACGATAGCATAGGATTTCTTGCGTGATGCGAGGAGCGACAGTGATAGAATAAGAAGAGAGGATACAGGACAAGAATGAAAGTATAAAGAATAGCGCAAGGGCTAGGAGACGTAAGTATATGTGGAGTGGGGATACTGTAGGATATATTGGGATGGTATAGTGAGTTATATCAGAAAAGAGAACTTCAACTAAGTATCATGGCCTGGTCTAGGAAAGAATGGAACAGATGGATATGCACAGTTACTGAACGTTTTCAGACAATATCTTACCAAGATTAGCTTGAACAAATTGGTAAGTAATCCGTGCGTTCTCCCCCCGGTCCTCATCCGTTGCTTTTAAAATTCCAACGCCTGTGCCAGGTCTTACGTTTTCTGCAATACTCATCTTGAGCGGGGATGTGAACTGGAACAATGGGGGTTGGTTATTCACATCAATGACTGTCACTACCACCTTGAAACAGACACAGTATACAAGAATGCGGCTAACGGCAACTCAAGTAGAGACGTGAAGTGGAGAAATGATAGGTTACTGGTAGAAGATAAATGCAAAGTTGACGGCGAATGACAGCCCGTGGAGCATCATGACGAGTTGCGACACTGCTTCTGAGGCCGTCAAAACGTCAGTCACCAACAGTCTTTCTCGAGACTACACTAACCTGGACAATCTACCATCACCAGCATGTACCGATTCTCCCGGGCATAAACCATTTACTTCAAATTCCATAATATTAAGCAGAATGACAGTGACTGTAAGTCTGATCACCGCTACTGTTAACCTGTCAGACACGTTCAGACAGAAACCGGCACATATTCCACTCTACACATCACACCAAACACCTTATACACTAATTAAGAACGAGTTTGGCCTACCGAAGTATAACCAGAATTCGAGAGGCCATCAGTTGCACGCACGGTGAAAACGTAGTACTCCTGACCTGTTTGATTTAGAGTGGCAGCAGTCTTTATTTGACCCTGGAAAAAATAATAGGTTTTTCCTTAAGTGTTCTATGAGGCATTTGATCTCAAAAGAAAACCTGGCGAAAGTAGGCGAGACTTCGAAAAAGGGTAAGGTCAACATTTTCATAAGCAGGGTTGATAGTTTGTGTGTCATGAGAACTATATCTGAATCTTAAGTGCGCGTATCCCTCAAACTATATATCGTTTGTGAGCTGTAGGCCTTTGGTTACTAACAGCTGATACTCTGTGTAAAATGTAAAATCATCTTTTTTTTAGGGTTAGGGTTAGGGGTCACGGTTAGGAGTTAGGGGTTACGGTCTAGAGGTTAGGGGTTAAGGTTAAGGGCTTGGGGGTAACAGTCAAGGGTTTAGGGGTTAAGATTAGGATGAATGCTTCTTAGACGAATGGCTTTGCTAAGGACAACACTAAGGGCTTTAAGTCGAGATCAGTAGATTTCACAATTTCATAAACGGTCTTCAGTACTTTAGATGGCAAATGTCAGTCTAGCTCATATCATTAACTTACATTGTTCTTGTTTATTTTAAAATGGGATTGTTCCGAGACGAAGTCGTATGTAATGATATTCGAGGTTGACTTTGTCCATGCAAAGACTTCTCCGACTGTTGCACCAACGTGAGCATCTTCGCTGGCATTGAAATGATAAAAGGATTTATTGAAAAGAGGGTGTTCATCTGCAGCAGACACAATCCTGAAGATAACTGTCAGGTAGGATGACATTGCAGGTGTACCACCGTCACGGACCACGATCCTTAAATGCATCAGGCCTGTGTTGTTGATCAGGCCTTTGATGATCAGCTGCGATTTACTGATAGGATTCTTCAGTCTAAACGTTTTTACACAAATAAACGACAGTTGTAAGTAAAATCTGTGTTTGGGACCACAGTGAAATACATTACGAAATCCGGCCTCAGTCATCCGTCCACCTATACATTCATCCATCCACCCATCCACCCATCCACCCATCCACCCATCCTCCCATCCTCCCAGCCAGCCAGCCAGCCAGCCAGCCAGCCAGCCAGCCATCCATCCATCCGTCCGTCGATCTATCCATCCATCCATCGGTTTTCCCATCCTTCTGTCCCAGGCATCCCCAGTCGAGCCAAGAAAACAAACAAGACCACAGCAACACATTTACTAGCCAAAACATACAACATAAACAGCCGACCATGCAACAAAGTTGCTAAGTTACCACCTCACTATGGCGGTGCATCATACGACTGAGCGACCGCGCAACAGCCACACCTACTAACCGAGCTATAGACCAACTAACGAACCTACCAATACACTGACCAAACGACTGATAAATCGATCGACCGTCTGACCAACAAACCAAACACCAACCAACCCAATAAGCAAAAAAACAGCCAATGAATGAAGCTGCTACTCGAGCAATTAACTGAAAGAAACCATCAGAAAACAACATGACCAACCGTTAAACCAATCAACCAAACCCCCAATTGAATACTCAGGCCCACAGAGAGGGGGTGCAAGGGGGGCAGATTATCCCAGGGCCTCGTACTCTCAGGGGCCTCAGATTGTAAGGGGATTATTCTTAAGAATTCCTCAAAATGCCTTAAAGGCCTTAATCCAGAATGAAACTCTTTTTGGCGCCAAGGCCATAATCTGAAGGTTGGGGGGGAGGCTCTGGATCACCACTTTACCTCAGGCCTCCTGTTGCCTGTCTGCGCGCCTATGAATACTCAACCAATTGACTAATCCAGAGGTTGCATGAAGATCCCACCAAAACACATAGACAGAAGTAAATGAGTAATTCAGAGTGCATATTGATTAGTCAAAATTCGGGATTTAAGAACAACATGTATGAGGGGATCAAACAAATAAAAGGTACTTAAAAAGTACAATTCACGGGTGTTGTCATAGAACTCACAGGATGTTGGATCTCTAGTGTCATACCTCATCATTCCAGTCTCTGAGTCAATTTCAAATAAATCACCCACATTTTGAGCCAGCGAATAATGCAACTCAGCGTTCTTTCCATCGTCTGCATCCTCAGCAATTACCCGGACCACTTCACTAGCGACCAGCATATCTTCACTGACGTCACTTCGGTATTGGTCATTTTCCGGAAAATACGGTGAGTTGTCGTTCACGTCACTAACCATGATATTTACTGTCACGCTAGTTTCAAGGCCACCTCCATCTCGGGCACGGACATTTAATGAATACGAGTCCACGGTTTCTCTGTCCAGTGTTATTTTCACCCGCACGTCACCTGAAGCGCTATCCACGTAAAATACCGGGTGGTTCAGAAAATATGATACAATTGAGTTCACACCTTTATCAGGATCAACTGCACGGACAGTTACTACTTTGTGTCCAATCAGAACCTCTTCGGGAACACTTGTGGTGTACTCGAGTTTTTCAAAACTCGGAGGGTTGTCGTTATCGTCAAGAAGCGTGACGAGAACAAGTCCAAAACCTTGAAGTGGGTACAGGTTGCTGTCAATACCCGAAATGTTCATTTGATACACTTCGTTCTTTTCTCGGTCGAGCTCGCGAAGCACTCGTAACTTTCCGTCGGGCTTTCCAACCTCGAACATACCTTCGGCCCCTGATATAATTGAATAATTAACTCGCCCGTTCAGACCAGGGTCTGGGTCAATAGCTGTGGTGGTGGCAATGACGTCACCGACAGGTGTGGATTCTGGGATAGAAACGCGAAGAATACTGGGAGAAAATACCGGTGCGTTGTCATTTTCATCGACAAGGTATATGGTAATTGGGACTGTGGAAGACAATCCATTTCCTCTCTGGTCAGTGGCTATCACATTAAATACGTAGGTGTGGCTCGTCTCATAGTCCAAGGTTGGCAAGGGTGAGCTCCTTGTCCTTAACACGGCAGTCGTTCTGTCGATAATGAATTGATCACTCCCTGGACCTTCTATACTGTATATGATGTCCGCGTTAATACCAGCATCTTTGTCCGTCGCAGATATTGGACGACCCTGTCATAAGTGCAAAACAAAAAAAGTTCCGCCAACAGTAGGATAGTTTGACTCCCGTAATAAGTAATAGCATTGGAATATCAATACAGAAGGTATGGAGCTGAGGCGACTGTATGGAATAGCAAAAGATGGAAATAATTTTCTCACACCTCTTCAATCTATGGAAAAATCAAACTGTTAATTTGCCGAGAGAATTTGTAAGATTGAACAGCAAGCCGATATAACCAGTTTCTGAGTAGTGTCGTATCTAATGGATAGTCAGTGCAGGATTCTAGTGTAAGACATTGGAGTTTTGCAAAAGAGTATGATGTAACATGGCAAAGAAAAACAATCATTCTTCCTCCGTAACACTTAAGCTCAAAGATCAAAGTCATTCGTACCGTTTGTGGGACGATGCCAGGTCCACTATTTTCTGCCAAGCTTCCAGAGTAGTTTTTGTGGGTAAACTGCGGAGCATTATCGTTTAGATCCAAAACCATTACAGTAATGTAACCTACAGCCTTTAATATGTCAATAAATAGAACGATATACCATGAGATTTCTAATAGATGCAAAACATTTTAAATGATAATCATAATCAGGATCACAATTATAATAATCATTTTGATAATCAAAGCAATCATAATATTTGTGATTATAATTATCAAAAAATAATCATGGCGACAACAAACATAAAATGTTTGAAAAATCGTACATGAAAGCTTCAAGATGTCGTGGTTAAGGCTGACAGGTATAGTAAATGATTGTCAGTAACGTACGGTTTTAGGCATGGGTATTCCTCCATCCTTGGCTGTTATCTCCAAGAAATATTGATCTTGTGTTTCACGATCTAAACGACCAACCATGAGCTTTCCATAGAAACTCTAGAAAGCATGGAAATTGTGCGTTTAGTTCATAAGAACCCATTTATCATGAGCAGTTCCGCGACATGAGAATATAAATAGTATCGGAGTTACCAAGAAAACGAGGTGCACATTTAAAATTTGCTTGGGTTCTTCCGCCGGAAAGAAGCTGATGACACAAAGCTAAAATGGGAGTCACCATAAGCCTTGCAGGCTTAACAATATTGGAACTATTACCTCTGTTACCAAGGTGAAAAGTGATTGGTTGTTTCCTTCCGTAATACTGTAGATAATTTCAGCGTTTTGTCCTCTATCGGGGTCTGTTGCCGACACATTAAGCACCACTAAGTTAGGGAGGTTGTTTTCATAGACATTGATGGTGTAATTTTGAGGACTTAGTACAGGAGCATGCTCATTGTTTTCTCCGACTGTTATTGAAACGTGTGTCTAAACAGAGAGGATCATAAAACAAAACAACTTCAAAAACGTTACACTCATAGAAATGTGTTGAATTGATAGTAATGTGATGATGTATGTGTATTACAGTGTGAGATATGAGTCGACAGAAGTAGCTATAACGAGTGTATTTAATTACTTAACTTTCTAATGGAACTCAACTGTCAACATCTTTTTGAATCTCATTTTTTAAATTTAATTTAATTTTACATTTTAATGCTCAGATTTTTTCCCAGCCTTTTCATTCTCTTCTACTCCATTACTTCATTTCACCTAATCTTGATGACTCGTTATTATTTCCCTTTATTCCACATCACAATGTTTTTTAATTTCCCTCCCTCTCTCTATCTCCGTCCCCCTTCCTTTTCCACCTTCATCACTATTCCCCCTTGTTTTCCCTCATTCCGTTCTTCATTCTTTCACCAGATTTCAGTATTCTGTAGTTCATTCAATTCCATTTCATTCCACTAGCTTGCATTTCACTCCACTCCACTCTATTCCGCTTCACTCTACTTTACTTCACTTTGCTTCCATCCATTCTTCTCTACTTCACTCCTATCGCTCCAACCCACTTCACTTAATTTCACTTCAATTAACTTTCATTTCACTTCCCTCCGCTTAACTTCATTTCACTTCATTCCACTTCATTCAATTTCGCTGAGCTTCTCTTTACTCCACTCTATTCCACTTCACATTACCTCACTTCTCTCCTTTCCCATCAACCTTCATCTTCTACATTCTTATCCATTCCGATCCCATTATTATTATTATTATTATTATTAAAACGAATATTTAAACAGGATAAAAACACTTCAACATAGATATGCTGTTATCAATGTGCGTCCTGTCATCTATCCTATGAGATTAAAAAATATCTTTATTTCACTTTGCTTTGCTTCACCCAACACGACACAATCACCACTCCAATATCAAGCATTAACTATTCTCTGATAGCAGCATTAGAACAGCTCAAGCTCGTGACATTGCTTACCGTTGAAGATAAAGAGGGAGAACCACGATCCGTGGCCATAATTGTAAGGTTGTATTGAAATCCAATCGGACGCTCCAAATTGTTCACTGTTTTCAGTACCCCCGTACTAAGGTTGATCGTAAAATCCCCTGAAGAATTGAATTCACATTTATGTTTCAGTTCTTTAATGATCCACACTTTCCCCAAAGTTCAACCGAAGTTTAAAAATGTAGATTTTTATTAAATGTGCCAAAAACCAGGCACCTCAAATTCTTAGTATATCTAAGATAATTTCGGGACGTTATGCCCGGACAGTTTAAATACCTTTCAAAATTTTAACACGGCAAGACTCCTGAGAGCACTTGGCAAAACCACATAAGATTCATTTTCGTACCTCCAGTATTTCCTTGCAATATCTCGTAGGTAACTCGTCCATTTTCACCGCCATCTCTATCGGTTGCCACGACCGTAATGACAGTCTGGTTTGCCTTGGCATCCTTTGAGATCATGAATGTGTAACCTCTTGGTGGGAACGTTGGCTGGTTGTCATTGATGTCACCTACCACTATGTTTACCTAAGGATAGATATAGAACTGGAGTTTTAATACTCTGTTGATTGGCCGTACGTAACATAAGTCAACACCTTTGTCTGTACTTGATAATCCAGTGAGTCATAACCAAATTGATGGTTCTACATTTTCGAGTTTTGAACCGGGCTCTCATCTTAATTACTAGAGTAGTCCCAAATTTCCGCTTAAATACTGGGTGAAAATCTTCAGGGGATTAGAGCTTGTCAAACGTTTTCCGATATTGAGTGCCTATATTTATACTGGATAACCCTATCAGCTAGCTAAGCTGTTCTCCCTAGAGGTCCAGTGAGGGCCACCCCTCATGGGTCCAGTGTTACTACAGGAGGAAACCGGAGTACCCGGAGAAAACCTGCGATGCTTGGTAGAGTCAAACTGAACAACACTCTACTCACAAGTGACCAAGGTAACTTTAATCAGATTACTGCATTTAGGGCTAAAATCGAATCCTAGTCCCAGTGGTAAGAGACACATGTACTAGTGTCGGTACCCCCTTTTAGACAGTTTTTATACTTGCCAAGGTACTTGTTGTCAGCGGCGGAGTCCCACTGTCAGCAGCCTCGACGGTCAGGACAAACATTTTGTAGCCTCTAGAGTTTGTACCGAGTCCTTCCATTTCCCTGTCCACTGCGGTGGCGACAGTGATGACACCCTAGAAAATAAAAACAAACAGTTAAAAAGAATAGATGTTCGCAAAACGATTACCACAAACCTAGCGTCGTCGTTCAATTGAGCACATCATCTTACTGTGGTGGTGTTGATCATGAAGGTTTCGCCGACATTGCCGCTTTTTATTGAGTACACAATTTCTTTATTAACTCCTGAATCATCATCCGTCGCCCGAACTGTAACAACTGTCCTTCCTTTGCTGTCGGATCCTTCAGTGACTTCTGCTGAATACGGAGAATGATCAAAACTTGGAGTGTTGTCGTTTAAATCAGAGACTGTGATTACAACGTTTGCCATTCCCTAACAACGAAACGTGAACAAAAGACAGTCTTAAGTTATATATTTTCAAAATATAAGTAGCATATTTTGCAAGCCAGTACCGTTGCTTGCTTTTACTTTGGGAAAACAACCTCAAGAGGAACCACAACCATAAACCATCTCGATTTAACCTACCATCCTTCCATCCACATCTGTGGCCGTGACTTGAAAAGTGTAAGACGACTTAGTTTCCCTGTCGAGTGAGTGAGCTGTCGTCTTGATTTCACCGGACTTTTCCACAATTGAAAATTTGTCTTCCGCTCCTGGTGAAAAACCAACTGAATGTTAGCATGCAATTGAAAAAACAAACAAACAAACAAACAAAAAAAAACAAGTGCTTCATATTCCCCAAGTAGGGTGTTCCGGAGTGAAGTAATTGAAAACTATCATGATAAAATTTGGTTTTTCTAATACTATGAAGGTGCATTGGTGACGTGATTCACCATTTTGGGCGGAGTCAGTGCAGGTCTGTGCCATGAGTTGACTTGTGTGTTTGTTTTCGAGAGCTCTACATCCTTACAGCCAGCATACACAGCATCATTTGTACCTGTAATCGAATACAAGACTTCAGCATTCTTATCAATGTCTGCATCATCGGCATTCACCCTGAGGACAGTAAATCCGGCGCCCGTATTCTAAAAAGACAGACAGAAAATTAGTGGTGATTTATCAATACAAGAATCGCAACTGAGCTTAGGTTTTTTTACTACTATGAATTATCTTGCGTCAACTTGCAATAAGAATGACTAAACCATAACGTTAATTGTCACCAGTTTAAGGTGGCTGGGTGAAATTCTGCCTAGTTTTTCCATCCCATATTTTCCTTTGATGTAACTCTGTAATGGTTACATCCCATAAACGAAATCGATCATGGGAGTTTAAGTTGGTAGGGCAATTTTAAGAAGTCTTCCTGTTTTCATTAGATGAAAACTTAAAAACGTTATTTGAGCAGATGAATTCCATAGTACTTGCTGCTGTACAGTCAGCAGCAACTTTCTAAAAAAGTTTAAATATCGTCTAAGATGTTATCAAAAGACTTTTGTAAAGCCAGTCAAAAAAGTTCCCATGATTTGAGACTTTACGCAATTTCACAGTTTCTGTGGGGAAAGGTTATGTGCTTTTTTCATTTTTATAAGGCACTTACCTCTGTAACACTAGCTTCGTAGTTTGATGGATTGAAGATTGGATTGTTGTCGTTGATATCTTTTACTTTAATCTGCAGCGAGCTGTTGCTGTGAAACTTTCCGTCACCAACGGATAACTGAGAGAGAAAGGAAATAGTAATAAATGTGAGACCTGTGTCTGGATGAAATGCTCCATATTTCAAAATGTCAACAATCTCAAAGCTACCTTTGCCTCGACATCACGTTTAATTTTTGTATATTATATTTTAGATTTGCAGGACGCACCGTTTTAATTGACTTACGAAATTCTTTGACACTTCATGAGGTAAACACAAAGGAAAATCATAAACGTGTCATGTCTTTATGTGTGATAAAACACACGTGCCTTTACATGTGAAGGAGTTAATTTTTTCGGCTTAGAAAACATAAATTTCCAAACTTTCTTCACGAATTAGCTTATTAAGAGGTGAATTTCATAAGACATTTAAAAAACTCGCGGTTCGTACTTTATCGGGTCTAAAACACTCTACTGTGGCCTCGTGTTTTAAATCCCGATAAAGCACTCCTGCTCGGTTTTTAAATATTACATGACCGCGTGTCCAAAAATAAATGAAAACAGTCCGGCGTGATTCTATTTGTGTACGCTGCACAACAGAAAACAAGACTAAAAATGAAAAGTAAAAGTAAAAAATGCGTAAATAAATACAACTTATTCTTTCTGTCATTCTGTCAAACTACTCTCCTTTAAATCGAATAGTATTACCTTCTACTATCACCCACCTTACCTTCATGGTATAAAACTCAGTGGTTTCCCGATCCAAAGCTCCAGTTACTGATATTACTCCCACGTTACTACCGCCAACATTTTGTGTCGATATATTGAACTTTCCGTGGGCATTCCCATCCTTGATACTGTACTGTAACTAAAAGAGTTTATAACAAACGAAAAAGAAAGGACAAAAAGCTCATGCAACAAAGGGTTAAACACAAATAGATTAACAAATGTACGTAAACCAGATGAATGGGTCCACGTCGAGCTGCTGATCTTGTTGCCACAAGCTACGTATTGGAGATCTGAACTAAGGTGGCTCAAAACAGTTTCTATTTTTTCAAGCTTTAATTAGTACGGTCTTTGCTTTTGAGCATCTCTGTCATTAAAATAGTCATAAAATCCGTGCGAAGTATATCTAACACTAGAAGTTTATAAACTTAAGATGTCTTACAACGCACGCAATTATTCCGCCGGGAAAGAGTTATATAAGAAAAAGTGCGTGCGAGCATGACACTTCTTACTATACGGACAACTATTGGCTAGGTAACACTTTACTTACGTTACCACTGACTTCGGAATCTGAATCTACGGCCTCAACTACTATGACAGTAGTATCCAGTGATGCATTCTCCATCACTTCGGTCCGGTAGTTTGCGAACTGGAATATAGGAGGGCTGTCATTCACATCTATTACGACTAGAGTGACCTGTCGGGAACGATGAAGAAGGTTAAAATGGAAAAGAAAAAAATAGAAAGTTAAAACATCATTGCATTTCATTGTTTAACAAAGATTGGTTAACGGTAGAGAACAGCGTTACAAATCCACGTGCACATAGACAACGCATGCATGAACTAACATCCTGACATAATAAAAATGGAAAATGCTTGACGCATCTTACCACGGTGTGACCGAACTGATTTCGATTTTCGCTGTTTGCAGCAGAAACAAAGATAGTGTGTGCGTACTGAGACTCGTGATCCAGGGGCTTGGTCAAAGTTATAACACCCTAGACGATAAAAAAAAAAACAAATACAAACAACGAACGTCACACTAAGTACAGTTTCAACATCTCTCTACAAAATTTCTCATATTCAGTAGCCAAGCAATACGAGCAACAGATCTGTCTTTGTCAGTGACAACTAGCAATCGAGATGACCCCTGAGGAAGCAAAGGCCTTCAAGTAGTGATACACAGAACAGTAAATTACGAAAATTTATCAACTAACATGTTTTTGATAAACTAGATGACTACTTTGTATATCATGGGTTTGTCTTGCTTTGCTTTACATTACCACTTCTCTTACTTGTTTTCACTCAATTCATTTTTTCATTCATTCATTCATTCATTCATTCTTCCATTCATTCATTCATTCATTCATTCGTTCGTTCGTTCGTTCGTTCATTTACTCAACCGGATTTTTTTTTTTCCATTACTGACTTACCAGCTGGTTGACGTTAAAAAGCTCTTCGGAGTTCCCGGATGTTATTTCATATACAATAGAAGACCCAGGCGGCGAGTTTCTCTGAGATGCCCGTATGTGACCGATCGTTGAGTCAACAGGGGTATCTTCAGTGACGTTGAAGGTGTAAGAAGGATGTTCAAACATAGGTATATCACTGTCCTTTTCAATAATGGCTATTGTGACATTAACGACGGTACTGTTTAACCTAGGCTCACCATGGTCAGCGGCAAAGACACGAACAAAGTGACTGGAATAAAAGAAATAAAAATCTTTTAGAGGGAAAATGGGTCAAATTTGAAATGAGGTGGAACTTTTCATTACAATATTCGTGTGAGAAATAATTGTGTGGAACAATTTCCTCAACTTTGAATAAGGAAGAGTCCGGAAATGTAGCCTCATCGGGTAATTTGAGCAGTTAAGCAAGCAACACAGCGAAGAAAGTTAAGCTGCAAAGGAGGTGCTTTGATTTAACGACTTCACTGATATAGAACAGTCTAAACTTGCAAGCAAGCTAGGCGAAAAGGGGGTAGTAGCATTCACATTCCTATTACCAGTTTCTCAGCACTTTAACTAAAAAACATGACGTTGATTTGGATTAATTTTGCTGTTTTTAGAAAATTTCATTTTCACAAACGATAGATTTGTGTCACAATAGTACGACAATGCTTCTGGGGACTTGATTTCAATGACCCTCGTACGGTCACAAAAGTCACCCACTTTCACAATTTTGATCGTTTAACAACAGTTTATTTCAAACGAATCTAGTTACCAGAATTTGGGCTGGTTTCATAAGGCAAATCAAAAACACGAATTCTTTTGAGAAAGTGTTCCATCGAGGAATACTTGTGCGATACTAGCAATGTTTTTCCCTGACGATTTTAAGTCAGTAAGACCAACATGGTTGGACATAAGGTAAACAATAATAATACACATCTACCTCTTTTCTACAGAATAATTTAAACTTTTGGTCAATGACAGAGCACCAGTATTCGAATTTACGTTCATTTCTCCATTCTCTGAGCTCCCGACAAAGGTGAGTTTATTGTTTGTCTTTTGGAGATCAGGATCTGACGCGATGAGTGTAAACAACACAGCTCCCACTGGAGTTGTCTCGTTGACTTGTAGTTGTGCAGGAGCATTGTGGATCTTTGGTGGATTGTCGTTGAAATCTAAAACTCGAATGTTCACTTTGGTTTGATCAGACTTGGGAATACCTTTTGGGAAGAGAACGATAATTACATTGTACTGAAATTCATGACGCAATAGCAAACTTGTATAAGAAACTGCAGCGTTTCAGTTCTACTTCAGGATCATCCTTCCAGTTCGTGAATGGAAAATTTCATTTCGTAATTATCTTCAGGGTAACAAGTAGAGAAGGTTTCATGATTAACTCGCACAGAGAAAGTCGAAAAACTGCAAGAACAACAAAATAAAAATACTTCACCCACCTGCCTTGTCTGTGGCTTTTATATTCAGCTCATAGAATTCTCGTGTTTCTCGGTCCAACTTCTCGGAAACCACAACAAACCCAGAATTATTGACAGTAAATGCACCACCAATGTTACCATCTGCAAAAGAAAGAGAGGCAAATTCTTCATCCCATTTTATAACTTCGCCAGCTAATTTGCGATTACAAGTCAACAGTTTCAGACGATGCGTGAACGATCGTTAACGAAATCAAAAGTTTACAAACCAGTAATAGTGTAAGTTATTTCTCCGAGCAGTCCTTGGTCTTGATCATTTGCCACGACATGCACGACAATAGTTTGTAGTGGACTGTTCTCGTTTATCGATGCCTCGTAACCGAACTTCTCAAAAACTGGGGAATTGTCGTTCACATCTGAAACTTCAATATTGACTTGCACTGTGGATGACTTTTCGCTGGGTATGCCACGATCCGAGGCTTTCACGAGCACCACGAACCCACCAGGATTGGATTCGTGATCCACAGGCATTACCATCGAAATCAGACCTTAAGATAAAAAAAAGAAAATATGAAGATCTGTTGGATGGATGTTTGGACTCATTCTGGCAAGTCTTTTGTGGGGAAATGGTTTCACAAAGTCTTTATCCAAATAGATATTCTTTGAAACGAAATTTAGGCTAATCAACCTTATGCAATTCAAAAGAATTAAAAGGAGCATTCGAAGAGATGTCAAAAACCGGTGCATGGGAACCAAATCATGGGAACTGTGCATGACTTTAAGGAGGGATTTTGTTTTCTGTGTTCTACCTCCTGTTCATGGCTAAAAGAGATCGATTTTCTGCAATTTTCGTGCGATTAGCAAAGCCGTCGTGCTATCTGCGAGGTCCTGTATGAAGAAACGGTGAAGGTAGCAGTTCTCGAGCCGCGCCCAAATAAATACATAAAGAAAAGGGCAGACGAGTTAGACAGACCGATAGAACGTGATATAGACATACATTCAGACAGGCGAGCAGACATTTAGACCGGGTGACAAGCACTCAGACAGGGAGACAGACAGGATGATAAATACGATAAAACATTATGGCATTAACACTCGACCGCTAACTGCTAAGTTGATAATTCTGAAGGAGGGAAATCTCGAGTGTCTAGATGTTTTAAGACCCAACCGGAACCTGTTATAAAAAATGCAACTTTGGGTCATTTTTCGCAACAGGTTCCGGTTGGGTCTTAAAATATCTAAACACTCGAGATTCTCCTCCTTCAGAATTATAAACTTAAAAGGATGATAGACAGACCGACCGACATATCAACTGACAAATCGACTGAAAACGGACAGATAGACAGACAAAGTCGATTTCCTGCTCAACTTCTTCATTCTCCCTCCCTGTCTCCTGCCTTGAAGCAAAACCACATGTACCTGTGGTCCGATTGATCTGAAAATGGCCTTGTCCACCAGACAAAGCGTAAGTTAATTCACTGTTAATTCCATCATCGCTGTCACTAGCTGTCACATGAATCACCTCAGATCCTACGGTGACATTTTCTGGTATCAATACTGAGTATAATTCTTGGCTAAACACAGGAAAATTATCGTTGACATCTTCTACCGCAACTTTGACTATAACAAAAGACGACTAGAAAAGAGAGAAAACAAAAATTACATTGTATGCGACATTTAGTTTTCGTAATAATCGGCAAAGAACTTTCTTTTGGCAATACGAATAGGCCTGGGTGTTTCTCAGATTTGTATTGGCAACCTTGGGACAGAACAACATTCGGAGTAACTTTCCTTTTCTTGCAACTTACAAGGAGCAGCAATTCAAGTTTTGCTTTACCAAGCAGAGTTCGAGGCGTTGGAAGGAAAAAGCGAAACTCAACATGCTTTTCTTGTTCAAGCGCATGAAAAGGAATGATTTCGCAACGATGCTCTAGTCCAAAGTAGCCAACAGAAAGCTAAGGAACTCTCTGGCCCACCCCTAATGAGAGAAGAAGCTCTTGGCGTCAAATTCAGGATACGGGTTGTATTTAACA
>JASJOG010000443.1:0-75000 GCA_030142905.1 Heliopora coerulea | reverse complement strand
ACATGTTAACGCCTTATTTAGCGGCATGTCTTACGTCATCAACTCTATATAAATCAACGCGCTTGTAATTTTCATCACTAGAACTCGATAATGATGTTAAGATGACATTGAAACGTCGTTCAATAAATCTTATTGTTCTATCACTTACATTTTTTATAAAATGTTGCTAATTTAATTTCAAAAATAAAGAAGGGTCTGTGAGTCCGACCGTCCATCCAGCCGTCCTTCTGACCATCCGTTTGTCATTTCTTGCACGGGCCAGTCGGTTCCATCCAGTCGTCCTACGGTCTGGCTATTGGCCTGTTCGTATCATTATCGATCCGTCCACCCGTCAGCCCGTTCATTCCAAAACAAACCGTATGAAAACAAAATAAACACAACTTACTGTCTTTAGCTTGAATAACCAACACATAACGATCCTCTTTTTCTCGATCCAACTCTTTGTTCGTTTGTAGTTCTCCGGTCAAATTGTCGAACATGAAGTGGGAAGTAGTATCGCCACTTAGAATGGAATACGAGATTTCACCACTTAACCCTTCGTCTGGGTCATTTGCTGTGACCTATGTCACAAACATCAGGAAAACGTAAGTAACGAGTAAGTTTTAAGAAAATGAAGTGTTCAAAAATTTTAAATATTTTAAAAAATACATCAAATGACATGTTACACGCACTAGTAACAAGCAGTCAATAATTGAACATTTGTCAAGCTCAATTTCGCCTTATTTTTGTCATTCCCATGCAATCAGCTACCAAGACGCAATCGAGAGCGCCGAGGAAACGAACAGTTCGGAAGACCTTCATGGGTTTCATCCTATGGGTGAAGTAATATGTTTCTGCGTGGTTTATTATGATTAAATCTAATTTTTGTCTGAATCTCACAATTTGACGGACATTTAAATTTCAAAGTTTATGTACGTTAAGGTCCAAGATGAGATAAACCAATGTTTCCACAAGGAAGTAGAGTGCAGCAGTGCTACAACACTGTTCACCTTTTAAGGTTTGTCAAAATTCTAAAACAGAAAATTCTGATGGTGCTGTTTTATGTGACCATAGTCTAACATCTGAGTGCGAATTTTTCAGGAGTCGTCTTGTCTGGAAAATTCAGATCAATTTTCAGATATAATCCAGTCTGTCCAGTGTAATGATATACTTTTTTCTGGACATGGTCACCTCGTTTACGCAAGAACGTCAATACAAGAGGTAAATTTTCTATAGTGCAGGAATCAGACTTAGTCCCCTTTGACTTACATTGGCAACACTAAATCCTGGAGGCAAACCCTCAAACACATGAACTGTTTCACGGCTTTTTGTAAACGTTGGGTCGTTATCATTCTCATCTAGTACGACGATATAAACCACAGTGGTGTTATAACGCGGGCTTACATCGCCATCTTTTGCCCGGACGTTTAAGGTAAAATGCGAGTGTTGTTCGCGGTCCAAAAGTACATTGGTGGAAATCACTCCAGTAACGTTGTCCACTGAAAAGGAATCTAAAAGGAATAAGGAAAAGAATTGGTCAGTAATTATATTGACAGAGGGATACGCGTTCACCACCTGGTGGAAAGTCTTGCTACATTTGACTTCAATTCCCTTGGACAATTTTCTAAGTGCTTAGCCTAATTAGGTAGGAGTTTGCTGACGAGATACGTCACTTCTTGACTTCCTTAGCCTTCCTTTGCCTTGCTATCCGCCCATTCCTTCTTTCCCTCTTTCCTTCCTTCATTCCCTACATCCTTTCTTCTTTCACTTCTTCTCTCCTTCCTTCTTTCCCTTCTTTCTTCCTTCAATCCTTCCTTACTTCCCTCTTTCCTCCCTTCCTCCTTTCTTTCTTTTTTTTCTTTCTTTCCTTCCTTCCTTCCTCCTTTCCTCCCTCCATCCCTTCTTTCTTTCTTTCTTTCTTTCATTCTTTCTTTCTTTCTTAATTTCTTTCTTTCCTTCCTCCCTCCCTCCTTCTCTCCCTTACTTCTTTCTTTCTTAATTTTTTTCTTAATTTCCTTCTTTTTTTCTTTCTTAATTTCTTTCTTTCTTTCTTTCTTTCTTTCCTTCCTTCCTTCCTTTTTTCTCTCCTTCCTTCTTTTCCACCGTGTCTTCCTTACTATCATGCTATTTCCGACGCAAGATCCAGAATAAAACGTTATATCTTACTTGAGTTATTTTCAAAACTGTAAAACACTTGACCATATGGGCTTTTTCCATCATTATCCAAGTCAGTGGCGCTAACTTTCCCGACAGGCTCATGAAGTCCAACGTAATAACCTTCTTTTATGGAGAAGGAATAAAGTGTTTGAGAGAACTGGGGCGAATTATCGTTGGCATTTACCACACTGATTTTCACTGTGGTGGAGCTAGATAAACGTGGACGAGACTAGGGTTAACTAAGTTAAACCGTGTTCAGATGTTCTTGAGCGGATTGGCAATCGAAACTGTATTCACGAATTGTCACTAATCCCAAACTAATTACCAATGAATAAAAGAGAGGAAGGATAATGGTTTAATGGAACAAAAATAGGATTTCGTGCCAAAAGAAATATGTATTAAGTACAAAAATGTTGAAAGCGTTTCGAGCAGCAAATTTTAAACGAAATGTTCTTTCCCTAGGAGAAAACGTCGGATGAAATTTCGGAGTGGCTGACGAAAAAAATATTTTAAATAGGACAACTTACATGGATTGATTATGACATACGGAGGAAATTAAGGATTGTAAATAATAATGAAAAAAGTCCTTCTTTACGTTTTTCTCCCGTTAATCTTCGAAAATGGTATCATGGGGTACAGTGAGGCAAAATTGAACATTTGTAAAGTTTTTCATCAATAAAAGTGCAATACCTCAATGCTAATAGTCAAAAGTTGGAAATCAGGGTGCTGAACTGTTGTAAAAGAAAAATATTGCTGCGTCATTTCATTGATCACAAGTTGGCTTGCCGACGAAAACTATTTGCCAATCAATAGATAAAATGGTCAGAAATCACGTATGGTAATGTGTTATCTCAAATCCTACGAAGCATTTTCACTAAAAATTTTGGACGCGTATATCTTTGCTAAAATTCTTGTTCCGAATTAAAAGCGCCAACATGTTTCCAATGTGAATGTGTCCCAAGTGTACAGCTACGACTATTACTTACCTCACAAGTTCAGGTTGTCCTTCATCCATGGCTTCAATAACCAATCGGAACTCGTGGATACCCGAATCATAATCGATCGCAACCAGGCTAGTTACCAGTCCCGTTACATTATCAATGTGGAACTCAGGCTTGTCCTTAAAGATTAAAAATTCCAATGCCAATTATACCCACATTTCGTGGTTTAAGGAGATGGCATTTAATTCATCAGCCCTCTATGGTTGCACAAAACCACCAATAACAGTTTAAATAGGGACGTCATTCTCAAAACGATCACTCCTGAAGAGCACACTGGATCATGAAAAATGTCAAAACGTGAGGTAATCAACCATGGCCTTTTAAGTTGCGTTCAAAACTTTTTAAACCAGTGTAGCGACAAAGTACATCTGACTCTTCACCTGGATACGCTAAAAATTTGTTCGTAAATAGAATGACATCTCCCCTCCAGGTCGGTAATTTACAAAAGAATAATGATCATTAATCCGTGACCATTTTGATGTCATGTTCCGGTTAAAAATTTGTAAAACCGCAAATTTAAACTGATACAATTAGAACACTCGCCCTCCGTTTCGGTAAGCGGTAGATCACTGGGGCTTCATCCTCGTTGATTATCTGTCCATAAAAAAGAGGGGATCTTTGTCTAATTGCTGATCACTCAGCCGATAGAACATTTTGGTGTAACTTAGCAAATAAGGTAAATAAGTTTATTAATCAACAAGGACGTGAAAAGGCGCACTTGTACGTAGTCCAGAAGTTCTGTTGTCTCAGTTACCTTGTCCATTCCGCTTTTGATCACGAACCTAAACTTTCCATTATTTCCTTGGTCAACATCGACACAATGTAACTGGATCAAAGATGTCCCGACAGGAGAGTTCTCCGGTAAGTTAACCAAGTATTGGGCTGCAACAAAAAAATACAGAACAATTTTATTTTAAAACCCGAATAAAATACTGAGCTGTATTAAAAACACAAGACCTCCCTTTCAAAAGTGAAATTAAATAAAATAATACATGGTTACATTTAATTAAAGTGCCCTCTTAACGTTGGACAAAATTACAATTACGGTGTACAAGAGTATTAACGTGAATATTAACTTCTTCAAAGAATCTGTCGTATTCAGCTGATCTAAAGAGAGATCTCAACGGATTATGTAAAAATTAATCATTATCTACCTTGGGAGAACTGTGGGGCGTTGTCGTTGGCGTCGTCGACCAAGATAAACAACTGAAAAACATTTTTAAGAGAATACGCATTGTTACTGAGAGTACGAATATACTTAACGACTAAATGAGCCAGAGATTTCCATGAGGTATTATTAATTCATGAATTGTCAATGAGTTTGAGAAGCCTTTATCACACTCTTTGACCAGTTGTAACGGTCTTCTGAACAGCTGTCACAAAGTCCATATTGATTGATCGTTAGATTTCATCAATACATTCTAATTAATTAAGCTTGCTTGGTACAACAAACCTGGACCGTTGAATTTAGGGATGGGCTTCCATTGTCTTTAGCCATAACCTAGGATATACGAAATTGATTATAAACAAATAGTTCACGAATAAACAATGACTTTTGATATGAGCAGTTCTCAGAAACATTTTGCAAACCAAAGAGTTATCAAACAGTATATTGCTGGACTCTAACGAGATTAGTTTTTCACGAAGCATGTAAATGCTCAAGAAGTTTCGTCCATGTTGTAATTTCTGCGACCGATTTGAAATTTCCAATCTTATTTCGACATATGTTAGATATACTGCGATGAATTTCACAGCCAATATTATTTGTTAAAAACATACGAAAGATCTATGGAGTCTAAACGTAATAGATCAATGTGGTCAACATCAGAGACAAAAACAACTTGCAACAACAGTATCATTCTGTTGATTTTAATTGTGTGATTCAATTATTAAATCATAAATATGTAATAACTCTATCATACTGTCGGTATGTGTTGAAAGTCTGCAACAGTTATTACATTAAACACGTAATAACGGCATCATGCTATTGGTTTTAATCGTCTGATACAGTTATTACATCGTACACTCACTAACTGTACCATGCTGTTGATAATTATTAATAGTCTGCTACAGTTAATACAGTATACATATGATAATTGCATCGTCCTTTAGGTGTTAACTGTCGGATACAGTTATTACATTGTACACTCACTAACTGTATCATATTGTTGGTTTTAAGCGTCTGTTACAGCCCTTACAATACATCACACATGTGCCAAAAAACTGCTACAGTCTGTTATGTTTATACGTTATTAATGGAATGGCGTGGAGGATTCCACTCGCATTTGTCCGATGTACCTTTTTTGAACTTTCGTAGAAAGTCACTCCAGACTTACCGTAATGTTGAATGAGGTAAGATTATTTGGTGTGTCGCGGTCTATCGTGTCCCTAACGGTGATTCGTCCACTATTCATGTCGATGAAAAATTTCCCCAACTCGTCTCCACGAACCAAGGAGTATTCTATGACTTTATTTCCACCGCTATCCTGATCTGTTGCTCTCATGAGAATCACCTCGCTTCCTATTGTTATGTTTTCGTAGAAACGGACAGTGTAAGAAGCTTGAGTAAAAACTGGAGCATGATCATTGACGTCCTGAAGAAAGTAGCGAAAATTTATATTAATATGATACCGAATATTTCGACATCGAATGTAACGTGAAATAATACTACATAAATGTCATTAATTCCTAAACGTCAGTTTCTGCTGCCATTCTCCGTTGGTATTCACTCCATAATAATTAGTCACATAGAAAAGTCTCAATCGACAAACATCTGATTTACGGAATCAGTGTATGAAAGTTTGGTGTAGTTTTCTAAACTAAAGGTAAAGTACCTTTATTTATACTGGATAATCCTATCAGCTACGTGAGCTGTTCTCCCTGGAGGTCTAGTAAGGGCCACCCCTCATGGGTCCAGTGTTACTACAGGTGGAAACTGGAGTACCTGGAGAAAGTCTGCGATGCTTGGTAGAGTGAAACTGGACAACACTCTTCTCACATGTGACAAAGGTAACTTTAATCAGATAAGTGCAAGGAGCTGGAATCGAACCCTAGTCACAGTGGTGAGAGACAGGTGCACTACCACTGTGCCACCAACGCCCCAAAACGAAACCGAACTAAATTTAGCTTTGTTTAACTGTACTGGATAACCCAGTCATCTACATTGTGGCTCATTTTGTAGCACAGAAGTGAACCAGAGGACTCGAGGTAAATCTGCGGTGCTTGGTAGAATTGAACTGGCCCAAAATTTTCTCTCTTGTGACAAAAGTAAAAACTTTAATCGGACAAATGCGCAGAGTAGCAATCGAACTCTGGTTGTAAAGGTAAAATACAAGTACACTACCACTGTGCCATCAATACGCCAATTCTCAAAACGCAGAGAAAAAGACAATCGCAAGAGTTCGTTAGGCAGAGATGATAGTTAACAATTATTCGCCGAAGGTAAAGTAAATATTGTTCAATAATAATTAATAACGATTATTCAATAATATTCACTGAGCCTGAGTCAAATAATTGTTCTAGTATAATTACACAAGTGATTATTTGAAAGAAAGTAGTAAACTAGCAATTTTTAAATCTCCTCGGTAATATTTACAAAGTTAACCGCCATCTTGTTTCTGAGCCTTTACTGTTATAATCACCTGTAGGTGATTATTGAGATTTATGACGTAAATTTCTAGCCAATCACTACGCGAGATTTTTGATGATCACCTGTGTAATTATACTAATGGTAATTATTGCCGAACCTGTTGGTGGACTGCTTCATTTTCAAAACGTGGTTTTCCCAGACCCAGTTGGTATTCCTTCTTCAAAACTCATTGCCAGTTGCTATATTTTTGGGGCCCGAAGTGACTTGGGTTACGGGATCGAATTGACGTGGGTCCTGGCAACGGCTTCACAGACACTAGATTGAAATCCGACTTACCTCTACTGAGACGTAAACCACAGCATTATCCTGAAATGGCTCGCCATATGTTTCGTTGCCGTCAAGATCACGTACTTGTAGCAGCAACGTAAAGATCTGATCTTTCTCAAAGTCCAAGCTTTTCGTGGTAGATAATTTACCTGTGGTACTGTCCACAGAGAAGTAGCCTTCGGTGTTTCCAGAAAGTATGTTGAAACGGAGTTTAGAGTTGATGCCCAGATCATGATCGCTGGCCTACGTGGAAGCAGTGTTATACAGTAATGAAATGCTTCTAAGTCGTATGATTTATGAGAATTTTATATGTCACCTGCTATGTCTGTAGAAGTAGCACGAGTAATAGAATTAGAACTAGAACTAGAACTAGACCTGGAACTAAGCTTACGACAGGAAATGAAACAAGAATTAATTAGAGATGGAACTGAAATTAAAACTAGAACTAGAACTAGAACTAGAACTAGGACTACAAGACAGTACAGAAAGCCAGAGATTAAATTGACAAGATCTCTTACTGTTAAGTTGAGAAACACATGGTTCTTCCCGTTCTCTTCTAAGCTGACTGAGTAATACTCTTGAGTAAAATGTGGCTCGTTGTCATTAACATCAGAGACGTTAATATAGACTGTGATATTAGTTGACAGACTTGGGTAACCTCTGTCTTTTGCAGTCACTACCAATGTATAACGATCGGTGGTTTCACGGTCCAATGGGATCGCAGTCTTAATAGTACCAGTTGTGGACTCAATGGTGAACCTTAAATGGTTAAAAATATATATATATATTATCCGCTTGGGGAAAAAACTAGAGACTGGTTTGGGCAGACGACTCGTCAACTGTCATATTATGAGTATAACTATAATAAAAATAATTTAATTGTTAGGACAAGTGGCAGAATATATATTTTTCGCGAAAATAAATGAAATAGCTTTTTGACTATAAGTGTTGTAGTGGAGACCCCGATTTGATAATAATCATAAGAAAACTACAAAAGGGAATTTTAGACCTGACTTGTGAAAGGTAATTAGAAACGCATAGAAAATCATAGTATAAAGCAGGTCAAGTTTTCTTACTTCTGAGAATTTGACGATGGAGCGATGGAATAAATAATGTCAGCGTTGACACCCAGATCAGCATCTGACGCCTGAAATTGAAAGATCAGTAGAGGAGCTCAAATTTAAGTAAACTTTCAAATTTTCTCAAACTCGCTCTCTTGTTTACATCAGACTACACAACGCTATTGCATTTAGTGTCAGTGCGCTAAATTATAATTTATAATTTTATTATTTTAATTATCGCTACCCTCTATTTCAGAGCTATCGTTTTAAATCACGTGCAGTTGTCAATCACTGACCTGTACAATACCCACTAGTAAGGCCGCGCTGTTTTCATTCACGGAAAACCAGTACCCGAGTGGCTGATGGAATTCAGGTGGATTATCATTCTTATCCGAAATGGTGATGACAACTATATCGGTTTGAGACTATAAAAAGAAAACCATAGTAATAAAATATGTATAAAATAATCTATTCTCCCTCATTGCATTGATTTATTCCACCAAATTACACCCTGTAAATAATATTAAGCTGCAACCCATGAACAGCGTTGTGTTGCACACTGTGGTAAGTTTGTGCTGCACATTGTGGACAATGTTATGTTGCAGACGGTGAACGATGTTATGCTGCACTCCATGTATAATTGTTCGCTGCATATCGTGCGCACTGTTCAGGCACGAAAATAAATGGTGATGCAATATCATTCAGTCATAACTTTCTAATTACTCTTCAACAGGGTCAAGCAACAACAGTGAGCATAGGAATTCCGACAACGCATTTTTCGCATGCCAAAAACCGTTAAAAATAGTATTTGCTTCATCAATGCTGGACAACACCGCTAAAATAAAGATGAACAATGTTGTTGAGTCATCGAAATTGTTCACCATAACGACGTTGCTAGCGCACTCTTTAGTCAAGATGTGCTGTAACAATTAGGAGGATTTCTACGTGTGCACATGGTGCCATTGACTTACCATTCCTCCAGTATCTGTTGCATTCACGATTAAGTTGTACTGTCCTACAGACTCTCTGTCTAGCGTCTTCCTTGTAGTAAGAACACCACTGAAAAGAATTTAACAATAGATCAGGTACCCGAGGTAAATTGCTTAATTTCCTCATAATTCACGAAGACATAAAAACTAAAAAGTTCATAAGATGAACTAAGGTAACAGAGCATGGCATGGCACGGTATGATATGGTATGGTATGGTATGGAATGGTTGGACATGGTATAGCTTGAGATGGTACGGTAGGGTATGGCGTGGTACGGTATGGTATGGTATGGTATGGTAAGGTATGGTATGATATGGTATGGTAAGGTATGGTATGGTAAGGTATGGTATGGTAAGGTATGGTATGGTAAGGTATGGTATGGTAAGGTATGGTATGGTAAGGTATGGTATGGTAAGGTATGGTATGGCAAGGTAAGGTATGGCATTTTATGGTAAGGTATGTTAGGGTATGGTATGGTATGTTATAGTTCACATTTTACTCGGAATAATGGCTTTCGCCCGAAACATCGGTATTTTGGTCTCGTATTTTGGCCAAGTACTTTCTTCAAACTTTTTCCTATAATATTGTATGGTATAGTTTGGTAAGTTATGGCATAATATGGTGCAGTATAATTAAAGGCGATAAAATAACAGGCTTTAATTACTCTAATGATTATCTCTACCTGGATATATTCAAGCTAAATGTATCATTTATATTTCCAGTGACAATATAGTATTTCACTTCGGCATTAGAAGAGACGTCATCATCTTGTGCCTAAAAGTATCGACAAGTTTAAATCTAATGTTTTTATAAACACTATGGTTGTAAATTCTAATGTGGAAAGCCAAAAACTTAGCTGTGATTAGATGATTCTCAGTGCAGGTATGAGCATCGACAATGGCACAGGTTCAGACTTAGGCGTAGGTATACTTATAGGCATAGTTATATGCAAAGGCGTAACTATAGGCACGGGCATAGGGATGAATATTGTTGGGTAATTTTGTACATCCTACCAAATTATATCAGAACAGGCACATAAAACGTGTGCACAAACTTCGAATTTACTCTTGAGCATCTAACCTTGATTGTAACAACTGTTGTTCCTGGAGGTGAGTCTTCTGCCACGGATGTTCTATTTAATAAAGAAATAAATCTTGGAATATTATCATTCTGGTCTCCAACAGTGATTTGGACAAAGCAGGTTCCAGATCTGAAATGAAAATAAAGAAAAATAAGAAGTGAGTGAAGAGAAGAGAAGAAAGGAGAAGTGAACTGCATAAAATTAGGTACAAAAATTTGATATTAGAAAGCAGGATAGTGTAAAATGTCCTAGCATAGAGGAGGTTCGAGCAGGCTAATTTGTCAGGGTAAGGTAGAGGGGAAGGAAGTACTGGACTAGAAACGGCATAGAACTTTTAATTCTAAGAGAAATTCTAAGAGAAATTCTAATTCTCAAAGAAATTCTCATTGTAATAGAAATTTTAATTCTAAAAGAAATTCTAACTCAAATAAAAATTCTAATAGAAATTCTTATTCTAAAAGAAATAGCTTAAATAATTGAGGCTAACTGGGAATTCAAATTTTCTTTTGCTGCGTATATTTCACTACCTTTTCTGCTCCACCACGGCCTGGTCCCTCAATGTCACTGTCAGGGTAAACATACTGTTTGTTTCCCGGTCGAGAGGCTTCAGTGTTGTTATATTGCCAGAGACTGGGCCAATAGTGAAGAAGTTTGCATGGTCATCTAAGTCTGACTCAAACGAGAATCGAATTTCGGCATTCTTACCAGCGTCTGAGTCAATACCTGCAACCTGAAGAACAAATACTGCTTAAGTAGATGACAACACTGACATTGAAATACATTTCAACATCAACAAAAACATACGACAACGTAACTAAAAACCGTTGTTTACCAACTGGTAGTTGTATACGAAACAGTCCATATTTAATTCTTTGAAGGTTTGAATGGCGATATTTAAATGTTTGAGACCTATTTGTAGAATACGCCGTACGAATTTGCTAACATCTGAGCTTCTGTTCTGTTGATTCTGGTGTTTTGGTAACCTGACAAAGTCCCGTGTCAAAGGGACGAATGCTTAGCGGTCAAGCAATGAGAAACAACATTTTAAATTATTCTGATTTAAATTACTTATACATTTGTAGATAGGTTACCATGTTCATAAGTAAGTAAATGAGAAGAACACTAACCACTGAGCCGAAAGCACTACGAATACCAGCACAAGCATCAACACCACTACCAATGTAACCAGTACCAGCACTGGCTATAACACCACCACCAGGATCATCAGTAGCACTAGTATACGCAACAATATCAGCACCAACACCAACTCCATCTCCACTAGCACCAGCACTTATACTTGCTACAACATCACCACCACAATCACAAACACCAACACCAACGTCAACATCATCACAACCAACAAGAAGTCCAAAACATTCACCAACACCAGCACCTTCACCTAAACGTACACCAAGATCAACACCAGCACCCACATACACACCAGCAGCAGCACCAACCCTAACACAATCACAAATACCACCTGAACTAACACTATCACAAAAATTTTCGCCTACATCAGTCCCATTATCAGCACCAATTTCACCCAGGGGAGGCGTCAGAGTTGGTCAGAGGGGCTACAGCCTCCCGTCGGGGAACCTTAGCCCCCTTGTCAGGAAACCTTAGCCCCCCTGTCGGGGAAAAATTAACCACAGGTGGGGGAATTTTCACCGGTGAACACGCATATATTATGCAAAATATTAGAATTTGTCAGTGATTTACCCCAGAAAGATAATAGACCCCTCTTCATGTCAAATCTAAAAGCAAACTGTTTTTACTCCAAAGTTGAGATTATTCTTGCAAAAATAACATGTTTTCGACGTTCAAATAACGACATTATGAAGGGAGCGTGGTCATGGCCCCTTTGGTTTAGCTCCCTGTCGGGGACGTTAGCCCTGCGTCGGGGAATTCGTGGTGCCACCCCTGATTTCAAGACCAGTACCTGCACCTACACTGAGATCCAAACAGTACCAGCACCAACACCAGACGACAATATCACACATATCTCTAGTTTAGTAATAATACAATCTTACCTCTGACACAAATGTCCCATTGGGTCGATTCTCGTCAACTGTAACTTTGTAAACATCCTTGGAGCATTTTGGATTGTGATCGTTGACATCTGTTATATTTATCACCACAGTGGCATTGCTTTCGTAACGTTCGGCCGTCGATGTTTCTTGAGCAGTAACCTGTCGAGAAATGGCAGGAGTTAAATTAAATTACATTAGTCCTACGAAAGCCAAGATGAACTCTGGAAAAAGGAAGAGATGTAGGCCCTTACACGATCCAGAGGTTTGCAATGTAGGTGGTGAGTTTTTGAAAGTCGTATCTCCCGTCAATCAGAAAGTTTGCTTTTTGTCATGAACATTGTGGGTAGCAAGGAGCCATACAGCCCCAGCAAAGGTATCCCGATGAGAGGACAAGGAGTAATGAGCCTAGGAATGTGGTTGGCTGCGCTGCGCAAGACAGAAAGTTTTCGATAAAAAGTTCAAAGGTTGGTAACTGCCGTGACTGATCTAAACATTTCTTTCTCTGACGAAGTACCTTTGCTCGAAACGTTGGAATTCTTTGAGATCAGTCACGGCAGTTATCAACCTTTCAACTTTTTACCTTATTTATCACTGTCTACGCAGTATTTTATTTTTATATCATTGGGAGAATTTTCGATTCTGCTTTCAGCTTCTCCAGCCCACCAATTTTTGGCTTTTTGTTTGTTAACTTAACAAGTGAGCTTTCAAGGCTCGTCAAGGTCGTAAATCAGAACATGTCAAGGTCATAAATCAGAATCAGGTTCTCTGAGTTTTTGAACGAAACTTAAAATGAGCACAATGGAGTACCTAGGAAGGACGTGCGTAAGGGGAAAACATGATGAAATGGAACAATAAGCGTTATGATTTTGTTTACCGTAAATTTGTACTGGCTTTTCTCTTCTCGATCAATGTTTGCCTTCACCACAATGTGACCTGAACTTCGAATGTCAAATTTGCCGTCCGTTCCAGACAAAAGGTACTGTAATGTCGAGTTTTCACCCTGAAGAAAATAAAAATATTTATTGATAACAAATCTATTACTTTTTCAGCCTTCCATTTTGCCTTTTTCTGTGACCTTGTCCTGGTTATTTTGACTGTGTTTATCTTTGTCTGAGTGTGAATCTATGTTTATATGTGCGTCTCTAGCCTTTGGTGTCTGTTTGTCTGTATGTACAGCATCTGTATCCGAGTGTGTGTGTGTTAGTGCATACGTCTTCAAATGTCTGTCCGTCTGAGTCTGAGCGTCTGTGCATTTTCGTCTGCGTTTCTGTATCTGTGTCGGAGGTCGTGGTTTAATAAAAAAGCTCAGTGGTAATTAAGGGTGTAGAATGATTTAGGTGGAAATTGTAACTGTGACGCAAGCAAATTTAGCTGATTTCTTTATATACATGCCATAAAGTAACACCAACATGGTGACTATGAGGTAAAGTGCATACATTTTATACAAAAATCCAAAAGCTCAAGCAATCACACACACGATGTGAAGCAGCAAGGACAATGTACACCTTGATGACGATAACATAATAATGACAATAAAAAGGATTCGCGTGCGATTTCTACACCTTATTTGATCAAGGAAAGAGAAAACGTTTCATCCGTGTTTCTATCAAGCCACGAAACTCTCAAGTAATCTAAGTAGAATTCCAAATGGTGGGAGCACTCCCCTTTAATGTACGCATTCTTACCACCATAGGTCGCTTTTTCAAACTTCCAACTTCGATTTTTATAACTAGATGAAAACATGGAAAATACTTTTCTAATTATTACTTTCGCAGCGCTTACCGCATCCGCGTCAACTGCAGTGACCTGTAAAACGGTCAAATCCACGGGCGAATTCTCGGGAACAAAAGCTTCGTAGAAACTACTCTGAAACACAGGACCATTATCATTGACGTCCAGAACTTGCATAGACACGGTCGTGTAAACAACTGTGTGATACGTGGATTTAGCCTTTATAAGAAAAAATTAAGAAAGTTTACAACAATGGAGCTTTTAAGACAAATATTAGTGCCCACCACTAAACAAAACACAAAGCCATTATTGAGCACTCCTATATCGTTATACAGTGACCAAAGATTCCTAAAAGTTATTCTCCATTTCCGCGAACTTTATCGCAAGGAGCGACATTTCTTGAAACAAACTGAACACGTTTATCGGGGAGTTCCACTAGAAAGCCCATGAAACTAAAGGAAAAAATTCGCTTTGCGCTATATGGCATCAGGTCCCCAGGTGGTTTCTTTACAATAATTACATATCACTAATGTAATACACTCACCCCGATTCTCAGAAGATATGAAGAGGCAAGCTCACGGTCAAGTGAGTTATTAACGGTGATTATGCCTGTGGTATTATCGATCGCAAACTTGTTTGTCTTATCGGAATCTGTAGGGAAACAAGGGAAACCTACGATTGGTCATAGTTTTAGCTCAGCTTAGCTCGGCTCATCTAAACTCACTTAAGCTCCACTAAACTCAGTTAAGCTACAAATTAGTTTCTTTTGAATTTAAGTTTAATTATTCAATCGGTCATGAATGACAATCAACACTGAACATAATTAACGATCAATAGTTGATAATTAATAGTCTATTTAATTTGATTGAAATCTAATAAATTAATCAATTAGTTGAACTGAATTTTAATACCTACCTGGATCCAGTAAGTATTCGACTGGTGCGTTGAGAGAGTCACCATCGTGAGCTGACACCTGAATTACGGAAAGTCCCTTCGAGAAATGAAAAAGTAATGCGATTACAAAAGAACGATGACATAAACAATAATAAAAAAGCCAGTTTAAAAAATCCACCATCACCATGCAACTGTTAAAAAGCCTGGCTTGCAGTTTACCATCTTGTACCTTCTCTGAAAAGAGGTTACATACGCCAATTGGTATATTACTGGTAAACTGGCGTGGTTACCATCATAGTTTAATAAGTAGAACATTCGAATTGAAGGAAAACAAGTTAATACTAACCTTTGCAGCGTCTTCTCGCACAGAGGCTAGGTATGTCCTTTGGTCAAATACCGCGGGTAAGTTATCATAATCTAGCACATTGATTGAAACATTCGTACGGTTTGTTTTTCCACCTCCGTCCTAGAATGAGGAAGTGAGCGAATTGGTGGAGGAAGGAAAGAAGGGAGGGAGGGAGAAGGAAGGAAGGAAGGAAGGAAGGAAGGAAGGAAGGAAGGAAGGAAGGAAGGAAAGGAAGGAAGGAAAGGAAGGAAGGAAGGAAGGAAGGAAAGGAAGGAAGGAAAGGAAGGAAGGAAGGAAGGAAGGAAAGGAAGGAAGGAAGGAAAGAAGGAGAAGAAGGAAGGAAGGAAAGAAAGAAAGGAAGGTAAAAGGGAGGGAACAAAGGAAGGAAGGAAAGAAGGAAGAAAGAAAGGAACAACGGATCGAAGCAAGGAAGAAAGGAACAAGGGACGAGTTCATAGAATGAAGGAAGATACGAAGAACGAAGGATGAGTAAAGAAGATGCAAAGAAGGTGGAAGAGCGTGTCTGATGTCAGCAGGGTAGAACCATTCATAGGAGTTTACATGTAGCGTGTCTACAACAATAACAACAACAACAACAACAACAACAGAAATAGTTTAGATGGCCGACAAAAACGTAATAAAAATGAGTCTCAGGCTTATTACATACCTCAGCCGAAATGTTAAGAATGTACTTGTTAGTTTTGTCATAATTTAAGGTATCCACGACAGAAATATGACCAGTGTGAGTAGTTATAGAAAACTTCCCTTCCTGCCAAACAAACAAAAACAGAACGAAATCAAAAAACGTCATACCAAAGATACAAAGTACATGTTTGTGGAAGTTGATCGTCCAGGTTAGTGTAGTCTTGAGAAAGACTGTTGGTTGAAGTGACTGACGTTTCGACAGCCTTAGCGGCGGTCATCTTCAGAGTCAAAAGGAGAGTAAATGTCAGGTTCGCCTGTATTTGTATCTGATACAAATACAGGCGAACCTGACATTTAGACTCCGTTCACACGATACCGGTACGAAATGAAACCGTAACGAAATTATTAAGGTTAGGCCTTACGTTCACACGGTACCGGTATGAAAAAGCATGAAACCGTAATGCTAACCGTAACGATTTGAAACCGTAATGTGAAACCGTAATGAAACTCTACCTCTACCGGTATCGTGTGAACAGGTTCGTACCGTGATATTTTGATACCGGTGCAGTTTCGTACCGGTATTGTGTGAACGGGGTCTCACTCTCCTTTTGACTCTGAAGATGACCGCCGCCAAGGCTGTCGAAACGTCAGTCACTTCCATCAACAGTCTTTATCAAGACTACACTAACCTGGACGATCAACTTCCACAAACACGTCACGATTCTCCCAGGTTCAAACCATCTACTTTAGATACAAAGTACTACAATTTCAGTTCCTCTTGCGATCATTTTCTGTCATTTTTGACGACGGGTATGTCAGGGAATAAAAAATGTCGTTCATTTCTGCTGCAAAGGCACATATCTTAATTTGACTTCCACATAGGCAGCACGTATGTCGAACTTGCACTTTAGCTCAACATCTGAATGTTGGCAGCTCAATGGTAAGAGCGTCTCACCGGTTATCAGAAGTTTGCGGGCGTGATCCCCGTGGGGGAAACTGAAATTGCTTTTCAGAAGAATGAGCTTGACGAACGTTCACCTATAATTCGTAATGATAGTTTTACCAAAATATTACTGAGTACAGCTAGGCAATCTGAAATACCTCGTTTCCAGCGTTGATCCTGTACGAAACCAACCCAAATTTGGACCGAGAGTCGTCATCCTTAGCTGTCACTTGAATAATAATCGTACCAATGTTTGCATTCTGTAGTTTTAGAGAAGAGAAAGCACGGATAACAGATGTTTAGTGAGTGGTCGGTTGAAAAAAGATCGAATGGTTACTTGGGCAGTGAAAACTCATAAGTGAACTACGTTATCGAAGGAATCTTTTCTCTCTTCTTCAGCTGTAGGTTTGGCTTGTTCGTTATCCCCCATAAGGCGGACCCTGTACATACTTCTGGGACGACTTGTATGAATCCCAGATTGGTTACCAAGGGGATACGTCCTTACGAGTGAACAACGTTATTCATGCATTGAACGCGATCAGACTTGAATTTCGTCCTTCTGAATCGAGTGTTATCCGAGTGTTATCCACCAGGCAGTTCATAAAAGAAAAGCAGGACAAAATCTGAAAAGTAGCTGGCCCTTTGGGTATGCAGCTTTTACGGATTCTCATTTCAAGCTTATATAAGGAAACTTAAGCAACAGACGTTCTTGATTCACAGACACCTTTTTCCTTCAATAGATTTTCATACAAAGCAAAGATTGTTTTACCAGATGTGTTTATGAATGGAGCCTTGGAGACAACATTACATGCCACGGGCCGACCAATTGTACACGACAATCGCATCGTGTAAATAGGCTCTCAGGGAGGGCCTAAATTCGATTACTGTAGGACATTCACAATTCTCAATCTCCCGAGCTCCTATACCAATTAGAGGATTTTGCTTTATTTTCGGTAAATCTACACGGCTTTTTCCTGGTGTTCATGTAGTCAGTAGTTTTTAGGGTAGAATAGCAAATACTGTTTTTTTCTTTGAAGTTTAAAGGGGCTTGACTGAATCATTTATGTAAGGGCGGGATAGGCCCTTAGGTTCGCAGGCACCCCAAAATCATGAAAATGACGGCCATCGGAAAATAACCGACATCTGACAATAATCGACGAACCAAAAGTTGGGGTTTCGAAAATTGAAAATTTCAACATCCAAGCAACACCGTTAAAAGAGGCGCAACCAGGAATGTCGAAGAGCAGGGGTTGAATGGTAGTATCAAGGCACTGTTGGGGTGATTTTAATAATTTTGTATGCAGTAGATCTGCGTGGCTTTCGAAAACGAGCGCAAAAAGACGTCACTAAAAGGGCACATATAAGATTTCCCACAAAAAAAGGCAGGAATCGCGACCTCCTCAACCCCTCCCTTCTAGTTGCGCCCCAGGTAAACTGAACTAAGGTCATTGAAAAGGTGGAAACTTTACCTCAGACACATCCACAAGAAAAGGTTCATTGATAAAATACGGCGTATTGTCGTTGATATCTTCAAGTATAACATAAATCACGGCAGTAGCCTGTCCAAAGAAGGAAACAGGATAGACAAATATTATTCCGAGCCATTGTACTGTCCCCCTATTTGTAATCGTTGGAAATGAAAGAATTGTGGAGCTTGAATTTTTGGAGCGCTTTTTTCGAAACTGTTTTTTGCTAGGCTTTCGCACTAGTCTCTTGTTTTTCAATTTTTTAAGAATTTCGATTTTATTCTACAAAAATTTATATTAACACCAACCAATATGATCTTATCATATTTGTGAACACTTACTGTTCATTCTCTGATGATCTCGCGCGACGCAGTGAAACGTAAGAAACAATAAAACACTTTTATAAAATGTGGCAGTGCTTGTGTTTTATTTCTGGGTTCTGTTGTTTATGTAAAGTTTACAACATTCACGTCCGTGCTGAATCGAATATATAACCACGAACCGAAAAAAACAACAACAACAGCAAAAAAAAACTTACAAAATGAATATTGCATGCAAACATCCGTATTCTTCAAAAATGGTGAAGATTTCAACGATTTTAGTCGAGAAAATAGCATGAAAAGTTCATGAAAAGCAGTGTGAAGCACTTGATACAGCCACTAGTTGCTGTATCACATTTACAACTGCTGATTAAACTTTAAATTCTTTTGTTTTTTCTTTATGAATCATTAATGAGTTTTATAAGATTCGCTTAAAGCTTCCGCCTGGTACCTCAGTCAATGAAATGACAACCCACTGTCCAGATGGTGCTTAAAAGTTAACTGTTTAGGAAAAGAAAAAGTAAAAGAAAAAGAAAAAGGAAAAGTAAAAGAAAAGAAAAAGAAAAAGAAAAAAGAAAAGAAAAAGGAAAAGAAAAGAAAAGAAAAAGGAAAAGAAAACGAAAAAGAAAAAGGAAAAGAAAAAGAAAAGGTAGAAGACAAAAAGGGAAAATAAGGAAAAAGAAAAAGAAAAAGAAAAAGGAAAAAAGAGAGAAAGAAAAATACAGAAAAAGAGAAGGAAATATGAAAAGAAAAAGTAAAAGAAAAAGAGAAAGAAAAAAAAAAGGAAAAGAAATAAAAAAGAAAAGGGAAATGAAAGGAAAAAAATGAAAAAGGAAAAGAAGAAGAAAAAAAGACAAGAAAAAGAACGTTCCTAGTTCACTTTCGGACTCTCACGCGTTTTCCTTCTCATAAATAAATATCATGATTTTGGTCACCTCTGTTATTATTTCATTGCAATGTATGAGACATACCTTAAAATTGGGTCCGTTTGTGCTATCATAAGCAAAGACTTGGAAACTAATTCTGTTGGGATATTCCTATAAATGCAAAGGGAATATAATTTTTTTTAAAAGTTGTCAAAATTTTATGCTAATTAACCCTTTCCTGTCTGAGAGGTCTCCCCTTGACAAGTAAAATACTCTGGCATCAGCCAGAGTAAAATTTAAAAAATGGGTACGGACCAGAAAGGGTTAAATAAACACATCCAAAACCACCATCTCGGTACATGTTTGCTTGTTTTTCATCCTAAAAATTATTTACTATTGTGAGAAAGTTTATTTCTCAGTTTTGGGCATGTCCTGTTACTATCTAAAAACTTTGTTGATAAACAACAATTGAAAAGTGCTGTGGTGTTGCTGACTGAATGCAATTTAGTTTATGGCAAGAAAAAGCTTTAATCAACAGAAGAACCTATGGATTAGTCCATCCTACCTTTTTTGTAAGGAAAGCATTCACAAAGATTTCTCCAGTTTTGTTGTTGATTGAAAATTTCAACTCTGCCTCTCCTCCCAGAACATAGGTTACCTCATCTCCATCATCGTCTGTGGCAGTAACATTTAAAACTGAAGTGCCTTGATGGTGAAACAAACAGTATGCAAGATCAGTTCTTGCCTATGACAAGTTAAATTGAAAATCCAAAAATAATTAAAATCAAAAACTTAGTGGCGTCAGGGATGCAGCTAAAGGGAAGGTGGTGGTTGGGAATCCTGCCATTTTTCTGGGCTGTCTTGTGTTAGCAAGAGATTTTCCCCTCATTCCCCAAGGCCATGTTGATCTACTGCACTCAAAATTTTCAAAACTGCCCTGACAGTGTTTTGATACTTCTGTCTGACCCCTCCCCTTCAAAATCCCTGGCTGCACCCCTGGGCATGCAATGACTGTTTTCAGAATGAGGTCAGTAGCATGGCCAATGGAGAGCCTGTGACCCCAAATGTCACTGGACTGACAATGTTATTCCCTGAAATATTGCACAAAACATCTTAGAATGCCTCAAATGTGTATGAAACAGCCTAAAATACAAAATTTAACATGTTGGTTTACTCCCCAGGCCAGAATGCCCTGTAAACATGCTTTGCAGTACCAGTAGACTCCCTAAAACCCTGGGTTTGGCCATGCTACTGTGTGGGGTGAAAGTGTCTCAGCTCGTTGTCTCCTTTAGAGAGTAGCCTAGTGTCTTTCATTGACCAATATGTTTTTTTCACTGAATTTTACTGCCAACTCAAGGTTTTCCTGACTGGGGTCAAAAGAGTGTACTGTATGACATCAGGGAATGGGTGACTTACCCTAGGTCACTAAACCCCATGGATAAATAACCTATCCAAGGATAAATGAACCCCTATGGAAACTGACACTCACTATTACCCCAATCAAAACCTCAATCCTATCCCTATGTTCCACCACTGATCTTAACACTAATCCCAACACTAATCCTAACCCTAGCTGAATTAGGTACATAAGAATGAGTACAGCACAGTAGCATAAGCAGCCTCTGACAACTGGATGGGCAAGATCAGAAAAATTTCCTCAAAATGAGTTTTAAGTATAAAGCATGAGCAAAACTGCATAGTGTCAGTGGACCTGCCTAGGGCCCTTTTGTGGGATCCAGACCAAATTCTTGGTTCATCAAGTTCTGCACATCTTTTTCCACATCTTTCCCATTAGTTTTTTTTCTTTCTCCTTCCTTTTGTTATTTTCACCATTTTTTCCTTCAATTTTCCTCACTGTTTTGCTCTGGCTGGGTGGCTTGCCCACCCTGGGAAAGCTCTGGCTATGCTTGTGGTACAGGACCTAGAACAGGCAGTTGTCACTCATTACATAGTTATAATATTACCTATTAGAGATTGTTCTTTCAAGTTGGTAACAATATATTCATTTCTGTCAAACTTTGGTGGCACATTGTCTAGCAAATGAAAAAGTGAATGAATTAACAAATTGATGAATTAAATTTACAAGAAATGAATAGATAAATGGATGAATGAATAAATAAATGAACAGATAAATAACAGATAACAGATAACAAACAGACAAAAAAACAGATAACAGATAAATGGATGAATGAATAAATAAATGAACAAGCAAAGGAACTAGCAAACAATGGACAAATGGACAGACAGGCAAGTGGTTCAAAGGAGGAACAGATGAATGAATGAAAGGATGCAAGAACAATAGAATAAACAAATGAGTGACTGAATGAATGAACAAGTGAATGAGTGAATGAATGAATGAATAAATGAGTAAACAAACAATTGGGTGGGTGAAAAATGAATGAATGGATGGATGAATGAATGAGAAGATGGACAGGGAGAGAAAAACTTGACAGACAGGTTGCATTCTTGGCAACGGCATTGTCACTTGGTTGCCTAAGTGCTGAGTTAAATTTGCAGGGTTGCAGGTTCAGTTCCTTGCCAAGGCCAAAGGCTTGCATTGCATGACTAGCCCTGTTTGGGTTTTAAATGTACAAATCTACACCTCAAAGATTTCTTTTATCAAATTTAAACAATTGATTGAAACCAGCTGAAGCCATGATTGGAAAAGCACTGAAATAAGGGAATGAGAAGAGCAACTGATAGATCTATGTCCATAGATGGATAAATGGCAAGGAAGACAATGAATGGACAAAAAGGTAAAAGGATGGATGGATGGACGGATGGATGGATGGATGGATGGATGGATGGATGGAATGGATGGATGAATGGATTAAAACTTGAATGGATGGACAGATGGACAGATGGATGGATGGATATATAAATGGATGGATATATATATATATATATATATATATGGATGGAGAAACAAGTTCATGGATGGACTAATGTACAGATAGATAAAATAAGTATGAATAAAGACTAAGTAATACTTTATTAAGAAGATAGGTATTTTATAATTACTTTTATAAAATTTAAAAAATCTGAAATATTCTGAAAAGTGAATTATACAAAAGCAGCCAGGTAGGGTCACCTGTGAATACTATGAAATGACATTTTGAAAAGTTGAATGGGCAAACAAATAACACAACTGATAAATGACTGTTCATCTCAAGTACATTCACTCAGAAAAATGTTTTCTGTCCTTGCAACAGGGACCAACTCCATAACCAATTGATGACTGGAAGGATGTTAAAACTATTTAGCTGGCAGGATTCACTTGGAGATGTATGGTTTTGGTGTAATGCATAACATTATGTACTGCCAGTGCTGTACCATGATATCATGATAATGTCAAACACACACATTTTAGCATGACATAAATTGTACAATATACATTTACATGCAAGCTATAGGTAATAGATTGTTCTAGATGTTTAAAAATTACTGAAAACATAGGTAATCTTGTCAAAAATACTAACACCTTGCATAGTTTGTAGAGAAGAGCCATTCACCATTACACTTATAAAAAAATTTAATAAAAGCATAATGATGTGCAAACTATCAGCTTCTGGTGAAAGCCCTCTAATCCTCAAAACGTGAATGTCATTTGCCTGTTTTGGTCTTTTGTTATTGGTTCACGTTCATGTACTTCTGAACACATTTCACATCTTTAAAAGTGTTTGAAGAACTGAAAGTTTACCCTCAGATGTAAGACGTAATTAAAGTAATCGTCATGTAGTCGCTTTCAAATATATTTGTGGTAAGCAGGAAACAAAATGTATTCTTACTTGAATAACTTACCAGTCAAAACAAAAATGGGACAGTTTACAAGACATAACACAAAACGAAATGTCATTCGCAACATTTCAAATTGAGTCAGGTTCTCGAGATTGGTAGCTAAGCTGATTTTTAGGCAAGTAAATATGTTACCAACTGCAAACCGAGTAACCTGCTATATTTTGATTTAAAAAACCTCAAGCGGTCAGAAAAATCATGTTTTAAAATAGCCAGGAGGAATTTACCTGGATACCAAACTTTCGGATGTAAGTTTTAAACAATCGAAATTAAGTATCTACAAAGGTTAATATGCAATCAGGGTTTGATCAAAGGGCAAAAGAAATTTGCTTTTGTTTATCCCCTTGAGCTTTTTATATGTCCAAAGGCTCAATTAATGGTACCAATTTAACCATGATTTTAAGAATCGTCGAACGTTAACTACTGCAAGGGGTATTGTGTTGAAAAATTTACCATGTGATGTACGACTGAACAATCATCAAGAAAAAGAAACATAAACAACAGTTTCGGAAACAGTATTCATTTTTATTTAGCCAGTTCGCAAACAAATATATCATTCATAATTTATATATCAAAAATTTAAATTATCACCTGTTAATACAATTCTATTCCGCCATTGTTCAGAGGGGATAAAAACAGCATAGTTTTGGACATTTATGTCGTATGGCGGATTTTTTTTCTGTGACATTAACCCCCCCAGCATTTAAGGAGAAAGGAGTAATACTGTTGTGGAATTTTTCTTTGTTACGGGGGATAAGTTATATCATCAAATACGGAACGGAACAAGACACGTGAGGGTACAATGGAGGCAGTTCCTAGCGATGTCTTTCCTTACGTTTATACATTTTTACTACAAAATAAGTTTGTAAAGACCGCGAAATGTTTTAAGAAGGAATTTGGATCGGTAAGGAATTTGGATCTCCGCTTGTGTAGCCAGCATCAAGCGCGTTTGAGCCGCAATCTCAGCATTTTCACCTACTGTTAACATGTGCTGTTTTGCCTGGACGTGGAGGTGAAGAGCAATTTTCCCACGTGTCTCGGATAGCTTTTGACACTTTCAGCTTTTTTATGGCTGAATCTGTCTTGGATTATTTTACTCTGGCTAAAACTAAACGGTTTTTATCATCAAAGCGAGATCTCTGGGCAGGAAAAAGTTGTAGGGGAATGAGAAAATGAGGATCTGAAACTACCTATTTCTTGATGTTATTAATAGAGTTTGATGGGGTGTCTTGTTGTAGGATGTTTAGGTTGTATGAACATAGCTTTCCTGGGATCGTTTTTACTACACCAAACTTAAATGCTTACTACATCAGTCTTGGAGTAGCCAACCATATAATGTCTAGGTATGGTGGTACACCATTTGACATCATTGTCAAGTATTACCATTTTCATTTCAGGAACTCCCACAACCAACCATCAACCATTCAATTGTTGAATGGTACCAAGTATTTCAAAAGTAAGTTACCCATAGTCACTTGCATAATAGTTTACTAGAGATGTAATCAAAGTACTGTATTGTGTGTTTAAACTCAAGGCTTAATAATAAGACTTGTTCAAAGAGGTAATGAAGCTGCTGTTCTAAGTTTAGTCCTAGTATTTGAGTATTATGACAAGAAAGTTTACTAGCTTCCTCTGGTTACCTTGGTCTGTAGAAATTCAAATTGTTTACAAGGTTATTAATGACCAACTTCTTTACTACTATATTTCATGGGTCGTTGATCTAAGAATGGACATTGTGTAATGCCAGAATGCATTCACTGGTCTGTGTTAGTTTCTACCCATGTATATGTATAGTAAAATTCACTTAGTGAAAGTCATTGTTCACAATACACTGGCATCAGGACATTTTAATTTCTATTGTTATTCATTCAGTTGTTAAAGGGTCAGTTTTTGTGTCTTAAAGATGTGTATACCTCTTTATGCATCTTGTGTTTTGTAAGCACATTATTCAAAACCAACACTTCTCTAAGATGTAAAAATGTATGGTAGAAGGACATTTTGGGTAAGTGAAAAAGACTTTTTTTCATGTCAAAGGCATTTGAATGGCCACATATATGCAAAGATACCATTCAAGATTGTTGACAAGCCATCAACAGAGGTCATTCACCCACTAGGAGGTTACTCTGATAAATGTATAGCAAGTCAGTACATAATCTTTCTCAAGGACAGGAATGGTGGGCTGCTACTCTGAAATTACTTTGGGGAAATACTAAAAACCTATTGCTAATCAGTGGTTTGACATAACCCAATCTGTATCACCAGATGAGAAGTTTGTGAGATACAAACTTGGTATAAAGTTATCTGCTTTGAATTTAGTCCATCAATTTTTATTGAGATTGGAAAATCAGATGATAAATTTGTATTGTTCTTTGTCCTTGCTTTGTTTTTCCTTTGTTCTCTCACAAGTTCTTTCGTTTTTAGGTGTCCAGTATGTCCAGATGCTGGGCATTAAAGGGTTAAATCTTAAATCTGTCTTAGTAAAACAGGAAAGATTTTCCTGAGTAGAATTTAAAACAGAAAGTTAATGAAAAGCCAAAATTTACCAAGGTTATGTTTCAGGTCCAACTAAGGTTGGAAAGTGCAAACATAAATACTTCTGTTAGAGATTGCCCAAAATTCATGGGGGTGATCTCTTTGCTTTATCTATTCAATGGTTAGAACATTACAATGGATATGTTATTGATATACTGCTGTGGTTTTGAACTATGGTAAATAATAGCATGACATTAGAGCTTATGTGTCCTTCAGATTCTCTAAAAATGGTCCCCACCTAGTCCCAGTCTCCTTTGGGGGGTGGTCTTCACCCAGTACCTATCCCCTTGGGATTTATGCCACTGGCTGCACTCTTGCAACAAGTGCATTTTGCAACAATCCTGTAAGATTTTTGGCTGTGTACAATATACAGGTAACTTGAGTTATTGTATGCCCATCTGAAGTGTCTTTTCAGCTTCTTGGGGACTGTACTGCTCTGCATGAAGAATGCTTTTCTAAGCAGATGAACTTCAAAATGTTATATGAATCTTTCCTTGTGGGTTTTATTTTGCAGTTTTAAAGAAAATGAAGAAAGTCAAAGAAAGAGCACACAATTAGCAAGTGCTGCTGGTAGCTCATCATCCAGCTCAGAAGAAAGCTCAGATGATAGTTCAGATGAAAGAGAGAAGCAGAAAAAAAGTAAGTTTTCTACAGTAGTTGGCCCAATTAAGTGAAAACAGCATCTTCCAAAGCAGCCACCAATGATCACTCAAACTGTTTTATCCGCTGTAGTAGTTTCTACCCCTTTTTTCCACTAGTACCCTTTTATAAAATGTTTCTAACGTGTATTCCCACATACTTTGAAGGCTGTGTATCTATGGCCTTGGGCAAAAACTGGGCGATAGAGGAAGCAAAATTGCGAAATCGTTTGAGATTTTCGATGTTTCCTCAAACGTTTCTCCGTTTACCCACCCGTGGAAACGTTGCCAAGGCAAAATTTCCCGGTAGAAGTCACTTCAAAGAAACCGGGGAGTTAGGAAACATGAAACGTATAATCTCAAGCTACAGTAAGTCAGTTTTTTTCACAAAGAATTATCATATATAAGAAAACTAAACAAAAATTCGATTCAGTTGAAAGATTGTTGTCACTTCACTTGAAACTGCGCCGCCTTTGAGTCAAATTGAAGACGTGGATAAATGTGCTGCATTTTCATTACCGTATTTATTCCAGTAGGTGCCCAGGGCGTTTATTAAAAAATTGAGTTCTAAAGGGAGGCGTTTATTAGAGAGGGGCGTGTTAAATTTTTCAAAATTTAATATTTCAACCTTAAAAATAGAAAATATTCACACGACTTCACATAGATGTTTACACAATGTCAATGTCACCGTTATCATCGCGAGTAGTAAAAGATAGAAGGTTCGTCAACTGCGCCCTCAACATCAGAGTGAACGATTAAAAACAAAAAAATTTTTCACGCAATTCAACAATGAAATTTTCGCATAATTTTTATGTCATTGTCATCAGACTCAAGGATAAAAAGTTAGTCATCTGCGTCCTCAACATCGGAATCAGCGATGTCCTTGAAAGGATCGGGCCTAATGCATTCCTGCAGGACTGAAAGTTGATACTGGAGTTGTCTCGCTACAGTTTCACACGGCTGTTCTTCCTTGAAACAGTATATGAAATGATCTTCAGATCCGTCGACTGGAAGGTTAAACACACAGGTTTTGAAGGATTTTACACTTTCACAAAGGGGCCCGTTTGGTTCACTGGGGACACGTTTCTTGGAAGTGGGGGGAGGGGGGGGGGGCGTGGATTGGAATAAATACGGTATGTTCTCAAAATTGCAGCAGCACCATTTGCTATTCCCTTTTGTGTTCTCGCGACCGATTTCATTCTCCCATGTTTGCGCTCTTCTTTCTACAATTCAGTGAAAACATTGAAAATATACTCCCTTTCTTACATTTAAAGTCTAGGAGACTGCAACGGACAGATATTTCTGATGTCTTACAGATTTGAAAATTCCACAGCCAACCACGTCTGAAGTTAAACCATTGAAAAATAATAGGGAAAAGAAGAGAAGGGTTGAAGATAAGTCCAGCGAGTCTGGCTCGACGGAGTCTGAGAGCGAGTCAATGGAGGTCGATGAGGAGTCTGGAAGTGAGGGTAGCGAAAGTAGTTCGGATGAAGATAAGGGTAACAAAAAGAAAAAGAAGAGTAAACCAGCTGTAAAGAAGACGGAATTAACAAAAGAGGATTCAAACAGTGACGGTGAGTCCGAAGAGAGTAGCTCAGAAGAAGAAGAAGAAGAAGAAGAGAAAAGCATTAAAACGAAAGTGAAGAGCGGGAAGAAACATGAAACTGCTAAGGAAGAATCGGGCAGCAGCAGTGACTCGGACGAAAATAGCTCAGACGATAAGCAAAAAAACATTAAAAAGAAAGTTGGGGTAGAAAAGAGGAAAGACATTGCGACTAAAGGATCGAACAGGTCGGGTGAAGAAAACAGAAAAATTAAGAAAAAAGGAGAAACTAAAAAGACGAAAAATACTCAAAGACAATCGAGCAGCAGTACTGACTCCGACGAAGGAAGTTCAGAAGAAAACGACGGTGAAGACAGTAGAAAGAAAGGAAAGAAGAAAACCAGGAAAACTGAGAAGGAATCGAGTAGTAGTAGTGAGTCAGATGAAGAGGAAAGTCCTAAAAAGACAGAACAGGATGAAAAAGCTACCGAAAAGAAAGGGGAAAAAAATCCTGTAGAGGAAGAATCGAGTGACAGTAGTGAGTCGGAGGAAAGTAGTTCCGACGAGAAAGAAAAAGTTACGAAAAACAAGAAAGGAACGCAAACTTTAGGGAAAGTTCAAAAGAGTACAGATAAGAAAGAAGAATCCAACGACAGTAGCGAGTCGGAGGAAGATGAGAGCAGTTCGGAAGAAGAAACGGATAAAAAACAACGCAAAACTAAGAAAGGAAACGAAATAGGAGGAAGAAAGCAAAGCAAAAAAGACTCTTCTTCCTCGGATGAGGAAAGCTCTTCTGATGGGGAAGAAAAACCTAGCAAAAAACAAACGAAAACAAAGACTAATACGAAAGCATCTGAAAGTGAAAGCGATTCAGAAAGCGATGAAGAACCTACAAAGGACGAGAAAAAGAAGACGACGAACTCCTTGGTAAAAAACGTTGCGCAGAGCGAAGAAAGTACTGAATCTGATACGAGCGACGATTCGGACGAGGAAGCCGTGAAGCAAGACAGTATATCCGATTCTGTAAGCAGCAGCAGTGATTCTGAAGAGGAAAACGAAGTAAATAATAAACCAGGTAAAGGTATTGTAGTTGCTGAACAAGGACTAAAAAGAAAGAGAAAGTCTTCAAGTGAAGTGTGCAGTTCTGAGGAAAAGAGAACAACGAAAGCTTCAAAGAATTCAGAAGGGAAAAAGGTTAAAAAATCCAAAAGGACGAATTCGACCAAAAATTCAAAACGAATGGTCAATGGATCGAAGAAAGAAAGTGAGTCCCAGTCATCTTCGGAAAGTGACAGTGAGTCTGGCTCTGACGAAGGAAAAAAACAGCAAAATACTTCAGGAAAGAAAAGGTTAGCTTTGTATGTGTAACTATGTAGCGATAGGGGGGCCAGGCGTAATGTGATCAGTTTTCAAAAGAGTGTTTTAACCTAAATATCTCAGTACTTCTGACATCCTAACGGATACTTTTATGTCTTACTTTCAAACTGTTGTTCCTTCAGTAAGCTAAAAAAAATATGTTCAAAATACAAACCAAAATGTTTGAATAAGGCCAGAGAAGATTCCAAAACTACAGAAACCTGCACTTCTTGTTTCCCAATGAAACTATTAGTCTACATCAGCTTTGTTTTTTTCACTCTAGTGGTAACATTTTGTCCGAAAATGGTGAAGTATCGGTAGGTATCACTTGTTATAACAGTAGTGATTGGATCTATTACTTAATATTTTATTCACCTCACATAACCACACATAACCGACCCAGCAGTTTGCCTACCTCCCTGCCTTCCAGTCCACTTTCCCATCTACCTGCCCAACTTCTTTCCCATCTTTCTGTGAGACCGAAATTTTGCTCACCAGTTGCTTACCCGGGACCTAAATAGAAATGGAAATACAGACCACTTAGAACTCCACAGTTGAACAAATGTTTCTCTATATTTACGGTCTCTTTGAGCTGAGGACAGAACTGGAAATATGAAGGAACTTGATTTTTAAGCTACGATTTTTTTAAGCTAAGATTTTTAAGTTCCTGTAATTGAAAATTATGTGATACAATTGTAACCTCTACTTTCGGCCTAAATATACCAGGCCACCTGCCTACCTATGTACTCAGTTGTCATTCCATCAGTCCAAATCAAATCAAGAGACTATCAAAGAGGGTGACATGTTACAGTTACATTATACTGATAAACTAGTGGCCCGCTAATCCGAAGTTAAACTTTGAATCAAGTGTACAAATTAAACCTAACTTCGAAGAGAACTACCTTGGTATTAAATACTGGGTTTAAATTATATGAAAACTTGGATACAGTGAAGCTGAATGAGTTCCAGTCGAACTGTTAACTGCTGCATTTTGTTCGAATTTTGAGCACTAAAATATAATTACCTTGGAACTTTTTATCTGAAATAATGTGGGCAAATCTGATTTGGTACAACCATCCGACTGTAATATTTATTTCCATCTCTATTTTGTAGTTTAACAACGATAGTTTACGAGGTCAAAGTAAGTTCTGTTTCCCTTGTCACATATAGTAAATTGCCAAACATTTGCTTACCAAAATGTGTTGCACAATTGCTCACCATAAATCAAATAATTATTGATTAAAAAATTAATTTCGCATGCTGTAGTAATTTAACAAATTTATTTTCCGCATGAAATAAATTTTCAGTTATAGACTTTCAGTTTCACAAATGAAAAATGCATTTCATAGGGTTTTTCAGGTTTCACTTTGTGAAATCCTGAACTTTCTCATTTCATGCTTTCATGAAAGGGTGGAGGAAATTGCTCAACTGTGATTATCTAATGAGGAGAGAATTTGTTCGAATTTTTTTTTCCAAAAGCATATTACTTTTGATTTTTGAGGACAAGAGACCCGTTGATAAGATCCTGGCAATGAGTAAAGGGTAAACGAGTTTACAGTCTGATCATTCTTAATACCCGTCGCCTACTAACTGATAAAGTTGTTTTCCATCTTTAGAAACCTCTACGCCTAACACCATACCGCGCACTAAAAAGGCCAGAAAAGAAAAAGTACGACAATTCTACATAGTTTTAGAGATTTCTGAGCAGTAATAACTGATTGTGCAAGTTTCAAAATGCATTATTTTTGCACCTATAGCCTCGATATTTTTGAATTCCATTCAACAATACAGTGACTCAGAAAAGAGTCCGACTAGATGGAATTCCAAGGAATGAAATTGAGGCTGTTCGTGCGTGTATAGTGATGCAGTGTGATGTTTGTGCAGTTGTCATGTAGCCTGTAGGTAACAGCTTGTTTGTGTGGAAACGAAATGCGCTCGAGTGAGTTTTTATCCGGAGTGCGAAGGACGAGTGTTTTTGAAGACTTTCATTGAATCAGGGCAAACATCTTTTTCTGAAGTATTGCGGTAAATCATTACAAATTGGACAAACATTTCTAAACAGGTCGTTGAACGGCCAGGGGAAAATATTAAGCATTGTCGCCGAATGTTAGCAAAAATGACGGCGATGATGACTACAAGATCAAAAATAATTGTCGTGGCCCGGTTGTTCAAAAGGCGATGAGCTTAATCTAGGATAAGCGAAAATTTGGTGGACAATATTCCGATCATACTGCTAAGAAAAGTTGGAATTTTAATTCACAGATTTCAGGTGTATACAACAAGGTTTTGGGCTATGAGAACGGAACTAGATTTTTTAGTCAAAATAAACGAAACCAAAACAACAGATTAACTGGTAATCATTGATTTGCTCTAATCGTGCTTTGAAAAACCAGTCCATGATAGCAATCATGATAACAGCAACAGAATGTTTGATCAGTAGGAGAAATTATTCCATTATTTTCAGTGGTAAACAGTATTTTTATTTCTCGTGCAACGTGTTGGAACTCCGGAAACCGACGATTTAAATTACCCTGAAGACTTGAACAGCATTCCTGTCATGTTTGACATCTTTTTAGAAACCCGTACCAACTCCTTTCCGACGCGTTGTTTCTGAAACTGTGAACGTCGACGGGAGGTTGAAAGATAACAGTTTTGAAGCTAAGGTAGGAAACGAATGTAAGTTTAACCAGCAACAGTCGAAAGACTATAACAGTCTTGTAGAGCTGTCGGTTTGTTTTTTGTAGAAGGGTGCAAGAGGCAGTTGGGGAGAAAAAGCCAATCATGATTTAAAGTTTGTAAAAGGTATTTTGATGAGATATTTTGAGGCCGTGCGTGCACTCTTACGACATGACTGTGGCTTCAGGTGCTTATAGTTTGATGTATAGTGCAGTGCTGTGTAGAGTAATGTGTAGTGTAGTTTGGTATTGGGTCAGTGTCTTACGCTTGGTGTGGTATGGTAATAATGTAGTGACGTGAGATGTGGTATAATGCAGTGAGGTGTAGTATAGTGGTGTGGTGTTCATTGTAGTGTAGTGTGCTATGGTAATAATGTAGTGACGTGAGATGTGGTATAATGCAGTGAGGTGTAGTATAATGTGGTGTTCATTGTAGTGTAGTGTATAGTGAAGTGTAATGTACTATATTGTGTACTATATTGTGTTGAATATAGCGTGGTGAATAATATATATAGTGCAGTGTATGGTATTCTGTACGATGTAGTGTAGTGTGTAGTGTAACACATAGTGTAGTGTGTAGTGCATAGTGTAGTGTGGTATAGTATGGACGGTATGGTGCAATCTGTAATGTAGTGTGGTGTAAATATAGTGTATAGTGTGGTGTATAGTGTATTCTATTGTGTTGTTTGTAGGGCATAGTGTATTTTACAGTGTAGTGTGGAATGGTATGGTGCAATGTATAGCGTACTCTCCTATAGTGTAGTGTGAACATTGTGTAATAATGTGTGGGGCGTGTTGTGTCGTGTTTATTGGGACATGTGATGAGGTTGCCCGTTATAGCACAACAAATGTATGTGTTAAACATAGCGATGCGGTGTGCACGGACAAAGATAATTTTCCCATTTGCAGTTCGATCCTGATTTCATTCAATTCTTTAGGAAAATCATTTCGTCACGAAAAAACCAAGAAGAAACGTGGTAGCTATCGCGGAGGGCAGATTGATACGACCGTGAATTCCATTAAGTTCGATAGTGACTAGAATCAGTGTGCGAGAAGATCACGCCGAAAGGCGTTGTTAAAGAACGAGGATGAAATACTTCATTTTCATCGAAAAAACACTTTATAAAAGTAAATACTGATATGTATATTTTCTGCAACAGGGTCTTTATTTTAGCTGTGGTTATATCGTAGTGTAATATTTGAAAAAAAGAAAAATCATAATTGTGTTGCAAATTAATAAATGTTTTTTTTGAAATGAAACTGGAAATTCTCAATTTATGAGGACTTATGTACCAGGAAAAGTTGAGTATTCAGGGATGGATGTTTCTTTCCAAATGATGTTCCACATTATGGGGTAAACGCTAAAGAATACGGGTAAAGAGGCTTGAAATTTACCCTGAACTTAATACATTTTGATGGGGGAAAGTAGGCACAAATGACTTTGAAATAGCTTATTTGAATCAGGAGAAAGACTTCCATGAACTTTTTAGTCAAGAAAGAACACAGAAAGAAGTGCCAAAAAACCCAGGGAATGAAGTTCCTTACGTTGGTAGAGGATCAGTCTTTCTCCTAGAGCCTTCATTCCTTATGGTCAACGCCACCTGGGATAAATCATAGGTTAAGCCCATAGTACATGACCGGAAACACTTTGATTGGCCAGTTATAATCGAATTAATTGCCCTCATTCTACTTGCAGTACAATATGCACTTGAACGAAATTTAACGAGAACATCAGTGGTAGCCTTTGACATTTAAACCAGCAGCGCGCAAGCTCTAATCCCAGCCGAAGGTTATATCTTACTGGTACACATTTTTTTTTTTGACAAAACGCCTTCCCGACTGACGACGAGCTCTGCTAATTTGCTTTGACTAATGCCAGACGATTTTAGTCGTCAAGGGGAGAACTCCGGTCGCGAAAGGTTAACTTCGATTCATTGACATTTCATACTTTGTCAACTTCTAATTCCTGTTACGTATCCCTTGTGTAACAATTATTCGCCGAAGGCTAATGGAGCCTGAGATAATTCTTAAGAAAGTAGTGAAAAAATTGTTTTAAAAATTCCTCGGTAACATTTAGGGGCAGCCCACTATTTTGCGTAAACGCCTTCACTGTTTCATTCACCTGTACGTGATCATCAAGATATGTGACGTCATTTTTCACCAATCGCCATGCAGGATTTTCGATCATCACCTGTGTAGTTATACTAACATTATGCACGCGTCTTATCTGAACCAACTCCAGTTGATGAAATTAGTTGTTTAAACATTACATCTATAAAAAAGGTCACCCCATCTCTCTTGTCAATCCTTTTACTTCGAGACGCAAGGCCCATCGGCGGAAGATCTATTCCAGTTTTGATTAACCCATTAAGGAGGCAAGGTTGCGCTGCGGTGTTTTACTCTGGCTAACGCCAGACAATTTTACTCGCCGCAGGGATAAGCCTTAGGCGTTAAAGGGTTCATCACCACCCGCAAGCAATGCACCAGACGCGGTGTAGATTAGAAGGCGGGAGCAGGTGCAGTGACCCTATGTGCCCATATAGTACTCCTCTGCTTCCTGTGGCAATATATGCAAGAGCGAAACCATTTTTAGACATTCGGCTAATGGCTCTGTCATTAGGCGTTCCTTGGTTTGTTCCACTTTCCTACGACCTTCAGAAGGTTTTTAATTTATCTACTACCAATAAACAATGGCAACGCCCATGAGTGAAAGTTTGAAGAGTAAAGTGAGTACTTTAATGTGATAAATTTTTGACTAAATTCGTTGAGTAGTTCTAGAGATTAATTGATTTTTGTTAAAAGACATCAGATATTGAAGTTCCTTATTCTCCTGATTTAGAAACAATTCCGAAGTGAAAATTTGTCAATTTGTAGAATAAAGTGGGAACTTTAATGTGATAAATTTTTGGCTAAATACGTTGAGTAGTTCTAGTAATTAACTTGATTTTTGTTAAAAGATATCAGGTTTTACAATGCCTTATTCTCCGGGTTTCGAAAGAATTTGGATATAAAAATTTATCAGTTTGTAAAGTAGAGTGGGTATTTTAATCTGAAAAATTTTTGACTAAATTAGTTGAGTAGTTCTAGAGATTATCTTGATTTTTGTTAGTAGACATCAGATATTGAAGTTGCTTATTCTCCTGATTTCCAAAGAATTTCGAAATGAAAATTTATCAGTTTGTAGTGCAAAGTGAGTACTTCAATCTGATAAATTTTTGTAAATGTTGCAACTCGTTATTCTCCAGATTTGAAAAGAATTTTGAAGTGAAAATTCATCAGTTTGTAGAGTAGAGTAAGTATTTTAATCTGGTCAATTTTTGACTAAATTCGTTGAGTAGTTTTAGAAATTAACTTGATTTTTCTGATCATTTTACAAACACAAAGTAGCTTACAAAGTTTCTAGTAGGTTGGTATTTTGTCGGTTTTCCCATATGCATCTTTTTTTGCGAAATTTGTCCAAAAAAGAAACCCATTTAAAAAAGAAATTGATCCTCATTCTGTGGGAGGTCTCCCTTATGCAGCGAAAACTTTCCAGTTTGGAGTGTTTTTAGATATGAGGTGTGGTTCTCATATGCCAGCAAGCTTTACTGCCAACATGTCGCTTAAGTTCAACTCCAGCAAAATTCAACAGCATGCTAGCAATGTTTATCACACTTCCTTCTCCGCAATTGTTAAGCTGGTTCAGAAGTATTTGCAAACTAATAAATTACCATTCATTATTCGGTCTATACAGCATAGGAAATTTGACGCTACCACCCAACATGGCGAGTTTTACGTCATTACCAAAGGCCTTCCAGCAATTCAGAGATTCCCCAATTAAACAACTTGCACATGCCCCCCCCTTGATTGCGTAAGTTTTCCAAAGGTCGCCCATGCGCTTAATCGGATGTTTTTAGTTTCAGTCCATAGTTCAACATTCAAGATCGCAACGATGTCGTTCGCTGGTTTTTCATGTCTTGTTGGTACATTATATCTGTTTTACTTATCGCTAAAGATTCTCCGCTATGTCCTGAATTTCCTAAAAGCTGTGACAGTTGGAGGAAGTATAGACCTGAAGCAGTTTGGTGCTTGGGCAGGTAAGGTTTTGACTGTTTGTCTGTAAACTTTCGGCACGTAACAATTCACACATTGCGTGATGTCTTTACTAGTTCATAAACACCTTGCCTTGGTAATTACAAGGAACTTTGCCGTGGTTTAGTGCAGTATAGGAATACACACACAAAAATGCATACTCTGGCACTGTACCAAACCTGATATCACGAGTGATCAAATTGTAGCGACTCCAGATGACAGCATGATGGCAACAGTATACATCAGCGTTGATATACGAGCAATGGATGGTAACATCGCCTGACAGCAGCACTAATGCACAGCTGCGTTCAAATATGTTATGGACTGAAAGATCAACATATCAAACAAACTGATACAGTGATGAGAAACCAGCAAACCGTTACAGTCTATTGGTTTCTCAGTCATATGAATACAATATGAGTGCTACCACTTGAGGACACTTGAAACACAATTAAGTTGGTTTTCTTTTTTGAGGGCTTTTTCCTCCAAAGAAACTTATCTAAACAAAAGAACTTCAGAAAAGCTGGTGGGAACTGCATGTGTTTACAATACCTAAAATAGCTGGGATTATATATACAATCCCTGACAAAAATTAATCCAAGAAGGAATACAAACTGAAAACTGATTTTCTAACTTCTCAAAGGAAAAACAAATCATGTCCCTTAACATTTCCCAAGGAAACCTCCTTCAATTGTTTTTAAGATGGATAAATACCTCAAATATTTTAAAATAAGATCCAAAGTTGGCTACTGCTGTTTTACTTTCACTATCAGGATGAGGATTCATATTTTCCAATTTGTGTGCACATGACTAAACATTTTCCCCCCACATACCCCTGAAGTAAAACTTGAAACCTTTTGACAGATTTCTCCTTCATGAAATATTAATTCTTTTACAATAGGGTTAATCTAATCTTCCTCAGAGGGGTGATGTAGCACCACAGCCCTCTGCTCATGCAGTGCATTCCCTGCCATTGTGTTCATACTAATTTGAAATCACTGTAGATAATCTCAAAAAGAGCACTACCCCTGCAATGCAGTTGTCTTAAATCTTGCTCGACAAAAAGTAGCTCATGATCACCAGATCTAGATTGCTGTAGATTACCAGTATCATAGGTTTACCAATGTACTATATCAATCCTAGGAACATGAACATTTTCTACAAGTGTCTAAGTGTATAGCATAAAGTCAGTTTGTCCAGCTGATTACTGGCAGTTTTGAAGAAAAGATGTCTGTATTTGCTATGAAAGTAGTAAAAGCTACTCATAGCAACAAAATTACTTTCAGAATTTTGTTTTTGTTGAGACATTTGTTTTTATTTTTTGTTTCTTCAGTTGTCACTGGCTGTACTGATGGTATTGGAAAGTCATATGCTAAGCAGGTCTGTGGAATATGAACTTTGATCAATCCTTTAATGCCTATGGCTCATCCCTGTGATGACTAAAATCATGTAGCATTAGCAAGTGATAAATACAAAAGTGCACCCTTGCCCCTCAGTAGGTTAATGTGAAATGTTTCATAAATATACAGGACTGACCATATTCTCGTGGTGGAGTTGCTTGGTACTAATTGATACAGGATCAGGAAGGGAGCACATGATCTCTAAAGTTCAGGGAGGATATTTGGCAGTTTGTCAATTCTGATCATGATATTATGCCAGGAAAAATATCACAGAAATGGCCTCAAGCAGACACAAAATTTTTCATAGAGCTTCTGTAGTGGCCAACTCCCCTTATACATCTGCTGAATACAACTACCAAAATGACTTTCAAAATCTTGTTTGTAATATTAATTGGAGCAAATGTCTTTCCATTTACTTTGGAAATTCTATGTTTGCATGAAATGAAAAAACAGAGTATTCTGGTAGCTGTATTCAGCTGATGTAATAAGGGGAACCAGCTGTTCAAAATCACTTGGATGTCATAGGTAGACCCCAAACTTCCTTGTAAAAATATATAACTGTGAACAACTAGATGCCAGAATTAATATCCTTGGCCATTCAAGTTATCCCTTTTAAGAAATCTGCAAAGATTTATTTTTTTGACACTGTTAAAATATTAAGAGTAATCAGACTAAAATGCTGTCAAAGAAGATATAAAAGTAAGTATTTACCTGTGTGGTTACATTTTTGAGTCTTTTATTTTTTTAATGATAAAATAACTGTGCTGGCACAAAAAAGTTATTTTGTCCAGGAACCATTACCAGCTGACAATTTACAGAAATACCAAATAAAACAAACTCCAAATATTAGCATCTTGTAAGCCCAAGATTTAAGGATACTGGGAGCCACTAGGAGGCTGATACCCCTTCCACTGTCCTTAGTTGAGTGGTGTTTCAGTTGTAATAATTATTCCACTGTTCTTAGTTGGGTAGTTTGCAAGTTGTAATAATCATAATTATAGTAATCCAAGTAATAGTAATAATAGCGATAGTAATGACAGTGATAATAAAAATGATAAATTATTGTTTTTAGTTGGCAGAGAAAGGCCTAAATATTGTGCTGATAAGCCGTAGTAAGGAAAAGCTTGAAGCTGTTTCATCTGAAATTGGTAAGGTTGACACATAACGGAAAAACTACTGTCTTTTTGTTGTCATTACAAACCACACCTGAACACACAAACCAGTTGGAGAGTAAAATCAAGGCGGCAGCCGAATTCTTTTTACCAACTTTAAGGCGTGTGGAAATCAGATCCGACACGACTTTTGAGTGTATGACGTAGTATCTTAAAAAAATTCGTACGCAAGAAGAAAATCGAGTTAACGCCCCGTACTCGCGTGTACGGTTTTCGTTTGACAGCACATAATTTTCTTTTCATTTTGGCCTCCCGTCCTCACGTAAATGGCGTTTTCGGTCGCCAAAATCGGAGACTTTCGAAAACGCTGTCGAAAGTGGAGCGTTTCGAAAACACCAGCTTATTGTTTTCGCGTGGACAACGAAAACGGAGAGTTTCGAAAACGATAACATCACAGCTTCGGTGGAGCTAGCCTCCTACGCGTGCTCAACAGACAGGCAGTATCGATTTCGATTTATTTTATTTACTTCGTTTTCCTCTTAATATTTATGTGAATAAGTAGCTGTTAGTCATGGTAGGCTTTTTTGTGTTTTGTTTCTTTCTGTATATGTGCTGCATTATTTTATGTAACTATACTTTAATTATATAAGATTTGACCAAACGTAAGAAATTATCAATAATTATTAACTTAATCTTGCCTTGGGCGATTGAGAAGGCGTGTCTTCTGTTTTAGGGGACCTGCCCTCCGGATTGTCAATGATCTGGCTTCCTGACACTTTTAGCTTCTTAGTTATTTCAGGCAGCCAGTACCTTCTAATACTCAATTAAATTTTCTTATTTTTTCCTATTAAACATGTAAAATTTACAGATTTTAAAGGTAAAATATATTGTTGTTGTTGTTGTCGAATCGTTGCTGCTTTTGCGTGTGGATGGGATGACAAGTGAAAACAATTTCAAAAACGATCGTGTAGGTGGAAAACTTTTGATTCATGTGGACGAGGTCTTAATGTTGTCCCGGCTTCAAACTACGTCTTGGCAATGATTTTATTCGCGTCCTCCGATCATTTCCTTCATGATTTTTCACTTTTATTCCTTGTTCTTTTTTGGTTTGTTTGCTTCTTTGCTTTGTTTTGTTGCTGTAGCTTGCTGTTTTACAACAACCATATGCAGGGAAGGTTTATCAAACTTTTATCGCAATTTTATCGCAAATGGCACCTTTGAGACGATATACGTGCATCAAGCTGAAGTACTTATTAGATCGAACAGGTGGAAGAGTGTTTCAAAACCTCGCCTCGTGTAGGATTTATTGCATCTTTTAGTTTCACATGTAAAAACTACCTAGTTATCAAAATATAACGTACGTATATTTCAGAAAAAAAGCACCAAGTTCAAACCAAGATCATCCAAGTTGACTTCTCTGGAGGCCATGAAATTTATGATAACATTGCCGAGGAACTGGAGGGCTTAGAAATTGGTGTTTTAGGTTGGTATGCATTGTATAATGACTTTCTGTACTTAAGGTTACTTGGTGACAAAATTAACAAAATTCCGTTTGTCATGTGGCGAAGACTTTAACAAGGCGTGAATAATATTCCTGTATATTCCTGTATATATAGCTTTTTGCGTCTTATGTAATATCCGAGCAGTATATGAGCAATATGCTAGCTTTTTGCGTCACATGTAATGCGTTTGTTATTACTGCTTCATCAATGGGGCTTATGTCATTCTTTGTAGTGAACAACGTTGGATGTTCATTACCTTATCCTCAATATTTTGGAGAAACACCTCTCGAGGTAAGATATCTACAGTTAAAATGCATTAAGTAGATTAAAACCCCGTTTACACTGTACGTAACATTTTGGGCATTGCACGGCTGATTTGCCGTGCCGAGACCTACATATACAGAGGTACTCAGCGCGGCTAAATTTTCAGGCTCGGGTACCTAATTTTAAGAAGTCCGCGCCATTTACACTGTGAAAATTACCCGTCCCGTGCCAAAAAATAGCGGGACCCGTGCCAAAATTTTAACCGTGCCGTGCCCAAATGTTAACGGTGTAAACGAGGTTTAATACTTACTCATTTTTTACAGGCCACATAAAAGTGGGCAGAGGAGGGGAAAATGTGGCCAACGTATCCCTCCAACGTTTTTAAAGAGATGAAAATTGTCGTTTTTACTTTGGAAATTGTCCTTTGCCAAACCTGTCACTGGCAACAACAGCATATAGGCAAATGGTGTATATGTGAAGGTTACTTTTCTGTAGACAAAAAAATTGCCACAGAAACCCAAACTCCTTCCACTTAAGCTTGTTTCGTACGTTCTGTTGACGTCAACGCTGCCAGACGTCATATGCATGCATACGTGGGCAGCATTCGTTGCTTAGAAAAGCGCGGAAAACTGTCTTGTGCTCTATCTATATCTTAAAAATCTTAATTAACATCTTCGAGGAAAAAAATTACTCGCCCTCTGGTACAAACTCTGCTTCTAAGTCTGACTTACTGGAAACGCACGAAATTTACCAATTCTTGTCTTCAAAATAAGCTCCAGTTTTCCCTGCAAAACTTGCCAGTCTTAAAAAAAAAAAATAGAAGTCGGCATACCATGGCAGTCAACATACTTCATTTTGGATGGAGAGAGGCGAACATCGGCAGCATCACATACCAATGACTGTCTACAACACATCACAAATATTGGTATTTTATTTTTCAAAATTTAAAGAATGCTACGAAAGTAAACTAGGGTTTTCCTTTTGCATGTGTTCGATGAATTAAAAATCCGCCTTTTACCTTGTTGGACTCACTAAACATACCAGGATATTAGCCCTTCAAATAAGCAAGAACGCAAGTTCAAGAACACTTACATCCGAACTTGGACAAGCTCAAAAGTTGCTCAAACCCAAAGCAAGCTGAAATAAGTTGGTGGCGCAAGTTGGAACTTGAATAAAAGATCGTGTGAAGTTAACTTAGTGCGATGTTTAAAAGCTGACTCTACAGCTAGTCAATATCTTGTTGTCGGAAGAGGACTTCCAAATAACCACAAAGCACAATGAAATGACAAACGTTGGTCTCAGATACCGTTATTCATCGTTTCTATCGAGTAAAGCTAACCTCGTAAACTCTTTTCTTAAAACGTCTTCCATGCCATCCTTACATATCCGCCCACGGTCCTACTAGCCGTTTGTTGAATACTTTATATAATTTACTCATCTTACACATAACTTTTAAAGAAAAATTATTTTATAAACGATTATTAAAATGCTCTCACTTGATCATTTTCTCTTTTAAAATATGAATTGGGGGAAAAAAATCAGTGAAGTTAAAGTGTGTTTTCATATAATTTTGCTATTATATTCTCGTAGCAGTTGCAATAAAAATTATTTTCCTTTGCAGCTTGTGTGGAAACAAATTAATGTCAACGTAATGTCTATGACAATGGTGAGTGGCGTTACAGGAATGTTGATTCGACTGCCAGATTCTTCCTGAGGTTTTTCCTTTGAAAATTAATTGTTTAGACTGGTTCACCCCGGGTAGAGTAAACCTGAAATAAACCCTTCATTTCATTCCGTATTTTTCACAGATGACAAGGCTTATTATCCCTGCAATGAGTGAGAGGTATTCAACATTAATCATTAGTTACTATCACATCTTCGTAAAATGTAGATTGTGTTGTAACCCTGACTTCGAATAGCGTGAACATTATAACTGAGAATGAAACGTTTATTTGTACGAGTTACCAGAAATGTTGGTGGCGACCAGAAGCTTGTCGAAAATTTGGATGTTCAATAAAATGTCAACGGTTTTCGTAGAATGGTATTGACCTTTCTTGCTGGTTTTTGTATTTAATTTCAGGAAAAAGGGGGTGATCATAAATGTGGCTTCATTTTCTGCTGCGAGCGTCTGCCCGCTACTGGGCGAATACAGCGCAACCAAGGTACATTCAACTTAATCGCAAATTGTCACAGGCCATTTCACCATTATCTGCGGCAATTTTCACATTCCAAGCAAACCGTAAACAATGCATACGTTGTACTGAAGAATACACAGTTTCATCCCAACCCTTTGTACATTGTCTTTAAGAGGACATAAATTTGACTAAAAAGTACATACGTTGACTTCGTTGACGAACATTGTGGTGAATAGCACTCGCGTAATTCTGAGTAAACTCAAAGTTTTAATGAAAGAATAAGCTCAAAAGGTACACACACATCTTAGAAAACCTTCACTTCCTATCCAAGCCCATGAAGCTCTGGTAACCAAAGCATCATATCAGTTATCTGAAGTTACGAATTGGGCAAACATGTAACCTTCACTCGCCACTAGTCCATACAGTTCTATGCATGTTTAGCGCATTTTGTTATTCATCGATAGTTTACAGGTTCTGTACATATACAAGTTTCACAAGCTATTTTAGTTCCTGTAGCTGAAAATTTAGAGAATCGCGTTGTTTATCAGGGCCGAGTTGTTCATAAGGCGATGAGCTTAATCCAAGATTAGCAAAAAGTTTGTGGACAATTTTCCGATCATGCTGCTTAGAAAAGTTGGAATTTTCTATAACAGATTTCGGGTGTTTACAAAAGGGTTTTAAGATATGAAATTTGAACTAGATTTTTTAACCAAAATAAACGAAACCAAAGCAACAGGTTATTACTAGACTTAGGTTAACTGGTAATCCTAGATTAGTGGTAATCGTGCTTTAAACAACCGGTCCCAGGGCCAGGTTGTTCAAAAGGAGATTAGCTTAATCTAGGATTAGCGAAAAATTTGTCGATAATCTTCTGATCATGCTGATGAGAAAAGTTGGAATTTTCTTCAACAGATTTCGGGTGCACACATAAAGTCTTAAGCTGAGAAACTTGAACTAGATTTTTCAACCAAAATGAACGAAACCAAAACAACAGATTAACTGGTTATCTTGAATTAGCGCTAATCGTGCCATGAACAACCGGCCCTAGATGGTGACGGTTTGTCAGCTGATGCAACCTTCACCCAGTCTAGGTCTAATGTCGTTCAGTGATTGGTGCATATCATCGATCGTCATACATTAATAGGCTGCACATGTATGTAATCTTTGTACACCATGTGAGTCAATTTTGGCTCCAATGACACAATTCGACTTTCGTACGCGATTGTTTCTTGTGGTGTATGCGATTAAGTTGTCAGCGTCTTCAGGATGGATTGCTACATTAGCAAGCGAATCATAAGCAGGAACCATGGCATTTTTTAAGGAATTCTGACTAGTGGAGGGGAAAGTGTCTAAGGGGACCCCATTTCCCATGCAAATATCTCTAGCGTACATTGAGATAAACGCACATTTTTTTTTTTTCTGGTGCTTGTTGTAAACACGATCAAACATAGCACAGTGATAGTTGTTCGTATAAAAATCCTTAAGAACAGGCGAAAGTGCACAGATCACAGTTATTCTGACAAGATTTTCCCTATCCGCCCGCGGTTAATTTTTTTTCCTGTGCTCGAATTTGCTTGTCAGTGTAAGATTTCAAATCACTGGGATAAATTGATAGATACAAAGTACACACTCTTCGAATGCATGAAAGGGAAGACAGGCTTTTTCATCTTAGTAAAAAGGACGAAAAGGTCCCGTCGAATGGGGGGAAAAACGAAAATCTTGCTTCACTGCTGGAGCAAGCTAAGGGCCTACTGGGCCAAATGCCCCAGTAGTTACAATGTTAAAAAAATGCCCTGGCAGGAACTGTACATTTGGGACAATATAGCATGCACCAGGGTGAACAATCTTATGCAACAACCGTATCGTGTAAGTGGGCTCTTCAACTTTTTCTTCTAGAGTTATATGGACAAATTGTCTGCCAACCTTCATGCCGAATACGAAGATAAAGGAATCATTATTCAGGTAACTTGTGCTCATTCGGAAATTGCGGGGCAGTTTGATTTACTAGAGAAGGTGTTTACGATAACGAAGAAAAACTTCCACAGTCCTTTGAATAACTATTTCGTTCTTGAGTTCGCGAGTTTTTTGTGCTGTGCAAACATGGTATATGATGACGTCAAATCATGGGGACTACCCCATTAAGGTGATGTTATTAGGAATAATTTTAACGATGATTTTAATGCCAATTGTCACTGCCGCAAAATTTTGCTAAAAATCGTTCACAACTACCACACCAGATCGATCACTCATCTGGTTTTCAGTCGCACCAAGATTTTGTGCAACGTTTGGTGTGTTGTAGTTGGTGCTTAAAATCGTCTCGTGAAACATCGCCGTAAGATTTGTCGCAGTACTCTTTGACTGATTTGATAGCACGAAAAACTGTACCTCATTTGCGACTAAACACTAAAAACCGTATTTTTCTGGAAAGATAATAGATATCGAAGGACTGTTGATTGCATCTTCATGAATTTCAAGTGCTAAAACAAAGATTTTGTCGTGGTGACAAACGTATTAACCATGGTGAATGGTTATACTAGGCAGTTCTGAAAAGAACTATAGGAACCTACACAGAGTGAGAAAATAAATGCTAAAGTAAATCTTGTCTCACTCTGTGTGGGTTCTTACAGTTCTTTTCAGAATTGCCTAGTATAACCATTCACCATAGTCAATACGTTTTTTAAAGCGATACTGAAATTTTATATACTCTTTCCAATCAACAAAAAATTATTTTGACCATGTACAACAAACAATGACCTAAGTCTTCTTCAAGCAGCTAGTCAACGAATGCGAAGTTCATGCTGGTTGACTATTAATTGTAGAAAATGAGAGTGAGTTTTCGTTTTCAGCATAAATTTTCCGTTTCGCTGTTGGTTATCAAAATGCATCAAGGTGTACTCTTGTTTTTCTTTCATAGTCTGTTTTGCCGCTATTTGTATCGACGAATATGTCTGGTATAAAGAGGAAATCGCTGCTAGTTCCTTCTCCGGACGACTACGTGCGTGCGGTGTTGGAGAAAGTTGGTGTAAGTAAGAAGTGCTTTGGTTACTGGCCTCACGAGTTGGAGGTAAGCAATGGCCCATTTATCATATGATTGTCCTTCAGGAATCATAAAAGTAAAGTAAAGTAAAGTAAAATAAAATAAAGTAAAGTAAAGTAAAGAAAAGCAGAGTAAAGTAAAGTAAAGTATAGTAAAGTAAAGGAAAGGAAATGAAAGTAAAGTAAAGTAAAGTAAAATATAATAAAGTAAAGTAAAGTAACGTAAGATAAGGTAAGGTAAAGTAAAGTAAAGTCAAGTTTTTGTACTAGTTAACCCTATTAGCTCGCTAAGCTGTCCTCCCTAGATATCCAATCAGGGCCTCCCCTTCTAGGTCCAGTGTTAGTGCAGGAGGAAACCGGAGAAAACCTACGATGTTTGGTAGAGTCAAATTGGACAACACTCTTCTTGTATGTGACCAAGGTAACTTTAATCAGACAACTACACGGAGCCGGAATCTAACCGTAGTCACAGTGATAAAAGACACGTGCACAACCACTGTGCCATACACTTAATATGTACTGTAGTGTCAAACGCACGATTGCTGTTGTCGATTCGCTTATTGAAGTAGCAGTACGTCCGAAAGACTTCAGTGAATTAATGAGAACGAACGATAGTATGCGACAATCGTAGCGTGTAAATGGGCCTTTAGTGGGCGAATCTGAAGCAGGAATTGTACTTCGTATAACCCAAGACAAACAATCCTATCCGTACAATCGTGTCCTGTAAATGGGGCGTAGTGGGGTCCTGATATGGTTGTTGCCCATGCTCCCACATAGTCAGCTTACCCAAGTGACACAATTGAATACAAGACGTTCTCTCACCTGAGATTTTTATTGACGAACTTTCGACTACCTGAACTGTAGCCTTCGACTGGTGAAAAAAGAGTGACAACGAGAATATATATACACGACTATATATACTTGTGTGTATATATATGTATATATATATATATATGTATGTATGTATGTATGTATGTATGTATGTATGTATGTATGTATGTATGTATGTATGTATGTATATATACATACATTGTCACTCCTTTTTCACCAGGCGAAGACCACAGTTCGGTAGTCGAAAGCTCGTCAATAAAAATCCCAGGTCATAGAACGTCTTGTATTCAATTATGTCTCTTCCTGGCTGCGCTTCTACTATATTTTTACCTAAGTGACACAATTTACCTCCATGGTCTAAAAACTCAGTCGTGAGTTATTTTTCCAAGTTGCACTCCAAACCATGCCATTACCTAGCTCTACTACTGCGGAACGTGCTTTGTGTCTGTATAGGGTGCTTCAAAACACGGCAGTTACCAACCTTTTAACTTTTAACCTTATTTAACACTGTCTACGTAGTATTCTATTTATTCCTAGTATGTATTGAAGTATACTGGCTTTTCAATTTCAGCTAAGTGTATATCTTTGTTTTAGGCTTTCATCGTCCTTGCTCTTCCGGAGTGGTTTATTGTTAAAATTATTCTAAATCAGTTGAAAAGCGTTCGAAGTAAAGCCTTGAAGAAGATAAAGGAGAAGCCTTCTTAATAATTAAATCAAAGATGAACTTAACATTTACAGCCGTGAGATGTAAAATTGTAAACCTAATTTATCACTGAGTACTTCATAGTTGATTTCCAAACTTGCCCAAAACCTGTGCATACAATGTGGACTGTGTCATTGTGTGTAGATTGTTTGAGACTGGTGCCTGTTACTAGTCCTTCATTACTGCATACTTATATTCTTTGAAATGATCAGTGATTAAAATTCAGTTGATATAGTGTGATGGATTAGTTAGAAAACTGCAACCAAAACTAACTACGGCTTCTTGTGCCAGCCTATTTAAGCAAGTATCAATTTCTACGGCTTGCCTTTATAGTTAATAAGACGACGATTATGTTGAGATACGTTTTGTACATCGCAATTTATCATACTCTAATCATTTTGATGTAATTCACTCATGACAGCCATCAGGACGTAATGAAGCATGCACCAGCTTCTTCCCTAATACATCCCAACTGTCCTTGTGAATAAATCAGACAAATGAGCATGGTCAATTGGCCAGATAGATTCCAATCTGTACACGTACCCTAAGCGTCCATAGACATCAAGCATAAGACACGGCAATGGGCATAGCCTACGTCACAGCCCGACTTTCTAAGAAAGTGAGTCTGCGTAATAACGAACAAATCCGTGTTTTGGGCCTTGCGTGGTTACATGATTGTATACAATAGATTCTGATTGCCTCATGCAAATAAATTCGCTGCTTCTAGGTACGTCAATCGGCAGGGTCTGTGTCTCTGCCCGATAAAACGTTGAATTATCCTTTGTCTTCCACAAGGAATCTTTCGTTAGGTTTGTGAATTTTCCTTGATGCAAAGATTGCATTCTGATACATCCGTTCCCGAGTAAACTGTAAGTACAACGGCCTGTAAGATTGGTCTCTCAAACTCACGTGCAAAATCAAAACATTGAAACCGAATAAGGGGAGGACTGGCGCAAGTAAACGAGCCTATCACGAGTCTCGTTACAGTGTAAGAAACCGTAAGGCAATCAGAATTTATTATAAAATCGTGCAACCACGCAAGGCCCAGAACACGGATTTGTTCGTTATTACGCAGACCTACTTTCTTCCGCGTGAAAGTCAGGCTGCGACGCAGGCTACAATGGGCATAGCGACGCGATTTTTTAACTTGTTGGGGAATGGAAATGTCCCTGGAGCGAACGAATGGAGACCGTCAGCACACAAATGCCCGATTCCCCTCATATCAACTGAGTCAAACAAGATTTCGAAAGGCATTCTGGTAACTGTATTCATCAAGTGTGTAAGGGGAACCGGTCAATACAGATGATCGGTTCCATCCATTGTGTCATTTTTAAGATATTCGCTTCATGGAAGAATTTTATATCCTTCAGAAAGACACGTCGCAGTGTCGTATCGCTTTCGGAGTGTGTTTGTTGACCTTTAGACAGGGGTTTAGATCGTGTTGTTTGCTGCTCTCTGTCTAAGATTGCGGAGGGATTATGGAACACTCGTCAACTTTTAAAGCTGCATTTGCAGGTTCAAATATATGTGGAAACGCTAGGGCAACTATAACATTCTTGAAAGCCACGTAACTATGCAGTATGGTAGAGAATCGTTTGTCACCATAACAGACACAACGGCAGGAACCTTCTTAAAGTAAAAATAAGCGTGTATCGAAATACCTCATGAATTCATTCGAACATTGAGCACGTGTTTGCCCCTCATTCACTTGTAACGAGATTTTTATTTGCATTCAAGAAAAAAACCTGTTCGACCCTAGGGAATCAAAACATTTACACCAGAACTTCAGCTTGGCTCCAGGGAATAAAAGAGGCGTCAAAAAGCATATATTAAATTGATTCACCAAGGGGCTAATTACAAGCGGAGTTTTCGCCCGATTCAGGAAAAATTTCCTTAAAATGCCCGTACTCACGACAAAGTTTTCCTTGACAGGTTTAACTTGCTCGTGTGTACGACACAAATTGACCTGGCTTGGACTGGCCATTGTGCCATCGTACCGTAGAATAGTCAGCCATTGTCCTGTGGCACGATGGCACAATGGCCAGTCCAAGCCTAAGATTGACAATGCAAGTCGTTCCTCGGGAAGTTGTTCCTTTTTCAAAAACTGGCATGACCAGCTGTTGACCAAATGCAAGGCTCCTTGTGTGGGGAGCGCAAGAAGAAACCCCCACTTTCACAATAGTTACTAGTTTTGATTATTTATTCTCAAACACAAGGAAAGACACTCGTCACATATCACAAAACCACCGAACACATGCACAACTCACAGCTTATTAGTCCCGTTAAACCTAACAGTTTCCGACACCTTGTCAAGGATAAGCTGGTCGTGTGTACGGGGCCCAAAATTTTATTGCGATAACCTGATGAAATTTCAAGTCAGGGCTGAGCTTTCTCATCTTCGACCCAGTTGCCCGGGCTGGCTGAAATTCTTTCATGTAATCGGTTTTAAAATTTGCCAAAGTAAGTAAAGTCAAAGTAATTTTGCGGAGGCTTTAAGTCAACGGAATAAATGTTAACCCTTCTCCGAGTGACGACAAGTACAGTGCTGTTTTACTTTGGCTAACGCCAGAGCATTTTACTCGTCAAGAGAAACCTGTAGTCGCGAAAGAGTTAAAATCTATCTCCTTAAGTACTGTATTATTCTCAGGCTAACGTTGTACTCATCAAGGGAGACCTTCACTCGCAAAAGCGTTGAGCTACATTTGCATTTGTACGGATACCGGTAGTGCAAAAATCGCGATGACTTAACAGATAAGGTGTGTTTCGATATGTACGTATGCGGACACGATTTTAACAATCGGATCATGTGGCGATCCTGCGTTCGCCGTATACGGATTGCGTACGCGGTTGCATATAAATTCTCTTTAAAAGACGGAAAAATTGCAGTGGAAACCGCGTTAGTGGAAACAAAAGAAACGTATCCGTAATCAGCATACAAATTCGTATCATGATCGCATCCGTGTCCGCACAAATTGAATTGTAGCTTTAAACGTTTGTTACGTTGAGGTGCAACCTATCGACGTTAGGTCTCAGTGTTGATAGTGCTCAGGGAGCAAGGGTAGTGATGTTCTGGGGCGGTTTTTAACAGTTCTTAACCCAACATGTTGCGAAAAAATAAACGTTAAAAATTCTTTAGAAATGGCACGTCCTGTGCATTGCTTTTCTTTGCAAAATTTGTGGTGTTCAAATGGCCGATTAAACACATCCCATGTAAAAGCACGTCTACACGAGATCTGTGCCTTGTCATTGTCATCCTGATGAATGCAATCAGCCTAAGACAGTCTATGAAGCAATATTAAATACTTATTAATCGTGAGCGAAGTCCGTACGGGAAAGTATTTGCCTGAGGTTTTCGTACAGAGCGAGCGACGAAGGAGCGAGGTATGTGAGGAAAAAACGAAGGCAAATACTTTCCATTAGGGACCAAGCAAACGAGGTTTAGAAAGAATTTATTATATGGCATTTTGCTTGGTTTGCTTCGCCATTTTTAACTGGCTTTTCTTTGTCAGGTGATGCTGTTTATCTTACCTCGTAACTTGCTCTTTGGGCTTCATGTTTCTACCAGTTAAACATTCATTTGTCGTACTTTTGTGTAACTAGCTTTTAACCAAAGCAGTCATAGTGTTCCAGCACATTCTAATATTCGAAATATTTCATTATAGACGGTCAATTCTCCTCAACACACATTAAAATCATCTCGACGACTTTCCCGCCTAAACACTACCTGTCCGGAATGAACAGCGTATTGGTTCGGTCCAATGTCGTAAACTCTCGGAAGATCAATCAGCGTGCGCACCGGAAAACGAGTTCTGTCATATAACAAACGTACGTGATTCACTCTAATTCGTCCGGGATACTCTCGTGGCACAACACACACAATAATGGCGTTTCTTCATCGTCTACCTGAAGGCGGTTAAAACGACTATAACACAAACTAGTGGAAATGGAAAATTTTGAACACGAATCCGTATCCGAGGCCTGAGTTAACTCTGACTTTTTAAGAGGTTTTACAGATACATTCACGGCAGATGCAAGCCATTCGAACCAGCTATATCAGTACAAAATGAATCGCTTTTTGTGGCTTGCTTCGCTCGTTCAGTAAATCTTTGTGTTTATTCATGACAAGTTTGCTATCACGTCACTCTCATCCAGTGCGTAAGATATGAGCCCAGCTATGTAAGATGAAAAAAGTCATCAAGTTGTAATCAGTATGCACGACCAAAACAGGAACCCCATAGGCCAAAGGATTAACACGGCAACGACTTAGTAGAGGATCAATAAAAGATGTGTTCAACTTGAATTACTTTTAGTCAAATTGTAGGAAAGGATAATCAATGAAATGGCTGCTTAGGGTTCAATACAAGTTAAATTTTCCCCTAATTTTTTATTCATTTCTAACATTTGCGCGTTTTTCTAAACATTGATAAATTAAACACGATTATACCTAAGATTACAATTTTTGAGCAACCTGTATGTTTCGTGGATGAACGGACGGATGGATGAATGGACGGATGGATGAACGGACGGATGGATGAATGGATGAACAAATGGACGGATGGCTAAATGAATGGATGGATTGACGGGTGGACTAGTGGACGGACGGATGGATGGACGGATGGACAGATGGATGGACGAATGAACGAATGGATGGATAGGCGGATGGACAAACGGATGAATGGATGGGAGGAAGGAACGAGAGAGGAAGGAAGAAAACAAGGAAGGGATGGTGAGAAGGAAAGGAGGGAAAGGAAGGATAAAAGATAGAAAGGAAGGAAGCAAGGAAGGAAAGAAAGGGAAGAAAGGGAAGGAAGGAAAGAAGAAAGGAAATGAAAGGAAATGAAAGGAGGCAGGGTAGAAGTAATGGACTGTAGTATGGACGATGAAACCGACGAAAGGACGGAAGAACAGACTGAAGAAAGAATGGAGGCCCGGGGAGAGGAATTGACGGACGGGATGGGCGCATGAACGAACGAAGGAAGCGAAAGTGATTGAGTGGAATAGGGAGGCAGAAGGGCAGACGATAATTGAGCAATTAACAGATGTCGTAAGTCGTAACTGGTCATGAAACAGAGGTCTGCAGTATGTTATCTTCATCCAAATACTTAAGAATGTGTATAACCTCAAAAGCCTGTCTCGATTGCTAATCAGCAATGTTAATCATCAAAAAATTGCCTGTCATATATCGCGAGTATTCCAATCGTTGGGCTTATCACGTCTAAAAATGCCTCATCTGTCATCGTCAGTCGTGTTCACAGGATTCTCTTCAGACGGCACAGGATTCTCTTCAGACGGCACAGAGGTCTCAGGAGTTACCAAGACGTTATACGTGTCTTCGACATCGGCGGTTGGATAATAATAATCCAAGTGCGTTGGCTGTGAAAAAAAACAAAACGAACTAAGAATGGTGATAATACATGTGTTTACTTTTCACCAAAATCGAAGTTTTAGAGGTTGTAAGCCCGTAATAATCAGCACAACAGATATAATAGTATTTAAATTGCTTTGAAGCTTCTCACAATGGCAAAAGATACTTTTTCATTCCTTCAAGGATGTTTGGACGTATTCCGTTGCTATACTATAGTTGCTAAGGAAACTTCATTTTAGCAGGTGACTTATTTCAGGTAGTGATTACAGATTTAAGGAATAACCAAGATGTTGTTGTACGGAATATGTAGGTGATGTTTTTTCGTTTCGTGACGTCATTTGGTGGCATCACACACACGTCATGAAAAACTTAAAAAAACTCTACAATTTTTTTCCATTATTAGCCATATGATATAGTTTTGAAAATCATTTGAACCAGAGCTGCCTCCTTCGAAATACCGTCCATGCAATTATTCAGTGCCTCTTTCATGGGTCCAGTGTTACTACAGGAGGAAACTGGGGTACCCGGAGAAAACCTGCGATACTTGGTAGAGTCAAACTGGACGACACTCTTCTCACATGTGACCAAGGTAACTTCAATCAGATAACTGCACGGCGCCGTAATCGAGCTCTGGTCACAATGGTGAGAGACACGTACACTACCACTCTGCCTCCAGCACCTCGTCATCACAACCAATCATCACTCTCCACGTGGAATCAAGAGCCAATGATTTTGCCTCATCTGTGAGCCTCGCTTCAGTTGACTGTTCATATCCTTCTATGTCCAAATTATGTCCTGTAAGCTTTCAATGGACCTTTTAATGATTTTACGTTGTATTGTTTATTGTGTAAAACAAAAAGATTTAACTTGTCGGTGGTTCGTTCACCTACAGATGTACTGAAGATTATCTCACTTTAGTTTCAGCAGTTCATCATCAACATTTTAGCTATTGACGCGAAGTCCAGAAAATATACTTTTTTTTTAAAATTCGGCAACAAATGCATGAAAAAAACCCCGCCTGGAACGAGAAACAGGGGCAAACCCCAATTACTGTAACTCATGAAGGTATGTACTAATTATAACTGACCAGAACTTACCAGCTTTAACTTGGGTAAGTCTCCCCTTTCCAATCTTTTGCTTCTGTAAAGGCAGTCAGAATGAATTTAATTACACTGCTGAGTCAGCGGCAGTATTGGACATTAAACTGACGCTAAAGTTTCTGCGGGCTTCGCTGAAACACAGCACTTGTACATCACTAAATCTACGGACACTGACGCATGCAGTGGTGACATTGACACTTTCATTAACACTGCCACTGGCGGTACCAATAATACTGGTATTAGCATTGACACTGAAAACATATTAACCTTCTGAAACTATACAAATATGACCATTCACACCATCACCAAAACTAATACTAATATCAACACCATCACCAACACCATCACCATTACCAGTACCATCAGCAAGACCAGTTCTAGCACCAACATTAAAATCATTACCGTTACCATCACCTAGACCAGTACTAGCACTTCTGACACCAGTCCTAGCATCTTGTCTCCAACTCCAGGATCACCACCAATTCAAGCCACAAGTCAGCACCACCTCCAACACGAAGACCAAGACCACTAACTACGGATTCTCTATCACGAACACCGACACCATCACCATCTCCACCACTAGCACCAGCCCCAACATCAGCGTTAGCACGTAAACCAGCTGCAACACCAACAATAGCAATAACGCCAAAATTGGCACCATTAGCTCCAAAGACATTAACACCACAAACAGCACGTACACCACCATTATCATCACCAGCTCCGACGCGAACAACAATACCAGCGTCAACATCAACATCAGCACCTGCACAAGCATGAACACCAATATTACTTCTACCACCAACATTAAGATTATTACCATCACCATCACCTATACTAGCACCAGCATCGCCTTCGACAACAACACCAACTCTAGCAACAACATCGACAGCTAATACCAACACACCAGCATGAGCACCAACACCAGATGGCACAAACACCAGAGAACATCACCATCACCATTACCAACACCATTACCATCACCAGCTCCAACCTCAGCTTCAGTACTAATACCAACACTAACATCAACACCATCATAAGCAATACCACCAGCTAGCACAAGTACCAGGACCAGGACCAGCACCACAACCATTACCAACATCAGCAAGACATTTAACTGCTGAGACTGAAACCGACACAGTCGCGCTGACAATGATATTGACACTTCCTCTGAAACTAGAACTACCAATGTTACTGTCACTGGCACTGGCAATGACTTCGCCGAAACACAAACAATGAAAATTAGCATTTTATTGACATTGACACTGATGCTGACACTGATATTCACAACGATACGGGCAATAGCACTGGCTCTGACACGCTGGCAACGTCACAATCGAAATTGAAGTAAGGCCATGGAACTGTCACTAACACCCACACACAGACATATCGACTAAGGCGGATAATAGCATTCTCGTCCACACAATAGAATACTCGCATTTAGGGGCTAACAATGATTGAATGAGCCAACATCCAGAATCCTTTCGATTACAACAATATGATAAAAACCTTCTGGACTTATGTATTGCTACTTACTGACCTCCACAAACAGTAGAGCAGCACGAAGACCAATCCCACCCCTACAGCAATACTGACTGTCACAATCACGATGATTTTAGTCTGAATTTTACCTGCAGAGAGAAATGTAACGTTCATGGCATTAAACATCGTACACATTCGCAGAAGGACCCATAAATTTCAAAACTGACGCCATCCTTTTGGGGACACTTTTCGCGAATAAAACATAATGGAGCCAAGTAGTCTAGTTATATATAGGTCAGAGGTTTCAGCAAATATATTACTGGTGAAACAAAGGATTTCAGGTCATTATTAAGTAGTTTACGTAATTTCGCATTAGAAGTAACATACAAGAACTATAATTGATAACTGAGCGGTTCTTTGGACGAGGTTGAACTTTGAACAACCACCAGGAGTGTCTCAATATGGAAATAATTGCAATGATTGAGCTGTTGTACTCTTTCTGGTAAGCACTACAGAAAGAGAGACCGAAATGCTGTACTTTCATATGAAGGTGGCGGCCTTTGCTGGTTATGTCCGTTCAAATTAAGTACAGTAAAGTAATTTGTAACAAAAGTCCAGCAGTAAGTACTAGTGTTTTTGCAAAGCTTCTGCAAAGAATTAAAAATCTACTCTCGTTCTAAATTTATAAGGATGACATACCGCTTTCTGGACTTTCCATCACTTGAATTCGTATTGTATTGCTCGAAGGACTGCACTCAACTTTCGTGCACGACTTCATAGAAACCAGGTAACTCGTTTGTGTATTCAATCCAACGAGTGTTGCATTCGTTGCTGAGCCGTTCATAATCTCCAGCGTTGTCTGGTTGGAGTCACTTTCATTTCGGTATGTAATGACATGACGAATTATTTTTCCGTTCCTGTCATTAACGTTAGGTAACTATAAATGAACAAATGACGGAAAGAAGGATTATTTTGTTGGACGGAAAATGATGGAGAGAACAGGAGAGGAAGAAGGAAAAGAAGAGGAGGGAGAAAGAGGAGGGAGGTAGTTAAGAAGACTGGAAAAATAAAAGAGACAAAAAAACAGGAGGATGGGAATGAGGAGGGGATGGAGGGTAGGGAAAGGAATGAACGGGAGAAGAAGGGAAAGGAATAAAGGTAAGAAACAGAAGGGTGAGGAATAGAAGGAACAGAGGGAAAGGAAGTAAGAAAAGAAAGGAATGGAAGGGAAGAAAGAGAAGGGAGTGACAGGAATGGCAGAAAGAAGGATGGAAGGGTAGGGAGAAAAGGGAGTAAAGATTAGGAAACGAAGGGAAGGAAGAAGGGACAAGAAGCAAGAAAGGAAGAAAGGAAGAAAGGAAGAAAGGAAGAAAGAATTGAAGGAATTAAGAATAGAATTATGGACGGTAGGAATGATTGAAAGGAGGGAGGGAAGGAAGGAAGTACAGAATAAAAAAGAAGGAATGAAGGAAGAAAGGAAGGAAGGAAAGAAAGCAAGCAAGTAGTTAGGTAGGTATCAACGGATAAAAATAGTAGTAAGAAATGAATGAAAGTAAGATGAAAGAAAGGGAGGACAATTAAGGAAAACTAGTAGCGTGTACAACGGTTATTGCAGTTTTTCCTACCTTGAATAGAATTGTGACATTTCGTTCAGTTCCTTTGGCCACAAATGGACAGACGGTACCATTTCCACACAAGATCACTGGCGCTGAGCTTGGAGCTACATCAAAGAGCAAATAGTTTTATACACTTATGTTGACATTCCTGTGACATTATATGTTTACATGTTTGTTAATATATATATATATATATATATATATATATATATATATATAACATAGTTTTATATGTTCATGTCGACATTCCTGGGACATTATTACCAACTGTATGATTTAAGTATGGGTAGCTAATAAATCTGAATGGTACTATCTTAATATCACTCATAATTCGCATAAATGATATCAGCTGCTGTGATGGAGATTTTTATCATTTCGAGCGCCGTAGACCAACGTGGCTTTCGGAAATGTGGGCAAGAAGCTGTCATTAACAGGGCACACTTAAGATCTCTGACAAAAAGGGCAGGGGTCGCGACTCCCTTATTCCCCCTCTAGTTGCGCGACTGTGTCGGTGGTCAGATGATATGAGCTGCCAATCTATTTAAGCAGTACATCGGTACACCGTTGCAATCCGACCTTCCTGCCGTATTTTTGTTTTTCAACATATTTATTTGATCTATTTTCATCCTTGGCGTCTTGGTTGCTCTTTGTTAAGGTCCATTTAAGAGTTCAAGTTCGATGTTTGCCACAATTTTTTTCAGTTTTTGCAACGTTTGACGAACAGCACTGTAACACTGAGATCCAGTGTTGGATCAATGGCGTAACAAGAACGTTTCTAGTGGGAGGGGGTGGCCTAACGAGGCCTTAGTACATTTTAGGAGGGTCGACATCTACTACAGGTTTCAGGGAATGCTTCTCAAACACTTAAATGTCTTTTGGCACACTTGCAATCGTGGAAATATCAACTCTATAGTAGTTGATGATTACATTACTCAATAACTTGAGGTGGTCCCCCGGAGGGTAGCCCAGTAATTTTTTAGGAAGGCCTGAAGGTTTTATCTACGAAGTAAACTACTAGCTAAACCTTGTGTCTTTCTTGCATGAATTAAAACTAGTGGCTGCGAACTGGTTTCCAGACTCCTATTTAGTCTTTGTGTTCTGCGAGTTCTGTGTTGTGTGCTGGGAATTTTGATGTGTTCTAGGAATTTTGTTTCCCGTTCTGGGAATTTAGTTTGGTGTTCTCGGAATTGCTTTGAATACTTGGAATTTTAGTTTGTGTACTAGAAAATTTGTTTTGGGTGCCGGGATTTCTGTTTCGTGAACTGGGATTTCCTCGCAGTGAAAATTTTTGTTTTGGGTACTCGGTACACTGGAATTTCTTTGGTGTACAGAGATTCTAATTGGTGCATTGAGATTTTTTGTTTTGGTGTTCTGGAATTTTTTTTTTGTGCATTGCACTTGTGGGCAACCAATGCGGGGGGTCTCAACCCACTTCTTCCGCAGAACTTAGTTTAACATAGACAGACTAAAAGCATACAGAAATGATCCAGTAGGATTGGGATTTTTCATCTTTGCTGTCGTATATATATATGCAACGAGCGATTTTGGCACTCATTTTAAAAATTTCCAGGACAGCATACCCTCCGGCATATTTAAACCTCAAATTTTCGACTAAAATTTTCATACTTTCAGTAAGTTTGACGCTTCTCTCGGTTAGAAAGTTTGGAAAGTAACTTGAAAAGGCTACTGGTGTCTTCGTCAAGAGGTTGCTGGTGGCACAGTGGTGGTGCACGTGTCTGTCACCACTGTGAGTCTGTGACTCAGTGGCGTAACGGACTATGGTCAGAGTTAGAGCAACTCCTAAGGGCCCCCGACTTCTAAGGGGCCCTCGATGAATCTGTAAAGACAATTGAGATTAAAGTCTTGAGATATATGTCTGTACTAAGAGGGGGGTAATGGGGGCCCCCGAACAAAAATCTCCTAAGGGCCCCCGGTAGTTCCGTTACGCCACTGCTGTGACTAGGGTTCGAATCCGGCTCTTTGCAGTTATCTGATCAAGGTTACCTCGGTCACATGTGAGAAAAAAGGTTGCCAATTTGATTCCACCAAGCCTCGCAGGTTTTCTCCGGGTACTGCGATTTCCTTCCGTAGTAAGACTGGACACATTAGGGGAGGGGGAGACCTCTAGGGAGAACAGCTTAAGTAGGTGATAGGGTTATCCAGTATAAATAAAGACACTTTACTTTAGTTCGATTGTATACCAGACACATGATTGCGCGGCAATTAAAAAATTACCACCAATCCGCGGTGCCATCAGAGAGAGACTTGGAGTATCAAAAGCCTCTACCACACTCACCCTATTGAATCGAGATGGTGGTGGTCTCTTCCCAGTAACCAACCGGCATCTTGCAAATAGATAACGTGGAAGGGTATAAATAGAGAATAATACATGGGCGTGCGTGGATATGGAATTTATATTCGAGCGTTCAGTTTGATCTGCCATGAGTGGCAAATCAAAATAAACTCCATATCTTCAAACGCTCATGTGTTATTTGTCTTATTTCTTAAACACTAACACACAGTCTAAAAATGAGGATCAACCATCTGGAAAGTTTTTGTCTGGTTTTGATCTCAGAAAAGCTCATTTTGTTCGCAGAAAATGAACGTCCGGCAAACAAACTGTAATCAACAAACCGCCACCGAGATACGAATTATAAAACATTGTTTCTGATTAATCTGAAAAATTATCTTACGCGGCTTTTCATTGGATCATTGAACCAATATCTTCACATGCAAAAATATCGTATTATTCACGTGTGATAAAATACGATTTTTCTCAGTGATCGGAAACGTTGTATCACACTAAAGTTTATGAAATAAATATCAGGATCCCATCCTTTCAATGATCATCACTGATGGCACTAGACGGTGAGGTCCAAACGTTGGGTCTTGAGCAGTAGCTCTTCCAGTAATGTTTTCAAATGCATTACAAGGTCATGAGAAAAAGGAAATCAGAGCCGAGTCGTACTTTGGAAATGTAATTTTAATGACCATAATATTTTGACAACTTTAAGCCTGATTATCTCCTTGAGTATGAATTCTTATCCAAAGCCATATCGTATACAATCGGAATTGGTGTTTGATATCATTTCCATGCACCTCGAAGTTGGGCTAAAAAACATCAGTTATCTTCTTGATTTCAACTCAATTTCGGGTGTTTGGAAACCGAATCAAACAGTCGTTTTGTTGTATTTGTCACCTCAAAGCTTTTTAAACCGAAGGAGCGCCAAATTACGTCTGGTTTTTCACCTAGCTACGTTGGGTACGGGTTCGCTAATTTTCGTACCTTGTTCAGGGCTCGTAATGCTTTTACACGTGCACTCAGACATTACGCTGGTGACTACATTCTCAACCTGAACGCAGCAGAGATACTTGGTCACAGCTGTAATATTAAAGAAGTCCACTACCAAAGAAGACTGGCGAAATTCCAGCATCTTGCGAAATGCCTGCCAAGGCAAATGAAATTACGATTAAGTCGTGAATTTCAAGATACCCTCACGAATAAAAGTATCATTAATCAAAAAATCATTTCTCTTTTCTGGATATATTCCTCGCTTCTTGAAAGTGTCGGGATTTGGGAAGATACGAACTTTTTATATATTATTACTGGAGAATGGAGGAAGGGGGGGGGGGCAACTTGAGACACTCGCAACTGTGTCAAGGGCCCCGCCGCTCTTTCAATCCGGCCTGAACACTTGTTTGCCGCACCACGCCTGTTAACGGTTAATCAAGTGTCGTGACGTCATTATGACATCACCAGGATTCGTCACCAAATTAAAGATCTTTGCCCGCACATGCTATAAAACACCGGTATCTTGGTCTACCAGTGCATATATCAGGAGACCAAACCCTTAAGATGTTTCATTTATCTAAGTTGACATATGACCTTTTTATTTCTGATCCTTGTTGAGCTGTGTCTTGGGGTTTACATGTTCATTTCCAGTTTAGCTTTCTGCTCTACAGGCTTATTTGGCTGGTAAATTAAAAATTGAACGAACACCATTCAGCAACGGGTACTCTTCGCTTTGCAAAATAACGTCACAAAAAGTTACAAAATAACCTGGTAATAATTTTTTAGTGAAAAAAACAAAGAAAGAAGCATTAATTCTGCAAACCTTGGCATTTCTATTTCCGGATGGTTGGCAGGAGACCAGTTGAGTGTACTTCGTGGTTCGTGTGTATGGAGTACTAGGAGTCCACTTCAGATATAGGCCACTGCCTTTCAGAGTTATTTTGAGGTTTGCTACGGGTCTTGGTGCTTTTGCTGGACAAAAACAAACTTAGAGTCATTACAGACATTCCATGACAGAATTGATGTGTAGTTGGGCATGGGAGGTGGTAGTGGTGTGACAATATTATGACATCATTGGATGGTTGGTGAGAGTTTGTCAAACTGGGTTCCCATGAAAACCTCATTAAACCTTACTGGTTCCTGGTGTGGCAACCACTAAGAAGTGTATTCAAACAAAATGAAAGCCATTTACCAATTGGTGGCATTATGGGGTAGTTTAATAAAAACCATTACCACAAGGACAGCAGAGCTGAGGGGCTGCAGCTCCCCCCTTTTTTCCAAAATAATCTTGAAACAACCACCATACTTTTCTGAACATTTGCTATGAAATTTTCTGGGGAAATGTGCAAAAGGCTGTTATTTGTCCCACTAGACCCTCCACTTGAAATTTCACTCTGATGTCCCTGTACCAGCTAATAAAGTTAAGAAATTGAGCATGAAACATACTCCAGTGAATAACATCTAATAAACCCAATATCTGAGTTATAAGACCAGGCAAAACTGATCAATGCAATATTTTGACTCAAAGTTTATTTCAAAGTCATTGTCAAACCTCAGTGAAATAGTTTGAGCTGTTAAATCACCATGCAATTTCAGTCAAATTACCTGAGAAAAGTGGGATTTGGTTGGAAAGCCTGACAAGCAAAAGTACCATTTCTAACTATGTGGGGATGTCACACCACATACACATCCACCAGTTTTGGCTTTGCATCCTGGCATTACTTTTTATAATTATACTCTACATTCAATTACTTACCTGTGTCACTTGTTATATATGTTGCTAATTTGCTTTGAAGTGTTTGATTGTTCGCATCTTTCTGAACTACATATCCTTTAAAAATGACATCAGGCAGTATGTAGCGACTGACATGGCAATGCTTAAACTGGCCCTTCAATCTGCAATCCTTAAGCTCTCCATAGTTTGGACACTTGGGCTGATCAGGGCACATATTATCAGACAGGATATCAGGCAGACTTAAGTTGCAGGTGCAGCAGAAATACAAACTGCTATTTATTCCAGTGATGTTATTACCAATTTTGTATTTGGCTTCAACTACATTGCGTTCCAAATAGGTGAATTGGGGCTCTTCAATGAAGCCTACAAAACAAAATTTTTAAATTTCAAGTGGCATTATGGCAAAAAAACTGTACATCTAATTTTGATCTCAATTATAAATACTTTTGAAATGGGATGCACTATTTCTCTGCTATTATGCCATTTAAAGATGGGCAAGTCAGTTCTGAAAGTTAAAATGCAAAGCCACCCAGCTGCAGAGATGGAGTTAGCTGGGACAAGTTCTGTGCGGCCCACATGATTCAAGGGGCCTGTGCCACAAGCCAAGTGGAGCCTAGGGCAGGCAAGAGTCTGCATGCAAAGGGCAAAAAGATGGGTTACACCAACTTACACAGCCACTGCCCTTTAAGTAACCCTTTAGGCTACTATGGCTCTTGGTGGCCCACCAAATACCTTAAACTATTTTTCAGTTCCTGCAACCATTGACCAAAATGAACAGGCTGCAAGCAATGCTGGAGATGTTCCAAAAATTCTTGGGAGAGGTGTACAGTGAATCAATATTCTTCATAATATTTCTCCTTCCACCTTTGTTAAAGTATCTAAATGTCAAAACCTTCACATATAGTTACTGTTGGCTCAAGGGTCTGTTGCAATTTTGTCTTGAGTGTCTAAGATCTGTTCGTGACATGTGAAGTCGTGTTAGCAGGATGGTTTACTTATGCCTACGCAGAGTAAGGTTCCTTGAGGTTTGATTATGAGTTTGGGCATGTCCAGGTCAATAGCTAAAAAGCCTAAAATGGTTATTAGTAGCAGGGTAAACCAGTACATGCTTTTTTGAGTTGCTTTGCACTCGAAACACCAGATTATGACATAAACAGCAAAACTGTACACCCACAAATTGATGTGAACGACAACTTTATGCGAGGTATTGGGGAGTGACAGGTCTGTCAGGAGTCATTGCCCACACTGTACAGAAGAATCGATTACGAAAAGTCGAGGAACATTTCAACTTCCACAAAATAACAGAAGAGTAATTCAAAGAGCCTTCGTGTGATCTTGTATGTTATTTGTTTGCTTCATTAAACAAAGAGAAGAGATACCAAAGAAAACATGGCTTCGTCGAGTTTGATTTCGTATCAGGAATCAACGGACCGAATGGTACTAAATATTGGAGAATAATAGAATAATTTCGTCAAGAATAAAACTTCTTCGTTCTTATTGGACCTTAAATTCTATGCTTTTATTTGTAAACCCATCATTAATATAGATGTCATGTGGTTTCCCATTTAATTAACAAGCTCTACGAAAACACATCTCGCCCGAACCTACTTACAACAAAAATAGCCCATTTTAAAACACATCCGTTCTTTCAAAGAGAGTGAAAATGAAATACGGAAGACTTACCAATCTGCCTGCCATTCGTGACTAGACCAGAGGTCACCAGAATGCTTAATACTGTAAAAAAAATTGACATGCTTCTCGATTCAGCCAAGCGCTACGGAAGCCCAGTACGATATTTAGTCACACTAAGTAAATTACAACTTCAAAATGAAATATTTATGCAACTGTGATCATCGAACGCTCTGCTCAAACCACTCTAACACATCTAAGTACAAAATTGAACAGGGATTCCACCTTCAAACACAAGCATGTCTTTCGCAAGTGGTGGGTAAACGGAAGATAAAACTGCATATTTTGGGGAAGTCCACAAAAACAAGATGCTACGGCAAGATTCAAATTACATACCGGAAACCGTGAAGTGAAAATGTCATATTTGTTCCTCTTTGCGTCTGAAACTTCCTAAAATGAGTTATTATTACAACTGGAATGCACTAACGCCAATGTACAGACATTATCGACGATTTTTCTGGAAAATGCCTGGTTCTTCGCACCAAGTTTACACATTTGAAGAAAAGGAGTTGCTTTTAGAAAACCGGAAGTTCAGATAAAATTAGCGGAAAATGAAAACTTTTCGAGCGCTGATCTTGCATGGTTTTTCCCCATCTTGTGAAATTAACATACTTGATATCTAAGAATGCAAAGTTGACCATCTCGTGACAGATGTTGAAGGAGTATCGTTGAAAGCGCTGTCAAAAAGAAACAAAAGGTTTAATGAGGCAGATCATCTGACGACGCGAATTCGACACGAAACTAAACTAAAATTGTTTGTAACTGTAAGAAAAGGAGCAGTAACGTAAAACAGGGTGGTAAAAAACACTATTATTGCAGTCAGGTACGTCACGTGTTAAGACCCAGTTCGTAAGATAACGGACTCTCTAGGGATGGAAAAGTGGGTGGGAGAGGGCATGGGGACTTCCCGACCAACTTGTGACCAAATTCACAAGTGTTTTGAATGTATGTTTCCAAACCTTCCCACACGATTTGAAAATTACGTAATAGCTACAATTGAAAGTTGCTTCAACGTGCAAAAGTTACTTTTCACGAGGGTTCGGGATTGAGCTTGGAAACATTCTATAACTTGTTTCATGCGAGGTAATCGGATACCGACAGTAATGCTAAACCCAAACAGTAGTGTTCCTTTGGGGAAAACGTGGCGCATCTGTTCAATCCAACATGAAAACCCTAACCTCGATTAAGCTTTATTTACTCAATGTAACAGGTGATATTCTTTACGTCCTACATGAAGGTGACTTCCTAAATGCAACGAGCGTCGTTGACGGAGATCATGAATTAGATTTTCGATCTTCCAGTGGCCATGATAGCTTCATATTAAGGAAAAAAGCCCAGCTAAGTATTCTCCTTAAAATTCTCAAATCGCCCACGAAGTTAGCTTTTTCTTATGTGCCAAACCTTAGCATTCTATCGTAGAAATAGGTGTGCAATACGATATTGGACACGGCAACTTGTTTTACCAGAGTCCTCAGTGGGGTAGCTGTCGCGAAAGCCGCTGACAACAGCAAAATTCGTCAGCACGTCGGGTGGGAGAACAATTGCCTTTTCGATGTTTTCGTTGTGCGTTTTTTACCGGAATAAGCTAATTCTCACATGCCAAAGAAGACGCATGTTAGAGCAATCATAGCCAATGTTTCCCTCTCAATGAGAGTTGGTCAGGCGTGGTCATTCCATCACGAACTTTTGCTAGCATTGTCCAGACCTACCACAACCATCGCATGTCGATTATTTTTACGCCAATCATGTTTTCCCATCATGAATCACGTGCGTAATCGTATCCTTTGTTCTCCTCCCACTCAAGAGAGAACGTAAATCAACAGCACGTCTACTTAAAATGTTTACCCATACCTGCGTGTGATTGTGAGGGTAGGGAGAGGTTTTTCACAATGATATAAGAATAGAATACTGCGTAGACAGTCCTAAATAAGGTTGATAAATGCCGTGACTGATCTCTGTCGCCTAGATCCTGGCTATTTTCCCAAACTAAAGTATAGTTATTGAGAACGTTTTGCAAACAAGGCAATGTTCTCCCATGCGACTCTTCTAGGGAGACGGAGAAGTTGGAACCCCAGACCCTCACGCACATACTCCCACATGGAGTACAGGCACGTGGACAAGCTATACGACCAAAATGATTGACAGCGGATTTAGGACTCTTACGAGCGTCGTTGTTCTGGCCTTTAAATTGTTTGCTTACAATCACAGTCCTTGTTAAACACGGAGCGACGCTATAAAAAGGTAAGCTCCTCCCACATTTCTGGCTTCGTATGGCGGTTGCATGTTTCAAAATGGCGGACACTTTGAAGCGTGACTGAAGTGGACAACGTAGAGCTCCACAAGCGTGTCCTAGAGCCTAAGGCTTACGGAAATACTTTTAAAATGTGTTTTTAAAATACAGCTAAACAATATATAAAGCAATAAATGGCTGAACATGCCACATTTACTGATTTTTCTGGTTGTTATACGTCGTATTATAATTCGAGACGTACTGCGCATCTTCATTCACTTATAGTCATTCTACCCGCGCAGTGTTTGGGCATGATTCACATTTTATTACGTCCGCGATGTGTCATTGCCATCTGTATTCATTTTGGCGCATACTTGAAGCTTGTAATATAAATATAAACAAAAACTGGCGCTACTTTCATATTCATTTGTGACAAATATGCTCGGTTGCTCTCATCCAACAGCTCGGACTTCTACCTCTGCGCAAAGCACAACTCCGCTTTCTGCGGGGCTTGGCAAGAATGATCGCAATAAAGCCTACTACTAGAATCAGTTACTGTCCAACGGAAAACCGGCAGGAAATATTGAAGTGATGGAATTGCTCTTGGATTGTTGGCTCAGTCAAAACAGTTCAAATGGCCAACAGGCGCAAAATACTATCCAGGCAGCAACGTCGTTGCAAACAAATTCATCTCCTATATTCTCCTCAACTGAACTTGATATTCGTCCACCGGAAATTAGTTTGAACTCAATTGACCAATAACATGCGACCTTTCCTCAATCATAATAGACAGGCTGAGAAACTCAGCCTCTTCTTATGCGATCGCTCCGTGTTTAATATCAAAATAAGTCTCTGTGCGACAGTACAAGGATTCAACCACAAGCTGTCGAAGAAATCACATGCTTGTCAAAAATAAATTGCGCGATTGAGTGTTTCCACGCAATCGAGGGGTTAAAATTATCCATCTTTTCCGTCAAATAAATATTGACCTCATCTCGTGTTAGGAAATGTGTTCCGTCCTTTCCAACAGGTCGGCACTAGAATGTAACCACTAAGATCAGTTAACCGTGTGGAGACTGGGGCTGGAACATTAAGTATTGTATTTACTGGTAACTTTTTGGAAAAAAAATTGTTGGCATTTAGGTTGAAATGTCACCAGGGGTAACCCTAACCGTAACATTGAGGATAATTCTAAATCTTAAGACCATTGACGTTTCAGGATTATCCTGAATCTTAGGCGAGAGGATATCAAGTAAATAAAATACTTGATTTTCCAGTCCCAGTCTCCACACGGTCACCTGGTCTCTGTGGTTACGTTCTGGTGCCGACCTTTACAACACGACGGGTCTCGTTCAACGCATGAGCATGACGTTTGGCAGCGATATTTGCCCAAGGTCTGAAGGTTGTCTCCACGGGCTTTTCACTCGCTAACTGTCTCATTAAAACAAGCTCATTTATGTAGTTGCGATAGGGCACTACTCATGCGCAAGTTGCAACAAACTTACAAGCCTCGACCACTTGATTACCGACTGCTGCAAGCACGCAGATAACCTGCGAGGTAGGCGTTCTACTTACACATCGTGCAACAAGACTTCTGACCGCCAAGATTTTTACCAAGATACTAGAGCTTTTAAAATGCAAGAAGACAAAATTAATACACATACGTTTATTTTAAGTTTGTTTCTATACTGGTCGTCATTCTACAGATGCTGAGAAGTCAAATCTGTTCTGTACCTTAGCTTGTACTGGAAACCGATGTACGCAGCTACACTGTTCTTGAAAAGCACAAAGTTTGCAAGTAGGACTACGTGGAATCTAGATGTAACGCATGCAGGACACCACGTGTCTCAAGGCAATAAGCAGTCACGTTTGCGCAAGGCAAAAAAGTGCATCTGCAGTAACAGCAAATTTAAATGAGGATGTCTAATACAGACGCGCCGAACGTACCTGGGCACCATCTGCTGTCGTTTAAAAAATCAACTCACTAGCTGAAGTCAAATCACCGAACACGTTTTACCGCCTCCGTGAAACCGTGGCAGCTTGCATTTCAGGACCTCGGAGCAGTGCCCATACAACATTCAGCCGTTTGCACTGGGGCAAGCAGTGCGCCAATGTATTCTTCAATTTAAACTTCGTGTTCATTCGACGGGAACATGTTCAACGCGTGAAATGTATTGCTGCTAAGGCGTTTATTTTCAAGTTGGAATAAATTAACACTGCTTTGCTTTTTCCCTCAATTTTATCGACATTCCTCCTTGTGAGGCCCACCAAGAGTGCTTTTCGGGCTAAACGTGTTTTTTTTACCTTGACAATTTGTACAATCGTTCTGGTAGGCGACAGTGACTGTTAATTAAGGCGAGTAAACAAAAGAATCAACATCATCGTCTGCCCTTTGAAACATGATCCCGTCCAATGAAAGTAAAGACGTTAACTCAAAGTTGACATGTATGCAATCGCGCACAAATAAAGCCAATATGACAAACTCCCCAACTAGAACTTAAATGCCCCAAATTGCTATCTTATCAAGCCACACCAGTTTCGGAGTCAACGGAAAGACTTTCTCTTGACAGATGACGTAACATCAACAGCGAATCCTAAATTGGTAAGAATAGAAAAAACAAAAAAACAAACAAAAAAAATGAACAAAACAAAACAAAAACGACTACAGTGATTTTTGATTTGTTGAGAAGTTTTTCTGGCCGTATTGGCTTTACTTGAGCAAAAAACTGACATCTGTTTAAGTTTCGGTCTTTTACCACAAACGATTGGACTAGTAATTCTATTCAAGGTAAGAACTCGCACAGAACGAGAGCATGCTAAACGAGTGCTCGTTTGCCAGAAGCTCAAGGCATTTGACTTCCCAGTAGTATCTTAAAGCAACAGTTGACTACAATATTGACCATTACACATTTGAGACTTTATGCTATATCTACTGGTCCAGAATTACACATATGCTAACCAGTAGGTCAATCAGAAACACTGCAATTCCGGTGGAACCTAAGAGAAATCCAAAGCATTAAATACGCAGCTTTTAATCATCGCAATTTATGGACATGCAAAAAAAACAATGTGCTGATCACATGTACTTCGGGTAATCCTACAAATCGAAAACCCATTGGGTTCTGGTGTTCTTTTCGCGTCAACAAAAATGTTCGCAGTAATGAAACAATTATCACACTATTTGAGGTTTTTGAATTAAGAATCTTAAGTAACTTGCATTCGGATTCACTCTAAAGAGCAATACTAGATTCCACCGTAGAGCCTTATTACTTGACTGACCTAAAAATAGACTGGTTAAGTGCATGCTAAAGCAGCTTCACCAAACTGAAAAACAATCTTCCCAGTAACGTGCAAATAAGATACATCAGCCGATGCACAGCAACCAAGCCTTTATCAAGCTTTCGTTAATATTCACGTGACATGCCATCAGGAACTACGCAAAGTCTCTAGTACCAGATAACCCAGAGTAAGTGCGCTACAGAGTAAGTGCACTGGGATACAGCTTGCAGAACGCAATACTCAATTGCAATTGTTCAGATGGTCTTCAAACATTCTCAAGAAAACAGATTCATGCATTTTTCCTGGCTTACGGAGTATATGGTATTATTTACCGAGCTTACGGCAAACTTCTTGAACAACTAATTTAGTAATCTCGATTGCTATTAATCCTTTAAAATCAAACGTTTACTACGTAAAGAATAAATTGCATGCATAAATTCTTAGTCTGTCTTTCCAGATTTCTTTGTAAAAACATCTTCCTCAAACACGGCATTAAACAGGTAACGCTACAGGAATCGCATCAAGATTTCTTTGCAAGTAGTTCCTACGACATGCCACGTGCTTTAAATCACCCTTATAACTTTACAAAATACCGACTATAACTAAGCCACTGACAAAAACAACGGGAAAAATTTGATGCCACGTGTTATGTTCAGTTGGTTTCTAACTGGCAGGAGTTCTCACTTCTGGGACTCATATCGTTTAAAAACATTTGCTCAATTTACGCAAAAGTAGAAAACAATTAGGATTTTCTTTAGGAGTCATTTTAGGAGATCTAAAGCGTAGTGTGTCGTGGGCTTCAGCCATTAAATTACAAGAATTATTCCATCAACAACACTAGAACGTCATGTTCACACCAAATCGACCTATTTTTCTTCATTCTTTCTTTTTCTTCACGTTTTTCTTGCACTTTACAAATGGATTTCTCGCTCATTTTCTCCTGAACAGTTCACGTGGCGTCATTTTTATTCCTCGGAACTTGTTGCTCGTAAATAACATTACAGACTATTTATATAAATGATTAAAATGTATACCGTAGATTGGAAAAATCGCAGAAGACATTAAAAGCTTTAAACAAACAAATGAAGTTGAACTCATTCAACAACTTTCACATAAACGAACACATTCGGGTAATGTCGAATAGTGTACGAAAATGAGAGTATGTTGATTGAACCAACTGAGAGCTTTAGACAATAGTACTCCTCGCCGTAGAGGCATGTTCAATGACACCTTCACACTCTAATGTATCGTTCAAACGGTTTTACAAGGTTGCGTCAGGTGAAGAAGTCGTAAGGCCCAGGCCCACGACACGGCCTTACATACAGTATTGCGATCGTACGTAAAAAGCATACACGAGGGAGAGGTTTCAAGATGGCCGCCTTGCTGGCGACGAAGAATGATGTACGGATACAAAGACATTTAAGAAATACTTGTATTACTTGATGTGGTAAAATTAATAGAAGGTAAACTTCTTACTCTAGCCCAAGCGCTCCAGCCTCTAAACCTAATCTTGGAAGCTTCTTTTCGTGTATACGATTCAGTTAATACTACAATACACGTTACAATGCCGCTGCGTGGGTCCCAGCTTTCAGTCTTCACTCCACTTGAAACCGTAACATTTGAAAACTCTCTGTGGTCACTCGTGCATACACGACCATTTCGAATATTTTGTACTGATATTTGTACCTTACGGTCCGTTTTCAAAAAAGTTGCAGGCCAAAACTGGAAAATATAATCTTTATGGCTATGCTCAGAGCACAAGAAACGTTGACCAGAGAGTGATTGTCAACTAGCGCCAGTTGTGTGGGTAAAACGAGGGTAAACGGAAGCGACCTTTAGTTTAATCGGTTTACAAGGAGAAAGTATCTGAGATACGAACATTCTGCTCAGATGTTAAGCTCCTAATCAGTTCAACCAGTACATGTGGACAAATTTACGCACAATTTACGTGTAATCGAAGAAAAGCTAAACAAACACGCGCGTGCGCGCGCGGATACACGCATACAAGACGAACACGAATGTAAAACGTAAGGTAAGGACAAATAAATTTCATTCATTGGAAAACCATACATTTAACATCCTCGAGGATTTGCAGGTTGAGAATTAAAGGAAAAGAGATAAGTGGTGTAAAGCCCCTTTTAATTTATTTATCTCTGAGCTTGTGACTGGTCGATTCAGTCTTTTATTGGAGAAATAAAAAAAAAGAAAGAAGTTTTTGGGCTCACGATAGCCTGAGTGAACAGGTCAAAAGCTCCGCAATGAATAATTCAAGAGGTACTTTAACAACTTATCACTAACTAATCATGCAAATTTTGACTGTCAATTCTGACTGCCGTAACTTCATAAATGATTTTGATTTTGGCTATGTTACAGAACTGCAAAGAGTACCCCGTAGTATACATTGGATTTGGCATGTGTATATGTATATTATACGTATATATACTGTATACAGTGAAATATATATAAGTATATATATATATATATATATATATATATAGTGAAATCACTTGGTTACTGGAACACAAGTCTTATATAGAAAAAAAACTGGGGTTTAGTAAACAACCAAAGGAAATGACCACTCTTTTGGCACAAACGTTTTCGCTTTACTGTAAGCTCCTCAGGTGCGTATACGCTCGTTTATATTTTTATACGACACACGTTTATATGCAAGCATATAGCGAAAACGTTTGTGTCAAAAGAGTGGTTATTTCTTTTGGTTGTTTACTTAACCCCAGTTTTTTCTACACATATATACACACTGTATATATATATATATATACACATTGATATATACTGTATACATATATGCACATATATATATATAGACACAAATATATATACATATGTGCAATACGAAGTACCTTGATCATATATGCGTGGTCCATGCGATAATGCCCTCAGTTCTAATCGCATAGTCGAAAAAACGTCGAAGGGTCGAAAGGTCGTTTTTCTACAACACATAATGGAATGAAGAGAAATAACAGGATACTATACCAGTTTTTTTTTTTTCTTTTTTCATGATGAATAAAAACGGCCAAAAATGAAGTGACAGTAACAGCTCGATAAACTCTACATCAATCATGAACCACAGTGATTGACTAATTAATTGATTTCGCAGATTAACCCAGTTTAAGTTTACCTGACTACGGCTAAATAAACTTACCCCGGGGGAACTTCATCTTGTTTCAGGTTTGCAGTTCGGTTAGTTCTACAAACTTCCCCCAAAACAAGATCAATTTCCCCTTGGTGCATCCCATCTATACACAAGATTGCTAAAAATAAAATTTTGGTGACCCCCCCCAATTCGTGGACTTACCGAGTTCGCGAATGGTGCGTGACAACACTAAGGTGGTTTCGCGAAACTTGCGTGGTGATCTTGCGTGTATCACCAAAGCAACGCAAACTTGTGGTCCAGCTATTAATTAAAATCGTGCAAGGTCGCCGCTTGTACCAGCTATTTCAAAAAGAATGTAAACAATGTTTATCACAACAAGTCCATTCCCTACCACACAGCATACATGTTTGTCTTCATATGTAGTTTCGATCAGGCAAAATGTGGTCGTTATTCTCTGCAATTCATATACAAAAGGGCCGTTAGCAACTTGAGAAAACGGCTGATAACACTTTGCTCAAAGGCCAACAACGATACACTTTCACAAAACCTTAATCAGTTTGCTTTCTCTGACTAAAAAATACTGTACTCCGCGCTTTCACGATAATCTTAGAACCGAGTGGTTTTCAGTCCTTCTTTATGTATCATTACTAAAATCGTTAAATTTATTTCAAACTGCTTCGATTTTGTCGGCGCGTTTTCCAAGAACGTTTGGTATAATGGAAGTCGCAACATGCCTCCCACATTTTGTACCAAACAAATTAAGCCGAGATAGTTTTATTCTAAATAAAGTGGCCGGCTTTCGTTATTGACAATTCACAGGACGGCAGTCTTCTAAGTTTATTTTCTTTTACAAATAAATAGGAATTTTATCTAACGAAGGAGAATAAGATGCTGTCGGTAAGATGGACTTGCAGTGATAAAGGACAACTTAGATACTAAATGATGTCTTATGTAATTATATTAAGTTTCCCGTGTAGGAGAAATTATCCTAACTTGACATACACACTTTCATTAAGCTCCACGACAACTTTTAAAAGCACAATTCTTCTTTTCTCCCTCAATTGACGTTTGCGTGGTTATAGGCAGTATGCGATTAGCTATAAACCGCGTGACATCAAAATCGGCCTCAAAGAAGAATCCTGCGGGGAAAAAATTAGCAACTCTCGTCGGTCGTTGCCTGGATTGCTATCAGAGGGTCAAAACCTACCAACCTGGGATTGGCATTAAACGTTTACATGAGATCTAATCCAGTTAATAACTCTCTACTCGAAGGATAAAATTTACCCATGACTTACGCAGAAGAAAAGTTATTAAGGGATTGAACAACCGACCCTTGACCGTAAAGTCTTCATCGAAGTTATGCCTCCCACGGGCCCGTAGCAAAAATTATACAAATTCTTCACAATGTCACGTTGACCCTTGGGCCAACATGAAGTTTCATTTGCTTGTACACATAACATAAACTTGCACACTATATCTACATGTAAAACCAGGTTTGATTAGTCGAAATTCGAAGTTCTGTGATGGCTATGGATTCACCCCGATGATCCCAGAATATCCCCCGATTGACTGTACCAAAAGATGACCTATTATACAGGGTGTCCATAAAGTCTCTTCACAATTTAAAAATTTTATTACAAAGGCAAACGGTGAGATGTTATTATTAAATTTATTCAATGTACTCAGTGGTTATCCAACTTTTTAATTATCGTAAATCGAATAAAGATACGGGACATCAACGACCTGAAGCAAAGAATTACTGACGCCATTGCCACCATAGATGAGGCTATGCTACAGCGAACATGGCAAGAAATTGAATACCATCTTGATGTGCTTCGTGCAACGAATGGTGCCCACGTAGAAGTGTATTAAATGTAAAAAGAACTTCGATATCTACCCCTCATATTGTAAGAAACTCCACAGATTTATCTAATCATTTGCTTTTGTATTAAAATTTTTAAATTGTAAAGAGACTTTATATGGACACCCTGTACATTTAACCGAAGTCTTTGCGCGCATTGAACATTGCACCTTTCTGAAACATAAGGAAAAAGGATTTCTAAAAGAATGAATACGGCAATAAGATAGCTCTTTCCTACATAACTCACAGTGAATTGTTAAACATTCTTTGCAATATGGTGAACAGAATTCAGCTAATATTGCCCCTAATTTAAGTTGCAAAGCATTGTGAATAAATGAACAGTCACCATCTTTTTCAGTACCGTCAACAGTCGCAAACCATTGGAATAGAAAATCTTATCATGAAATCGAGTTGCTTAATCGTGGAATGGTTCATCAGAAACTGAAAGCTTTTTGAAGTTCGGGAAGCAACTGCTGTGACTATTTTTCGACGATGACTCGAAGCTATAATTTTTTAGCGACTAGGGGGTTATTCCAGACCGTCAAGAGTGTCATCAACACAGACCTGATTGAACAGCGACATATAAAAACCAGTTTTAAAACATACTAAAAGAGGAAGCAATCATCAGGATTCCTCCTAAACAAACTTTGGACACTCGTCGTCTGACAAGTTAGCCTTAAGAGCACTTACGTTACCAGGTTGCTGGGGGAGGTATGTCACCATAACCCGCTGTTTTCCCGCCAGAACTGTTCTTTCGGAGCCCTTAGCCAATAACGGTCGACTTGGTTCAGCTTCGTAGCTGTCCACGGAGCTCGTATCACAACCGTTCCCATTCACTCGCTGAGAACTGGTATCTGACGTGAAAAATAGTAGAAAATTGACATGATTGTATGGATGGGACCTCCATCGACTACCTGTAACGTTTCTGATTTATTATTTATTGTTGGTGATAAACACGCAGGGTAAGTAATATCAAGATCGCTGTTGTTTGGCCAGCTACCCAAGCAAAACTAAAGTCTTTCTTCTTACTAGGCGCCTCTGATCTCCCACAAAACATACAGAACTCCCTTGTATACACATATTTTAGTATGTATACGTACGTGCAAAGCAAGCTCCTAAACTAGACCTTACCTCTAAGTTAATAGTTGAAACTAGCCTTACCTCAAAGTTAATAGTTGTCACTGTTTTTCGTGGAAATGTTTTGGCGTACTAAAAACGGAT